>OU343222.1:81005010-81070270 GCA_910596185.1 Chrysanthemum makinoi
TGAGATACACCAAACGCGAATTTACAAATGTTTGTTGATACTTATGCATTACTGATTATTACACTTACTACGGTTTCTAGCATTTTCAAATTTGGAGATCAGCGAATCATTTCAATGATGAGTGATACCATAACACTTATTCTAAAATCGACTCTACGGTTACTTAAGTTTAATTAAGGACACCAAAGGGCACAGGGACATTCATCCTGGAATTAGCTTCCCGCATCAACTACAACAGTTCAACTTTTTCGTAAGTTTTAAAGATTAAATTTCATTATTGTTAGACATTTCTTTAACATTGTAAAATGAGAAGTGTAAAACTCAAATTGGTCTTACAGTGCAATCCTGAAAATCCAATCTAAGGGTCTGAAGTGTTGGAAGACTTGTTAGGTGAAAGATATTGGATGTTGTGATTGTCTTCACATGGTTCGAAACACCGAATGACAAATCTTACCTCTTCAAATTCCTAAGTTTTGCAATATCCCATAGTCTCATCTCGTTTGTAGTAGCACGATTCATTTTAAGAGACTCAAGTAAGGGACAACCAGCAATAAACTCCCAAATTGTACCGTTTTGAAAATTGACATAACAAAATTATAAGCTCAATAGATTTGGAAAAATACTAAAAACATACCACTAGGAAAAGTACAATAATGAAGTTCCAGATGCCTTAACTCTATACGAGAGTAAAGTTGGGTTGGCAACGTAAGTGGTTCACCATACCAGTTTCTAATTGTCAGCTCCTCAATTCCTTGCCGAGCCAAAATCAAAACCCAATCATGAATCTCTTCATAATTCAAGTCTTCTATTACATACACCGTTTTGGGCTCTATAGAGAAGACAAACCTTCTTATGGGACCCATAAGTTGATGTAAGAGTCTAGTAACATGCCTCCCATCAAACTTATTTGTTAAATATTAAAATAACTCCTCATCAACTATGACATGGTAGGCAAGTCATAAACCTCCAGGTTCGCTAAACTAGAGGTTCTCACGCCTCTTATATTGGCAACCGATTCAAAATGTTACTGATCACTATATCTGGCATGTTGCTAATATAATCTGTCATATTAGTGATAACATTAGCTCCAATCAACATGGTATTGTTGGAATTTGGGTTGTTTTTTGAGTTCAGGAAATGAGGATTTAGATTCGGATTTTGATTTTCAGTTGATGGTCTGGATAAGGGTATGTTATTATGATTAGTAAAGGTGTTTGTTGGGTGGGTTTATTGGTTCGCGCGCAATAAATACAAGCGTATCAGGGAAGAAACGGCTAGTTGCATAGTCATAATCACATTTGGTCCCTAGGGTTGATGGTTGGGTTAGATTTAACTAAGGCATTTTATAATTGTGTATGGTCTATTATACCCTCGAGATACAAACAGAAAAGTAACGATGACTTTGGCATTACTGGTCAAGGGACTGGTTTAGCCTATAAAACGCATACTTTAGACTATTGGCGATGAAAATGTCATGTTTTGATTCAGGACGTCGTTTTTGGCCAAGTTTAGGGACCAACGGTGTATTTTAGTCGTTAATTAATTGTCGAAGGGTAAATTTTTGATTTTGGAAAAAATAAAAAAGATAAACAGTAATAATTGTGTGTTTCTTTAAACTGTTTGTTTTTTTATCGGTGAACAATTACTTTCGTAGTAGTAATTATCTTTCTTTGCTTTGATTTATTCCCAAAATAATATTTGCACGGTCTCTAGCTATAACGAGGAACGAGTAACTTGGTGACCTAGATAACGAAGAAAGAGAATGCAAAAATTAGGTCACACTATGTTGATAGCTGATTAACATTAATAAAGTAGTTTTTGCTAATTTGGAATTATCTATATTACGAAAAGTTTGTGGTGAACGTTGGGTGTAATAGGCGTTACTTGAAGAACAAGTCGATGTTTCTTATAAATGTGATCCTAAGCTTAAATATTATTTGAGAAGAAAAAAGAGGCAGACTTACATGAATCGTGCAAGAGTGTCCATTCGTCTATGTGTTTGAGCTTTTGGATGATAAATAATGTTGAACGCGACTCTATTATTGTTGAAATTGTAAATATCTGTTATGTTCTTGTAATCCTTATTGTTATTAGCGATATTGTGGTTGAATAGGTTTGAGAGAGCCAAAACAATTGTGTCAGGCTGTTTGTTTCGCGTTTACAATTTCCAAAATTTGTTAAGTTGGTTTCTAGTTGTGGTGTTTCATCTCAGCAAGTTGTATCAAAGTGACGTTCATGGAGAAGGAATCACACAATTCAGAGGAAGCCAGTGCGAGAAAAATGAATAAATTGTGTTTGGTTCACCAGGATCTTCATAGATCTATGGGATATATAACGCTCAAGCACGTTAACCGTTGGATGTTTATAATTTTTTGAAGGAAGATCCCAAAAACTTAGAATGACTGGAGGGATTCATAATTAGAGGTACCATATAAGATATATACATGTTGTAAAAGAGATATTGTTTAGCGTAATTGAGATGTAGATAGCGTGTTGTTTAAAAGTTGTCGAGGTTGCTCGATGGAGCAATTTAAGGATGAGCACGGTATGCATTGGTACCGAATTGGTGGTATCATTTTTTCTCGAGCATGAAAGTGAGTATCGGTACCGTATCGGACGAGATTCGGATACTGGAACCCGTACCGGTTCTCAATCCCAGAAAATCGGTACCTATCCCGTTCTTCCTTTTCTTTTTGAAGTAAGTAGCCCATAGTAAGTAGCCCATTTGTGATCAATTCATCATGTACTCATGTTTGGTCTTTGATTAGTGACATAAGAATATACACCCATCACATGTACAAAAACGTAATAAATATTTAAATAGTCTACTGATAATGTTAGTGTTAGTGAACCAAATAAAACTAACCCAAGTAGGCAAGTACACTATTTGCATTTTCAGTACATGCTACACGATGAAGATCATTAATCTTTCATGTTTACATCATTTTTTTTTTATCAGTTTAAGTGTTTAATCTCAAAACTTGTAATGTTCTGTACATAATTTGCTTTGATTATGAAAGCACGTAGTCAATGATTGATAAGTAACAAACCACTTACAAAATGTCTACCGATAATGGCCCATATATAATCAATTTTTAAAGTTATTGAACCAACCAAAAAAAAAATAAAAAAATCAAACATACGTACCTCAATTTTTTTACGGATGATGATGATTAGGATGAATTATAGATGCAAACCTTATGATTCTAATGATTGATAATATGTTAGGCTTTGGTTTTTGGAGAGGGAGCAATGGTTGTTAGACAAGGCTTAGGAGCCCTTTTTCTTTCCAAGACTAAAAAAAATCTTTTAAATTCCTGTACCAAACCGGGATTTTCCGCAAAAGTCCCGTACCGTTTTTCAAAGGTACCATTATTTTTTCACCTTATTTTGTAGTCCGATGCAAATCAGTATATAAGGATCTTATTGTCTCGAAGTGCAGTACGGTTTAGTCTTAGGGATTGAGTCAAATGCTCATCCCCCTAGAGCAACTGATTTAATGTTTTGTTTTGAAAGTTTCTTTTGTTGAGATTAAGCGGCGTGCCGGAGTTGTAAAACGGATGGTATAAAGTAGTGGGATATTGTAGAAGAAGAGACAAACATAAAAGAATAAGGAGGTGTTTGTTAGGTAATGTTTGAAAGAATGATGGTGCATTTGGTTTGTAAACGGGGTTAGAATCGGAGTTGGATTAAAGAAATGTTTGAAAGGAAAAGAGTAGAAGGAAAATGTAAAATTATATATAAAAATCTACATGAATTATAAGTTGGTACAGATTAAAAAAAATACTATTTGTAAAATATAAGGAAAAAAAACATATTTAAAAATAAATTAAAAATACTTTGTGGCTCACATCTATGGATATGTGGAACATGTCAATAATTTTTGTATTATTCATCCAAAACCTATCGATCCATAGGGGAATTAGTTTTTTTTATTAGATTACATAGTATTATTTCAAAATCATAATACCAAATAACACTTTTAAAATATGAGTCCGTTCCAACAACCTAAAACCCTTCTACCAAACAACACCTAAATGTTTGGTATACATCTCTTTTGATTCAAAAGTGAGCCACAAGCTAAAAAAATACTGACACGCAAGGTTGGTTTTGCAAAGGGTTGTACTATTGGAACCCTCCTATGATGTCACATTATAGGGAAATATTCCTTTTGTCCCCACTTTTTTAGTCAACATAGTTTTTGTGGAGTTTACATTCCGTATTTACGACAGTTTTAGCGTTTGACATTAAACTTTATATTTACTGTTTCGCATTTTCAGGTTTATAGCTTTTTGATATAAACAAAATTAAAAAAAAAAAAAATAGAGAGGGTCAATCTAAAAATATAGCCACCGTCCCAATAACCCTCACCCTTTGCAAATCCAAACCAAAGTTGAACCTACTTCACTATTGCCATTCTCAATCTATACTTAATTAAACTAACATTAAAAAAAAAGTGAAGACCTCATTTTACAAATGAAAAAACTATAAAATAATTTATTAAATATTAAATTTTCTTCTTACCTCGTTTTCTTTCATATCAAAACTCAATCATAATCTGCTTCTAAACCTTTCTATAAACCAAATGGTATTTAAGTTTTGTTGTGGATCTGATTAAGATAATTTTTTAATAGTTTATTATTCATATTCATACAATAGTTTTGTTAATTCAAAATTACTTTTATAATGAAAATTTGTGATGTTTATTATATCGATAGGAGTTATTAGAGAACAAGTTGGTGTTTTCTTGCGAATAAAAATCATTAGCATGAGATTTGTAAGGGTGTTAAAAGTGTTAAGAAGTAAATAATATCAAAAGTTTGTGCGTCTTGATCATTTGAATCCCATATCTTTATTGAATCTTTCATTAAAAAAATTCATTAATAAAATAGGTTTTAGGAGTTATACCAAAGTAAACAATTGTGTTTGTGTTATATTTTAGTTTCAATCATCATTGACTATTCAGTGAATAATCTATACTACATATAATGCACGAAGTCACCTCACTCTTAATTTTAAGACGTACAAAAAGTTAAACATGATTTACAACACTTTAATGCACTCAATTTTTAAAATTACAACAAAGTAAGCATATTGTACAACAAAATAAAGCGTGGTATCATTTTAAGACCAAAATTCTATCAAACAACATTAATCTTATTAAAACACCCATTCACAAAAATTACAACCATTTAAGTACAATTATGCAATAGTTGCAACCAATTTTCAGATTTACAACAAAATAAGCATAGTGTAAAACAAAATAAGCATGATGTAATTTCAGACTTTTTATCAATATTATATTAAACGAGCCCGGCGGAACCGCGAGGCCAGCGGTTCGAGCCCGAAAGGCGCGGGCTATACGAAATTCTTGATATCAGTAAATTTATTATTAAAAGTATAATAAACTAAAATACATTATTCATGAAAAATTTTATTTCGAGTGCCATTCATTTGCAAGCCTTGGATATCCAGTTAGTTATTTTTAATGTAGACAACCATTTTACCATATATATACTATAAGTCTACTTTACATGTTTTAAGCACAAATTAAACTTACGTATATTTAATTGATGAGTTTTTCACACATCATAAACACATGCTCTCTAATTTACTCTTTATCGGCGATATTTATTATATAATACTCCATCCGTCGTAAAATTATAGTCCCCGTTTGATGTTTTCGGTATTTCTTTAACAACTTTGACCGTAAGTATTTTTTTTGTGTTTATTTAATTCAAAATATATGAATGGATTTGGTTTTTAAATGAATTTTCACTGGTATAAGTTTCATCAACTTTTGTATAATAAAGACAAAAATATTTAAAGTAAAAGTTGAAAAGGAAATACCAAAAAAGTCAAACAGGGACTATAATTTTAAGACAGATGTAATATTTTATTCTTGTGTTAGATCTCCAATAATACAAATAATACTTTGATAATATATATAGTTTCTCTTTCTTCTTTTCGTCTCTAGTACCTTGGTAGCGGGCCTGAGGCCTTGAGTTGCTTGGTTCTGGTTCCCTCTACGTTCTTCATGTCCTCATTTGTAGTGATCGAGTTAATTAACGTTACAATGTACTCCTGATCACTTATGCGGCACATATCATCGGAAACATTAACATGAACCCACATGGCTCAAGAGTATAAATATGGAACGTACTACTAAGAAAAAAGGTGCGTAGTGATTTCTGCAATGATTCACTGGATTAAACACACAAACGCTTCACTACTAAAAACGAATACACAAATACCAGAAAGGAAAAACAAGTCTGGGATTAAAAGTAATTGATATGAATCATTCATGCCGAATATATTTTTACTCACCAAGATTTTGATAAGAAATTAAACAATTGCATGGCCGTATATATAGAGAGTAGTAGGCGTACTCCTTATTAGGTCTTTTTATATAGTTAGATCTGATAATAAGTGTTACACTCTATACTTGTTAATCATCATTGTTATTATATTCTTGGTCAAATATAGCTAAATAGTACAATATGCGATCTTGCTCATGCATGATCATATAAGATCTTTGAACCGCAAAGTTAACACAAATATATACGGGTAGTACGTAAAACAAGTAAAGCTTATACAAATGGCTAGGACGGGACAAACTCTTCTTCGGCTCACCATTGTCATTGCTATTAGATCACCATGTTCTTGTGAATGCATTTCTTTTCTTCTTTTTTTGCGTCACAATATTCAGTGGGCTCCTAAAACCAATGAATTGTTGTATTTTTGATATCTAACATCCTTTACTATCATAATGACTTCTTCAATGTTGTGGGTCTCATTTTCATTCTTCTTTTCAGAAAAGTCGTCATAAAATGCCCAATAGTGAAAGGACATTTAATTTTTATGTTAATTATGGAAATACTGAAAATGACACGACAAGACAATATTTCTTATAATTTTGGTAACATCTTTTATACAACTATTTGGCTTTCAATATTCTTATCCAACTAGTTATACAAAGTCATGAATTCAATTTACATGAGTGATCCATGAAAGGTAAGTTGGAATAGCCTTTCTATTCTTATGAGCGATCAAGTGTGGGAAAGAAGGTTTGGTTGGTCCTCCCTCAAGGTGTGTGTTTCGTGTTTGATTGAAGCCATTGTTATAGATGGAAATGTAAGTCAATAGGTATAGCCCTTGACTTGGAGGGGTTATGGGTTCCTAACAATGCATTCACCCTTTCCTACTTTGGTCATTGTGGATGTTGGTTGAATGATCATGGTGGGAGGGTGTTATGGAAATATAGTTAGATGGTAGGTGAATTAAAGGTGAATTTCTATCCTGTGAGCTTTGGATTTAGAAGTGATGAGTTGCAGCTTTGTTGTCTGTTATGTTGAAGCATCAGACATAGTTTGAATTAGTTTCTTTGTATATGGTTTGGGGTCTGTCCAAATCCATAACCATAGTCTTATGTTTGGTTTTTTAATATATTTCTTCACCTTTGCACCATAATAAAATGTGGGAAAGAATAGTGATATTATCAATAACGTGTCTTTGCTTGGCAATTTATGTCAATCACGACTTGCTCCGAAGATTTCAAATGATCCAAACTATCTTAAAACAATGCATGCTTCAAAACCAACACGGATCACATCAAGTGCCAATGTCACTTATTTATCAATCATTTTTAGCCAAGATGGTATGAGTTGAACTCTTAACAAGCTACAACGAAATTTGATATAAACACGAGTTTGCTTTTAAAAACATTGCTGTTAATAGCATGATACGGATGGAGGAGACATGGAGTAATTAAAATTCACACATGCAGAGGTACTATATTGCCGAAGTTTCTGCATTGGTTACTATTTGTTTATCGACACCACGTACAACAGGAAGCATTCAAGTTTTGCATGCTAAATTATTTGTTTCAGTACGTCTTTTTCAATCATAAATGTGTCACTAACAAAAGTAACTTTATGGTAGACAACAAGAATTTGGTACAGACAAAAACATTTCTTAAGGCTCCCCCAGTAAGGCACTTAATCCTCTCATTTTCTCTTCACGTCGGCTTCTCCTCCAAGCCCCTTGATTAGGTCTTGCGATAAAGCGACCATTCAAGTTTTTATTTTTTAAACATTTTTAACATAAACTAAAATTTCATTAATAATTAAAATGTTACAATACTAAATAAAGACAATAATATATTAAATATAAAAACGTCCCAATACATAAATCATAAATCTAATCGAATGCTCATGTGTAGAGGCATCTGAGGGAGTCGATAACAAACAAATTGCGATCGGACCAAATCTTCCTCGTCTCAGCAGAGGTTCTCCAAAGCAGTTGGTAGTGAAATTGATGCACATACACCATCTTTTCGTTCTCCGGTAGCTTCCAATTGATTTTGGTGGTGGCGTTTATCCGATACCTTTGAACACAACCGCCACAACTTGGCTATCAGCAATCTCGTCTTTGCGGGCTTGATCTTTCAAAAATTATTGTTGTAAATATCGCTGGCGTCCGTGATCACGCCAGCGTAATGTCGATCTTTAGCGATATCTCGTGATAACGGAGACCTAAATTATAAAGTTAATTTTTATAGGTATTTATATATTTTATATACATATTTATAAATATTTATTAGTTTTATTGTTATATTTAATTTTTTTAATTATATATTTTATATAAATATTACAAATTTTACATTGTATATGCATTTAGTTATGTATTTCCCTCTTAAAGTATTTGACCGATATTCGATATTGAAATATTTGACCGATATTTGGTGATATTTAACCGATATTTAGCAGATATTTACAAGATATGCAGATATTTGATATTGACCGATATTGGCGATATTTGACGATATTGACCATAGATAAATTTGACCGATAAGTGAAATATAAAATTATGATTAATAGACGTAGATAGCGGTATTTGGCTGATATGTCGGCCGCTTGAACTTCGATATTATTTACAACCTTTGCAAAATTTGTGCGATCCATGACTTTTCGTTCGGTATGTCGTTCAACTCTTGTAGTTTTCTCTCATATGTTGCTTCCGCCTTGCACCTCATGATATGATAGCACGTCTAGCATTTTTAAGCGCCTTCGACTTTTGGCATTATTTGTTGCGTACATTTTCATATCTTCAACGGAATAGAAGCGGCACCTTAAATGCTTGTGTTGAAAGTATTTTGGTATTATGGTCGCCCTTCTAATAAATGTTATTCGCTAATGGCCCATTTCTTAATCATGATGACAATGGTAATATATTTAGGGATATGTTATAAAGACCCTCAAATCTACGAGTTGTACTCTTCTGTTTTTTCATTTTTTATTTTTTTATTTTTATAATTTTTTTTATATTATAAAACTGTGAAATGAAAAGTGCGGAATAAAAATATAAAGTTTAATAAGTCAAAAGTATTAAGACAACAAAAGTGCAGAAGCGAAACTAATAAAAACTGTTTTGTCTTGTAGCAGGGTAGAAAAGTACAACATTTGTACTTTCGTGAGCTAGTAGTACCAACAGTAGAACCCTATATTTAAACGATACTCTTTCCGTCCCAAAATAATTGTCCACAGACAAAAAAAAAAAAAAAAAAACACATGATTTAAGAAAAACATCATTATTACAACTTTTTTTCTTACTTTTTATAGAATGACAGTTTTACCCATAACTAGTTAATTTAAAACTTCTTTAATGTTTGTAATAATAAAATCAAGTGAGGGTAATATTGTAAACTCGAAATAAATACAGACAATTAATTTGGGATAACCCGAAATAAAAATGTGGGCAATAAATATGAGACGAATGGAGTATTTGACTTTTGTATGCTAAGAGGGCTAGGTACCCTGCGTTTTGAGTCGTGTTTTCCCCCAAAACGAAACGTGACGGCGCAAAAAGGGTATCAGCCCTTGCGTTTTCGAGTGCTGAGCCGTCATGACCAACCGAGATGGTCTCGGAAAACGCCATCGGACGGCGTGATGAGGGTACCTTAGGTCGCGTTTTCCCGTATCTTTTTTTGCGTTTTCGCAATTTTTTTTTAATTGTAAACGGTTGCAGTAATTTGAAAATAATTGAGATGGCCTCGTGATTCTTTTCGGAGATGATCTGAAAAATAGGAATAAAATGATGTTTGACTGTTTGAGTTATGGTTACCATTGTTGGAGCCTTGGGGGTGAGTGACTGCGGAGGAAGATGAGAATGTTGTGCAAACCCTATTATTTGGTAAATATATTAACGTTTCAAAATGGAGCAGAGTAGATGGGCTTTATGTCAACTTTGTTTTGGGGCATTCTTTTAGATAATTCTCAGAACAGTGAACTTCACAAAGATAAAATTGTCTCGATATAGCTAAATAGTGAAGTAACAAGTTGAGTAAAATTTACTCACTTTTTTTTTTTTTTTTTTAATTAATGAAATTTTAATTTTAGTTAAATTTATTTGTTTATCCAACTAGTTTAAATAAATGAAAGAAAAATATATGTGGGGTGCAAGGTACACGATGGCATCAGAGAAAGTGATGTTATAAGAGGGAGGGGTGTTTTTGATGTTGTGGTGAATTTTGGTGTTATGAGAAAAGGTGCTGATGTGGCATCACTTTTTTTCATAACACCAGCGGGATGGCATAAGCGTACCTAATGCTCTAATCATGGCCAATGATGGAGCTACTTGAAGACAAGAAAATGTGTATTGGTTTTTGTGCCTCCTATTGTTCTACAACACGAAAATTATATTTTCGTCAAAGGATAGATTATAAAGACCCCAAAACTTCAAGTGACACATCGATTTTTTTTTTTTTTTTTAAATATTTTTATTTTATAATTTTGTTTATATTATAAGCTTGAAAATAAATCGAACAAAAAATTTATAGTTTAATAAATTAAAAGTAAAGCACAAATCTGAAACATAAATTGATAAAAAAGATTCATCTTAAGCAGAGGGTCAAAAAAAGGTAGAAGGTAAAGGTTGTACTCTTTTGTACTTATTGGTAGGCCGTTTCCAATTCCTTTAACTTGCCAGATGGGGATCCTAAGGGATCGTTTCGTCTTCTGAAGATCGTGATCGTAGATCGGATCGGGATCTTAAGATCCTACTCTAATATTATTTTTAATAGTTTATGTAATTTTATACAAATCTACAAATTCTAATACATTATAACCACAAAATACTATAAATGTTTCATATAAATGTTGTCCTAAATTATGATTATAAAATGTTTAAAAAATTAACATGTTGTTTTTTGAATTCTACAAACAAACAACCCATAAATTTGTAGTTTTTGTTTATGTCGAGAAAGTAGATCGGATCGGATTAGATCGTAAGATCGTATGGTCAAGATCGAGATCCTATAAGATCTTAAGCATGCAAAGATCCTATGTAGGATCCGGATCGTTTTTGCTTTGCAGTATCGTAAAATCGTAAGATCCTAAGATCAGAATAGGGATCCTGACAACTATGCTTTTAGCAATTGTCAAGCTTTGCCATTGTAATGGCTAATGATATTAGTGATGATTTTCACACTTCAACTATTGATTAACATACTCAAAAGAACAAGTACTACGAGCATCTTGTTATATATGTACAAATGTTTAAGGCATGAAATGAAGTGTGTGAATCAATAACTGAGTGTGCAAATCAGAGATAACTAATTATACTGTCCGTGCACGCACAAGGTTTTTTCTAAATTTTTTAATAATGTATTTTTATCTATTACTCCATCCGTCCCACATTAATTATCCTGTTTTGACTTTTACAGTCTTTCTTTGTCAACTTTGACTTAAAATATTTTTATTTGTATTATATAATACTTGATGAAAATTATATACCAAAGAAAATACATTTAAAACTTAATCCATTCATACATTTTGCATCAAGTATTATATAACACAAAAAGATATAGTTAAGGTCAAAGTTAGCAAATAAAGACTTTAAAAAGTTAAATAGGACAATTAATATGGGACGGAGGGAGTAAAAATTAAATAGCTTATCTTTTGTTTTTGTTTTAATTAAGGTTCTTAATTTTGGTTTTTAATTATATTTGACACACGTGGTTATCTTTACGTAAAAGTTCAATTACCGAATATATATATAAACGAAATGTGAAAACACTACTATACATTTCTGAACCATGAGGCAATTGTTTTAAACTCATAACATTGTGAAATTCTCATCTAACAGAACACACATGTTGCTTTAACAAATACACAGACATGTAGATCTTTGGTACTTTTAACTTGCAAAATTAACAAAACATTTCTACACATTTCCCATATGAACACATTATTGTGCATTTACCGTATGAATAAACCATGAGGCAATTGTGCTAAACTCATAACCTTGTGAAATTATCATGTTACATAACACATATGTTGCTTTAACAAACACACAAACATGGAAGATCTATGGTACTTTTAACTTGCAAAATTAAACATAAACTTGATATATTATTTAAGGATACAAAAACATTTAAAGCATGACCAGCAGCTAAAGCGGTAAGCGTAGGTTGTTCCCCCTTATCAAGAACCTTCCGTTGGTGTTAATCTTGACACTAATTACAAAAATTAACAATCAATAATCCGTCTACTTATCCACTGAATAGACCTTTTTATAGATCTAACCACTAACTGTGAATAACTTACTCAGTCATGTACCACAAACAGTCAGAAGCATCTCTAGTCACATTTAACTGCTCCAATAATCAAACTGTTCCAAATGTATTGTCATCATAATATTATGTTTCATAATTATAGAATTGCCAAGCAAATCGAGTCATTTTCATAAATGTGGTATGTGCGCCTGCCTGTTAATCAACCACTATTCCATAAAAAAACTAAAGAAAGCAGAGAATTATAAATTAACAAAGGAGCGTTTCCCTTATCATTCTAGTGTGAATGAGAAGACATAACTAAAAAAAAGCGGGAGTGTATACCCATAACACGTGCAAGGCACATTCCACATATTAAATCCTCTAAACCTATCTCTTTTCTTTAGACGGAAAATTTTTCTCAACCTCTATAATCATCCGAGTCTACCGGATGTTTGTGAAAGTTGTTTCCATCCCTAACTAAGGTAATTCATTGCTTCAATTTGTTTTATTCTGCCACACAAATCAAAAGTTATGAGCAAACCCTTGATGATGTGGTCAAATGTGAATCATATCTTCTGTATATTTTGACATGCTCATCAACCTTAGATTGCAATCTGAAGCTAATTTTTGTTGGGTTTTACTAATCATAACAATTATCGAAAACAAGTAAACATCATCAAAGCATGCATCGGAAGTAATAGGAATAATACTTGTAAATTAATTAACCGAATTAAAAGAATATACGTACCTTTTAGCAATTCAAGAAACACACGATATCAAGAACAAGGAACAAAACCCCAAACCCTAAATTAGGGTTTATATATATTCGACTCTTTAAAATTCGACACCCAAGAATACCACAAACACAATTGTATTTGTTCTTCATTCATGTACACAAGTACTAATATCGATTTGATGCGAAAAGCTAGGTTCTTGAATCACAAATAAAACCAAACACTTGTATCTTGGAGTTGGAAAATCGAATCCTGATACGCGTACAATGCGCGTTCGGGGTCAAAGGAACTTCCTTTTCGTCGAGCAAGTTTTTCAACACCCTAGGCAGTGAACCTAATCGTTGTAGTGTAGTATTAGGGTAAGCCTCGGGAATTGATATCGTTCTCTAGGGGAATAGGAATGCTAGTGAGAAATTACTACGCTAAAGTTGGGGTTGAGGAAGATTATTTTTTATCTTTTTTATATTTTTTAGAAAGTGGAAAGGTACGAATCTCGGGGTATTGGATTTGGGGGTGGTATTTCTACCGATTACTCTACTTATCTAATTATCTAAGCTAAGGTGAGGGTAGGCTATGTCTATTGTTGTGTGATCTTATGATGATTTAAAGATGTGTTTACCTAGATGCTATTACTCCCTAGTTATCTCCTATTGATGGTTGAATTGTCACGTCCTTATTCTTAACGCGTTGTGTCTTCTAAGGTCGTAGGTTATGCGTTTTTCCCTAACTCTTTGAGACTACCTTAAGGTTATTGCCTACGAAATCTCTAGGATTCATAAACTAACTCTAAGGTTATCTTTGGATGTTTATCCTATAATAACTCTAGGTGATTATAAACTAATGTTCACAAAGATTACTCAAGCATTAAAAACACAACGAATGACCTATCACAATACTAGGTTAATCACAATTAAGATAAGAGACAACCAATCAATATTCAATACTTAGGTTTCATAGATCTAAGCAAACACACAAGTAAATTAGCCGGACATTGCAAACATGCAAGCATACACACAAAAAATTGAAGACATAATTGAATTAATGAAGTAAATCACTTATCTTGTTGTAAAATAGGGTATGGAACCCTAAGATACTGCCCAAGACAGCCAAGGTTCGGTTTAGGTTTTACTCCACAAAACTACCTCTCTAAAATTAGAAATTTGAATTTATATATAGAGTTAAAATATGCGACGGCGTCACTCTTTATTTGTGACGCCGTCGGATCGCCGCCATTAGGTTTTCGTCTTGGCCGCGTCAACTTTGTGGCGTCACCTTATGGTTGTGGCCGTTGGCTTCATCTTCGGCGGCGTCGGGATCGAATCTAGGCGTGTGAGGTTGTGCGCCCTACTCTTTAAAACCGATGCCTCAAGTGCAAAATAGCAATTTGGCTCTGAGTCGTCAAAGCGTCTTGACGGCGTCGTTTGGCATGACTCGGTCACCTTCTGTTCCAAGCGGCTTGAGTGTCTTGATTCACGACTTTGGCCATTTTCTTCATATATTTGCGCCTTCCGTCCGAATAAGCTGTCATTCCAGCAATTTGCCTTCAAGAGACCTAAAAGTGAAAATGGCGAAATTAAGTAATGCGGATATAAAGTGATGATTAAGGGCTTAAATGACCCTCCAAAGTGTACTTTTAAATCATTATCAAATATCCCTACACTTGGTATTTGCTTGTCCTCAAGAAAATGTACTTTTAGCCAATTAATTTATAAGATAGGGGTCATAAAGCATTAGTTTAGAACAATTCACAACACGTATAAGCCCATAAAAGTCATAACAAGCACGAAATTACATACTAGCACCTCACAAGTGGTGTTTGGATACTCTCATCTCTCGGTGTATATGAAATATATCAAGTTGGAAATGGAAGATAAACACCGATTAACGGTCCTAGTACATGGATTACCATAGGCTTGAGACTAGATCAAACCTCCATCGCTTTGGCGTAAGCACCTAGGAAAAACTATCCAAGAGGTCTTTTAAAGGGTTGTAACGTTAGGCTTACGGTAGGGAAACAAAGGGTTTGGTGGGATAGGCGATTTAGTGGTGGCAAGTCAAAAATCTTTATGTTACAAGCATGAGAAGAATGGCGTTGCTAAGCCAAGACTCGACACTCTAAACTCTAGATAACTTGAAACAAACAAACATAAATTTAAAGATAGATGTAGGATGGTAGCCCGTATGTTTTTTCATGTTTTTCAATTTTATTTATTTATTTTTTTTTACACTTTTTTTTTCATACACTTTTACTCTACCATTCTCTACCATAACATCAAAATAATAGGGATTTATAAGCACATCCATACACTTGATTTTTTATTACTCTAACACTAATTTGACCCGAATTGAAAAGATCAAAACACTTGGAGTACATTATTACGTAAATAAAGGGAATTTGAATTTAACGTTCCTTCCCATCACTTCATAAAATTTAACTTTTCCCATGAGTCCCAATCATCCCAAAACTGTGTACAAAGGATATGACTCGACTTTGCAACTTATGCAAGTAACTAGATAATTGAACTAAGGGTTTAGTATGATAACAATAATGCACTAAAATGAGTGCATACAAGGTAGGCTAAGGCGATTTGAGTGTACATTTGGGGGTGGATTGTAAAAAATGCTCTTCATTGATATTCCAGAAAACCGAAACGTCACGAGAACCGCGAAAAGGATAGGCTCTGAGGGTTAACTAGGGGGTATCGTGTACTAAAGATGAGTACAACGCAAGGGTGTGGGGGAATTACTCAACCGATGTAGAAGAAATAATTATAATACGGGTATCAAACAAGGGTTATCCTAATGCCTCTTATAATTTAGTTATTCCTAACTACACAAGTGTAGTCTCACTAGCGATCTCGGAATGCATCACAAAACAAGTTCTAGAATCTATTATACTACCGATACACTCTCGAAGCATTAAAGTGGAATGCTTTAATTCCTATAAATCTAAGGCCGATCCTCACATTTTGGGTGGAATTTAAGTGGTAAAAGGTTTTGTGTTTGTCATATAACTTCCTATCCATGAGACGCTTTATTAAGACTAATGGCCCACTCCTACATGTCATGAAAAATTTTAAATTTGGTGCCAAAATTACCCTAACCGATATTTCTCATGGTTTATTACACAAATGAAATTGGACAAGGCAAATAGTCAAGAATAAGCATAGTTTCAAAGTTCCCGTTTTATTTTCCCTCCCTAAACTTAAACTGAACATTATCCCCAATGTTCCCCGAAAGTATCAAAGTTATGATAATGGAAGGTAATTAAAAACGAAGGAAACTAATACTCCCCTGATTAGCTCGATAGGATCCGTGTGAAGTAGTGGTTAAATCCTTCTCTAAGAAGAACGTACGCATGAAAAGCTCCATCTAATCTTATGTATCTTCTTCTTGATAAATAAAACTAGCATACTTGAAGAAAACAAACGAAACCTTCACGTAAAATCGGCGGTAACACTATATATATATGACTCTACTAAACTAGGATATAATGCTTGTGGAATGGATGTTTACAAATTTTCTGGAAAATTAAGACTTGAGAAATTCCAAAAATTTATAAGTAGCACAGAAAACGAGAAAAAGTTAGAAGTCATTTCTACTCCTCACGGCCGTGAGTCGATTCGATCTGACCTTGTCAGGTTATCCTGACAAAAGTGCGTGATTTTTCTGGAAAATCTATATCTTTAGAATCTGGAAAAATTTCCTACAAAACATCTATTATGACTCGATACAAGCATTTGAATCAAACAAACACACATGTATATCTTATTAATAATCGTAATTCTCATGTTCACGTTCTTTTTGGTGTGTAATCCTGCCTACACTTATCCTTTTTGTAAAATACCTTTATATGTAATTAAGGCGAGGTTAAAGACAAAATAAAGCATTTTCACAAATTCAAACATGAGAATAAAAAATCAATAAAAGATATCGACATTTAATTAAGCATGGGTTTGCCTCCCACGGCGCTTTTCTTTATTTAGAGTCTTGTAGCTAGACTCGAGTCGTGCCCTACGTTACCTATATAAGTAAGCTTATCCTCTAGAATGTCATAAGCATCAAACTTATCATTTAAGTTCCTAGTGGTGCGCTTAGTTGGTATGCCTTTTCAAACTTCTCTCCATGGGGTCATAGATCGTTATCCTAATGTGCCACTCTCCATTACCATCACTAGGCGATCTATCCCAATTCCACTTATGCTTAGGCTTATCACTCAACTTTTCACTTGACAAGGTTGGCGAGGGCAAGCTTAGTAGAACTCGTCATCTTCCTAAACACTAAAGGCCCTCGAGCGGGTTCACTTCCATGTCCCTAGCCAATTCTTTTTCATGGAAAGTTGCTTTACTAGCAAAGGCTTCATCTAGATAGAAAGGTCGTTGGGGACCTATGAAGTCTTTATTAATCCAAGGTCCATATCTAGATGGCGTTCTATCCAACCTAATCTCATTGGGGATTTTCTCTTCCTTGTAGTAAATATGCTTTTTGACATCGTAAATTAACCTAGCACTCCCTTCTCCTACCACTATTTTGGACATATTAAAATGAATGATGGCACTAGCGGTAGCTAAGAATCCCCTTCCTACTAACAATGGGCATGTCGGGTCCTTATTCATGTCTAGCACATGGAAATCCGCCAAAAGAGTCAATTCTCCTACGTGTAATACCATGTCTTTTATTATCCCTATCGGATATGCAATAATACCGTCCGCTAGACCTAAGATGGTTTCCGTTGGTTCTAGCTTACCTAATTTAAGGCTTCTATGGAGGGACAACGGAACAAGATTGATGCATGATCCTAAGTCGGCTAGAGCATCGAGAGGGTTGGAGGTTCTAAGCCTACACGGAAGAGTGAATAGCCCCAGGATCGTCTAACTTCTTAGGTAAATTATTTTGCACAAACGCGGACCCATGTTTTCCAAGTTTTAGTTCTCGCTCATATTTTTGTTTTATTATAATAAGGTGCATGAGCTAAGACATCAAGAACCGGTTTTTCTTGGTGGAGTTCCTTGTACTCCTCCTCTAGATTAGGTTTGGGTTCTTGGTTGACGGGTTTCTCAAGAGTGGGTTGTACCAATGGTGCGGGTCCTTGGTACCTCATTTTGGATCGCTTGGAACCCTTCTTGATAGCATTTACGAGTGGACCTTTGGGTGTGAGGGGCATGGATGTGCACTCTCCCATGGTGAACAAGAACATGAAGTCGATGAGATCGAACTCACTTTTGAGTTCTTTATAGTATCACTTGGGAGTGCTCAATTTCCGGTCATTGAAGGCTTTTAAGAGGGCGTCAAGCTTGTTTGTCATCTCGCCTTGTCGTTGCTTGAAATTGGCTTCAAGCTTAGTCAATCGAGTTTCTTGAAATGACATAGAATCTAGGCAATTGCCTCAAGACTAGTGGGGTTCCCGGTTTTGGGCGGTTGAACCTATTAGGTGGACTAGATGAGCTTTGGGGTGGGTTTGAATTTTGGTTCCACTTAAGGTTAGGGTGATTCCTCCATGAGGGGTTATAGGAGTTTCCTAAGTTGTTTTGTTCGGGCTTGAAAGTGTACCACCTCTCCCGCTCCATCGGTGCAGCGTTGGCGTAGTCCGCAAAAGCTTGTTCGGAGTCTTGTGCAATCCGCAGTGTCGTTGGGACCACTACACAACTCACAGGCCGAGTGATTTTGTTCACTTGATGTGAAGACTTAGGATTTTCGTAGGAGCTCATTAGGAATTTGACTTGATCATCAAGCTTGAGCATCCTCTGCGAAGGTTGTGAGTTAATGGGAGGCAAGGAGATTGCCTTTACGATTTTGGGCAACTCACGGGGGTCATTCCAACTTTTGTTGTCATAGAGAGCAAGGTCCTCTATTACACCCCATGATTCTTCCGCGGTGAGATCACTAAGTTTACCACCGGCCTCTTGGTCAATGGATCGCTTAGTTGGGAAGTTGACATGATCATAAAAGAGTTGGACTTGAAGCCAAAGATCAATGCCGTGATGAGGGACTCTATGGAGTAAGTCCTTGAATCGAGTCCATTCTTCATAGAGAGATTCACCTTGACATTGTTGGAACATCAAGATTTAATTACTAAGCTTAGTAGTTCTCCCCGGTGGGAAATATTGGGCAAAGAAACGAGAGGTGAGATAATCCCAACTTGAGATAGAGCCGTGGGAAGTCGCAAGCCAATTACTAGCTTGGTCCGTGAGAATTGGAAGAGGCATGGCGGGTGGTCTCCCGAGTAGTAGCATCGAGGTCGATGGAATTGACGATTTTAAGGAAATCCTTAAGACGCTGATTAGGATCTTTGGAACAAAGTCCATGGAATGCACATCCGTTTTGCACCAACTGGATGGTGTCGGATCAAAGGGCCGTAGTTTGGGCTTGGTCGGGAAGCTCAATGGTGTTTCTATAGCCTAGGTGGCTTGGTCTTGAGTATTCACCAAGAGTACGGCCTCTTGGCGGGTCATTTGGTGGTGGGTTGATGAGTGGTGGTTGATTATCACCTTCCATGATAAAAAGTGATGGGGTTACTAACAAAGGTCATGAAGAAAGGGATAGACTACAAGGAATCTAAAAATTGAAAAAAGCTTACTTGATAGGAATCAAGCAAGGGAACCTAAACGAGGTAAAAATCAAACTAGCTATTCTATTCCCCGGCAGCAAAAACTTGATACGCGTACAATGCGCGTTCGGGGTCAAAGGAACTTCCTTTTAGTCGAGCAAGGTTTTCAACACCATAGGCAGTGAACCTAATCATTGTAGTGTAGTATTAGGGTAAGCCTCGGGAATTGATATCGTTCTCTAGGGAAATAGGAATGCTAGTGAGAAATTACTACGCTAAGGTTAGGGTTGAGGAAGATTATTTTTTTTCTTTTTTATAATTTTTAGAAAATGGAAAGGTACGAATATTGGGGTATTGGATTTGGGGGGTGGTATTTCTACCGATTACTCTACTTATCTAATTATCTAAGCTAAGGTGAGGGTAGGCTATATCTATTGTTGTGTGCTCTTATGATGATTTAAAGATGTGTTTACCTAGATGCTATTAAAGATGTGTTTACCTAGATGCTATTACTCCCTAGTTATCTCCTATTGATGGTTGAATTGTCACGTCCTTATTCTTAATGCGTTGTGTCTTCTAAGGTTGTAGGGTATGCGTTTTTCCCTAACTCTTTGATACTACCTTAAGGTTATTGCCTACGAAATCTCTATGATTCATAAACTAACTCTAAGCTTATCTTTGGATGTTTAGCCTACAATAACTCTAGGTGATTATAAACTAATGTTCACAAAGATCACTCAAGCATTAAAAGCACAACGAATGACCTATCGCAATACTGGGTCAATCACAATTAAGATAAGAGACAACCAATCAATATTCAATACCTAGGTTTCATAGATCTAAGCAAACACACAAGTAAATTAGCTGGACATGGCAAACATGCAAGCATACACACAAACAATTGAAGACATAATTGAATTAATAAAGTGAATCACTTATCTTGTTGTAAAATAGGGTATGGAACCCTAAGATATTGCCCAAGACAACCAAAGTTCGGTTTAGGTTTTACTCCACAAAACTACCTCTCTAAAATTCTGAAAATTCGAATTCTATATATAGAGTTTCAATATGCAGTCGTCACTCTTTATTTGTGGCCTTGATCGGATCGCCATTAGGTTTTCGTCTTGGCTGTCAACTTTGTGACCGTCACCTATGGTTGTGACGCTGCCGCTTCATCTTCTAGCCGTCGGGATCGAATCTAGGCCGTCACGAGTTTTGGCCTACCTCTTTAAAAACTGATGCCGTCAAGTGCAAAATAGCAATTTGGCTCTTGAGTCGTCACAAATGCGTGTTCGCGGCGATTGCCTTTAGGCGTGAACGCCGTCACCTGTTCGGCGGCTTGAGTGTCTCGATTCTTGACTTTGGCCATTTTCTTCATATATTTGCGCCATTCCGTCCGAATAAGTGTCATTCCAGCAATTTGCCTTTAAGAGACCTAAAAAGTGAAAAGGAACGAAATTAAGTAGTAACGGATATAAAAGTGATCAATTAAGGGCTTAAATGACCCCTCAAAAGTGTCCCTTTTAAATCCTTATCAAATCACTATGGGGAGGGAGGTGTAAGATCGGCCACAACCAAGACGAGAGGAGAGGAGAAGAAATTAGGCTTCTTTGGTGATCCAAGATTAGATTTAGGAATACAAGGGGTTTGTATACACATCTAATAACTTGGTGACCATGAAAAGCTCCTCCTTGGGCTTTTGGAACCCCACGACCGGCCATCTAAACCCAAAAGGGTTCTAGATCCTTCTTGTCTATTATTTTGCAACTCTAGTCCTTGTAGTTTACATTTAACGACCGTTTGTCAAAACTCGTTAAATATTAACTATCATTAAGTATTTATTTCGTGACAAATAATTAATAATAATAACATTTATATATTAATTATTTTAACATCAATTCTTATACGTAATGTGTGCAATCCCGAAGTCTCGAGTTCGAGTCTGGTCATACGCATATTAAAAATATCCATAAACCTTTCAGCTCCCACTTGGATATTACTTAATATAGTAATGACATTGGCTTAGTCTAGCTTAACATACTTGTCGAGATCAAGTATGGTCTCCTGGAAAAACCATTTAATGATTCATCATTTTTACTTATCCTTTTGCTACTAATACTACATTTAACTATGGATATGGATCAAGTCATTCCATAAGTTAATATTTTGTTTCTCTTTATATCTGATTAAACAAGATTACCAAATCATCCGAACGTATTCCAGATTGATCTTGGGTATTGCCATACAAACATCTTGTCAACCCTACGAGGGGCCAAAACATTATTATACTTTGAAACAAATTCAAAGGAACAAATTCTCTTGACTACAAAAATAACTCATGAACTTTGCAACACTTTTGAAAAATAGCCCTTATTACTACCAGTTACGGATAACGTTAAACTATCTTACACAAGTGTATGATTCAGTGCCAAAACACGTCAAGTTATCTCACACAAGCTAGCCACTTGTGAATGGCTAACCGTAAGAAACTTAAAACAGTTCGGACACTGATCAATAATAATAGATGAGAAGTGTGTAGTACGGGTAACTCAAACGTGTTAGGTTTGAGCACCAGAGATCGTTAGACGAGGGTTGAATAATTTCCAACTCACGTCCAATTTTGTGATTTGAATAGAGAAGAGGGATAAATTGATGTTTTCTAAACTGGGATAAGGAAAGCAAAAAGGAAATAAAATCTAGGGAAAACCTAAGAATTATGGCAAACTCATAATTCTACACTAAAAAGCAAAAGCGGGATTAAAACGAAGCGAACAAAATGCAACTACATCTATTCTAAATCCTAAAAAATAACCTAAAATTACTTTTATACTAAAAATGATATTAGAAAACTATTTATGAATTATAACTAATTTTTAGGATTTTTGGATTTATTAAAATTAAAAACCAATTATTAACTTTAAAAATAAGACTAAATAACTAAAATTATAAAACAAAGGGAAAATTATGAAACTAATTTTATAAAATCTAAAAACCATAAGAAATTTTCAAAACTAATTTTTTATTTTTCTGATTATTTTTCTATTTTCTACAAATTTAAAACTATATAAATATAATTTAAATTGTGAAAAATACCAAATAAAAGGGGAAAAATAGGGAAAAATATTTTTTATGATTTTTATATTTTTCTAAAACTGGGAAAATTGAAAAATTAATTTTTGGAACTTTTTCTGAATTAATTGCAAATAAAGCTATTTAAAAGTGACTAAAAACTATTTTTAATTAAGAAAAATAGTGAACAGTATCTAAAAATTATGAAAAATTCAGGGAAATTCTAAATTATTATTCTAAAGCTATGAAAAATATAAAAACATGGGCTTATGTGAAGGAAATGAGAGCTGCAGTGTGACTGTTGTGGAAATAAGCACTTAGGAATAAGCAAATAAGCACTATAGTGTACCAACTGATTACAGAAGCTAGATAATGCTAAAACTACTCTAAAGTAACTATTAGCAACTACTCCTAATACCTAATAAGCAGATTACCAAGGATTTAAGCTAAATGACCACTTAAGCAAATAAGCAATCTGACCCCCTACTTTAAGCTGCTACAACTGCTTATCCAATAAGCTTAAGTGAAAACCAAAAGTGTGGGATTCAAGCCCACCTAGCAGAGAGTGCTTGTACCAAATTTCAGCTCATAAGGACTAGCAATGAAGAAGTGAGAGATCAAAAACTAAAGCTACTAGGACATGAAGCTAACGATGTGCTTATTTAGAAAGCGGCTAAAGTGCAGGGCCAAATACACGCTAATGAAGCTATTATAGGAAATCTAAAGGCTAAACAAGTTCACCTTACACCTAAATCTACAAACATCAGGCTAAATCAACAAGAGGATAAGCATATTAGAAGGCATAAGCAAACCTGAAAAGGGATGATACGGACGAGAAAAATTACCGATGCAGGCAGTTGACTCAGACACCACTTTGAGCTACAAAAGACTACTCTAAACATTTTATGATTTTTTCTTGTTTTGGGAATAGTGAGAACAGCTATTGAACTTGTGATTTTTAATTTTTAAAATTTTTTACTACAACTGAACAGGATGAAAACTACTTGACTAAAACTGAGAAAAATGACTTTTAGAAAGTTTGTGAGGTGGAGTTTAAACTCAAAATGCTATTCTAAACTTGGAACCTCAAAAACTTTTATTGGAAAAGTTTTAAAATCAGTAAATGGAACAGAACAAGCTAACTTTGACTTCCAAAACCTTCTAATCCTTGAAATCAAGCTAAAACCAAACACTCCTATATGATTATCAAATGCGTTTTAACCTATAAAAGCTCGGCGGATATGGACAAATCTTGAATTGAACCTTACAATCTAACACTAAACTTCATCTTATAACAATTTAAACCAATAAATTGCACCTCACTAATTTTGACTCACAACTTTGACTAAGTTTGACTTTTTGAAGAAAATAAGAAATTGAGTACAATGGATGAGTAAGCTGTGAATAAACTTTAATAACTCTTAACAACACTTATGAAACCTAGAAAACTGACTCGAGAAGCATTTAGAGAACGCATGATAATACTTGAAATAAAACTTATTTTCATTAAACACTGAAAAATACAAAGCTGGCATTGAAATTACAAGCGAAAGTAAAAGCTACACTAATTAAAACATTAATAAAACGAAATTAAAATGGGTAACAATTCCCTAAATACATAGAAATTGGACAAAATGTAATTGTGATGGAAAGGGCCTTTATATAGCTGATGCCAAATCTTTCAGAAGCTCCTGTATGCTTAACTCTTGGCCATTGATCTTCTCTCTCGTCATCCAAATCAACCACAGCCATTGGATCAAGTGTGTGAGGTGTTAGAACCAATGAGAGGCCTTCATTTGTCCACGCTGGAGATCCACACGCTGTCACACTCTGACACGTTGTCAGGAGCTTCTAGAAACACTTAAGTGAGGGTAATTGTTGGGTGGATCAGGGTAAATGGGTAGGAAGGGTGAAACAGTAACAATGGGGGGTTTGGGCGCGTTTTAGAGGGTGAGGGTTTGTTTTTATTATTTTGACTTTGGGTTGGTCGGGTTATTGTTTGTTTTGACCGGGGTTTGTATTGGGTAAACGGGTTGTGGTTAAAAGGGAACCGGGTTGGTATAGTTGTGATTTTGGGCCGGGTAAGGGTAGTTTGGATTGGGCCGAAGGTTTTGGATATATATTGGATTGGATAAAGGACTAGCTTTGGATCCATTTGGCTATTAAGGGACTAATGATGTAAATGCTTAAATTCCAAGGACCAATCTTGTAATTCTGAAAGTATCTTCCAAGGACTGATTTTGTCAATCTTCAAATAAACCAAGGCTGAAATTGCAACTTTTGATTCTTCAGGACCATTTCACCAAAAACTCAAAGTTGAGGGGCCATTTTTGCCAATTCTTCAAACTTGACTAAAACTTCCAAAAATCATCATCGGAGAATAAAATCTTCATAAATGCTCAATTTTGATCTTCCGGCTCAGCTAAAGCTCTCTTTCTCGTGTTTTCGGATTTCACGATCAGATTTGGTTCCTTTTGCGTGTTTTTACATATCCGTACACACTCAAGCACAAACTCAAGAAAACCAAAAATATTAGCAATAAACGGCTCTTTCTTGGTTATTTTGGGTCTATTTTGATAATGAAAAGGTATGTGTTTTAGCACATACCAAAATACCCCAGACGAAACCATTGTCGTGTTCTCACACAATGCAATCAACTCACGCTTCTAAAACCAAGGATTTCAATCTCTTTCTTCTAAACCTATGAAGAAGTAGCAAAGATTCCTCAAAAGAGATCAAGAAAGCCTTAATTTAATAAGCCCGTTTACCTTTTAATTCACATGTATAGATATTACGATTAAGCACATTCGATTATGAATGACGGTTTGTTGAACTTTCATGTCGATCAATAACTCCAACATTTTTCAGCGACGTTAGGATCGCGGGTAGAAAACACAACACAAGTGACCATCTGGATAGAATACATCGTCCCTGATTTTTCACAAGTCCCAAACTAAGCGTAAAATCAAAATCATTGTTAAATCTTGTAAGATATAACTTTTCACATACACATCATAACATTAACACAAGGTAGCATATAGATGGAATTCTAGAGAGAGAAAGTTAGAGGTTTAGGGAACTTAGTGAGAGAAAGTGAAAGATATTATTATGAGCTCCAACTCTCTACCTTGGGAGGTAGAGAGTATTTATAGTCTTACATTAAAACGCCACACATGGGCGTGGATCGGCATGATGGGTAAACCCGTCCGTCCTCCACGGTGTTACTTAACTAAATACTACTTAACTTAATATTACTATGACTACGAACTTTCTAACGATTACATATACTTGAGGTGACCGACTCTTTAATACCTGGAATTTCTAATTCCTACAATCTCCCCAGGAGGTCACCTCAATCATGCACTAAAATTACATTGGATACAAACGGATATGACATTAACAATTGTTCTTGCATTCTTGATGTAGTCCTTTGTTCTACTCGTAGTCATTGATTCTTCACATTGCATGTTTGATTACTTCAAGTGGAGGTTTATTCTTGATCCGTGATAATAATGAGCCAGACTTTGGGATCATCAGCTAGTAGAAAATCTCCGATACATCCATTGTGGTGTTGGTATTATGTGATGTTGTGACATTCGGACCGACATGCTCACATTATGGATCATGATATATTCTCATCAGAGTAGCGGAAGCATTTGTTGATTCATGATATTGGCAGCAGCATAGCAGAAGCATGGAGTAAAAAATTAGAGTCATTGATGCACTAATCATGATTTCTTTTGAGATGAATGTGTTAGGTGAGCATGCGGCTATGGATTGATCGCTTCATTACGATGTTGCAAACGTCGGGTGTACCGCAAAGACATTAGCAATAAAGCGCACGAAAGTGTCTTTGAACAATTTCGATGAATTGAGGTACACGGCCCACGGTTCCCCGTTGATCAGTACAAATCTTTTGTGATCAGGTATAATTCAGAATTTCCTGCAGGTTTCGCAGTAATTCTAGCTGTTCTCAAACCGAACGTCTCAAAGAAGACAACGGTGAGTGAACCAGCGAATTTTAGTCCACGATTGATGAAAAGAGATTTGAGAAAAAATCGTGTATTGCTCAATAGAAATTGTTTTTGCAATATAACGAAGGTTTTAATGAAAATCAATTATCAATCATAAAACACCTTTTGATTTGAAAAATTAGTACACGGTCGGCGTGCTTAATGAAAAGAGTTTTTAAAGCACAAAGACCGGTTTTTCAAAGGTATCCGTCAATCCATAACCTGAACCGGGATTGATTCAAAAGAATGAATCGCCCATTGTTTCGCTTCGGTTGTCACATGGTTGATCTACATAATAGATCTCACATGCCACCTACCAGGAGCTTGTTAGATGTTGGCTCCAGAAAGCTTTCCATCTTCATTGTGAATATGTTTGCATATCACTGGATGTTCGGCAATACCACAAGGATAATGCGTAGGACTCAAGATATCATCTCTCTTTCCACAGTGTGTGAAACAGAGAGTCTTCATTGAAAAGTGTCCTAATGAGATTTATTGATGATATCGTGGCTCTAGACTCAATTTGTGCATATTTGGATCACGTATGGAGACTAGGGGAGAGGTCTCCTTCTTCAATATCAACAATCTCTAAGAGAAAGTCGATAGATAATGTCGGTTCCCCGTGAGAATGAAACAAGTCCTTTTAAGAGGAACTTGAGTGGTTTGGGAAGTTGAAGTGCAGTGCGTCACTGGGTCCATGACGTCTTGTCTTCAATACCGATGTTACCATCAGTAGCATATGAATTGAACCCGGTTTCTGCCCTAAGGTTGAATAAATGGAGGGCTATTTGTTTTCACCCTTTTCTCATTAAATTCTTTTTAATTCTTCAACCCCGATTAACTAGAGACTTCAGCTAGAACCTTGTTGGGTTTATTCGATTACTAGCTCGGTCTCAGTCTGCACTCTTCCCATTCCTCATTTTTCTCCTTTTATTATCATATCTGGGAACTCTACACTAACTAGTGGATAGTTCCTGGTAGATCCTCCGGTTCTGGCGGATCATGGGAACAAAAACCTAACCTTATCATCCTTATATCACCAGACATAAAGTAAAGTTGGTCGGTCTATTTGGTATTGTTCATCTCGTTGGAACCAATTGAAAACCATTTGAAAATCAATTCAGATACTTGTGATATAATATCAAGGCATTTTGTACTGAATTGTTTTGATATTTTTAAACGAGAACTCCCAACATGTGCATCAAGTATTTGAAAATGTTTTGCACACGGAGGCAAGAGGAAAATTAACTTCTTTGATTACCATTTTCTAAAAGATATCAACATCACTTCCCAAATCGAATCAAGTAGATAAAGCATTTTGGAGAAGGATGAGATTTTCATGATTTTGCTCCCCTCAATATGTGCTTCTAGGTTTGAAAGGAGTTTTACACATACTAGAGGGACACTGCATTGAGATAAATGATCACGTTTCAAATTATAGATGCTCCCCTTCAATGTGTGCATGGAAAATTTGAAATCGTTTGTCACTTACTGGGGAGGCAAACATGCTAATCACTTAAGAAACCATTTATCGAATTATCAGTTTAAATCCTATTTAAATCACAACTTCTCTCCCGATCACAATAATTAAAACATTTGAGATTTGTGATCTCTGTAGATTTAAATTGATTTTGAAAGCTTTTAAGGAGAATTGTGACTTGATATGAAAGCGTTTTAAGCGATAAGGATCGATGTTGAGATTTTAAACTCCATTGGTTAAACATGCATGTACATCTTTTGAAAACAATTTAATGCCAAATAACTTTTTAATTTAATTGAAATCATTCTCCCCCTCAATCAAAGACATAGGTTGTTGATTGGCGATAGATCATTTTGAGATAAGTCACGATGATTATCAAAAATAGAGACGAGTTATTTTTCAAAGCATTTAGTTTTATTGAGATAAATGTTATAAAATTAGAGCATGGAATTTGAAAACATGGTAAAACATGGCTCTGTTCTTTCTTTTAAAACCGGGTTATTGCATGAAAATGACAATAAACCATTTCTCTTTCTCCAAAATATTTTTTTTTGATTTTTTTTTTTTTTTAATAAAATTGAACAATATCTAAAGTCCGTGTCATTCTTTGAATGCACACAAACCGTAGATATTATCGAATCGAGAAAACATGACAAAATGACAATATTTTAAGATTTTAATTTTTTGAAATTTTTATGGATTTTGAAAGTTTTATATTTTTCTATTTTGGTTTTCGAATAAATATTTACAAGATATAGATGAAGGAAAGACCTTTACTCCTCGTCTTCCTCCCGAAGACGTTTGAGTGTTTCTGGTTGAAGGCTTTTCAAGCCAAGTCGTGGTAGAATAAACTCAAAAGCGTTCTCTGGAAGAGCTTTGGTGAAGATAATCCTAATAGTATTCTGACAACAAAATAGAGTTCCACCACACCGTTTTCACTTGCTCCCGATGAAATGATGTGGGATGTCAATGTGCTTTGCTCTTGAGTGTTGTACGTTGTTGCATGAGAGAGCAATAGTACTTTATTATCACAAGAGGGATTATGTTGAATTCAAAGCCATAGTCCGATAATTGGGATCTCATCCAAAGGATTTGAGCACAACAAGATGACATGGCTATGTATTCAGCCTTTGTAGAGGAAATAGAAGTACTCTTTTGCTTCTTTGAAGACCAGCTCACAAGCTTATCACCCAAACCGAGCACCTCGATGTACTTCAAGCGTGTATCTTGACATCTGCATGATCGGCATCGCATGAGGCATTAGTGACATACCGTGTCCTTCGGGTACCATAGTCCCATATTGATGGTTCCTTGGAGATACCGTAAGACACGTTTAACCGCTTCAAGGTGCTTTTTAGTAGGCTTAGCCTAATATCTAGCACACATGCATATAGCGAACAAGATGTGCAGTGCGCTGTTAGTGAGGTACAGGGGATCCAATCATGCTACGATATTTTGTTTGGTCCATGATCCCCGAGTGGTCCTCATCAAGTTTGTTGCGTTCAATCATGGGAGTGTCAACGGTGTCACGTGATACAAATACAAATTTCTTTAAAATTTCATTTGCATATTAAGATTGATTAATGAAAATGCCTCCGGGACTTTGTGAAATTTGTAATCCCAAGAAAAATGACATTTGTCCCATCATCGACATTTGAAATTTAGAACCCATTTCATTTGAAAAGCGATCACATTCATTGGGGTCAGTCGAGGCAAAAATAATATCATCAACATATATTTGAACTTGAATTAAATGTTTGCACGACTTCACGGTGAACAATGTTGGATCAATTGCTCCTTCTTTGGCCGTTCGACGAAGAAACTTTGATAGCGTATCATACCATGCCTTTGGAGCTTGATTTAAAAGTAAAGAGCTTTCTTGACGATAAACGAGTAGGATGCTCTGGATTCACAAAGCCTGGTTGGTGGCGTAGACAACTTCTTTAAGATCTCCGTTCAGTAATGCCTTTACATCCATCGATAGACTACCATGTTCTTACTTGCGCATTGGCTAAGAATATTACGATTGCCTCGATTCGCACTTTGGAGCAAATGATTCTTCAAAGTCTATACCCTCCTCTTGACGGTATCCTTTAGCAACTAATGAGCCTTGTTCTTTAACACATCACCATGCTCATCAAGTTTCACTTTGAATATCCACTTTAGAGCAGTGATCATAGCACAATCTGGAGCCGGTACTAATTCCCATACATCAATTCGATCAAACTCATGAATTTCTTCTTGCATGGCATTGAACCAGCAGTCTTCATCCATGGCGTTTTTAACATCTTTTGTGCGATCTTAGAGTGCGGAGTTGAAGAGCACCATAAGGCATCTGTTACAAGTTGTTTCCGTGTGGATCTGGGATGAGAGAGAGGATTTCCAATGATGTTGTCCAATGGATGATCGTGAGTCCATTTACTGAGGTGTTCATGTGGCAGTGGTTGAGGGACTAAAGTAGCGAGTCGATGTCTCTGAAGAAGATGGTTCTGATGAAGATTCAGGAGCAAATACATTTTCAAATGGAGCATCTTTAGGAGTAGCAAAGGGATTAACTTCATTATTGATACCGGACATAGTTCCATGATGTACACTTTCGAAGTTTGATGATTTGTTGATGAGGCAGTGATCGGCAGTAGGCGCTTCTTGACTTAATGATATTGAGATTGAAGGATTGACGTCATTCCGGAATATGAGCGACCTCGGTAGAATTGTCATTCATTAGCACTTGGCTCCAATGTTCATCAAACATGGGATCAAACAATTTCTTTAAATCATCTTCAGATGGAGGTACATATGGAGTTTCTGAAGAATAATTTGGTATAAGGGATGAACTAATGGGGATGTCTTGAAGTGCGGTCCGGCAGGTGTCAGGGAATAGGGACATCTGCGATAGAAACTCTCTCTCTGACTATCTTTATCAACCCATATGTAGACAATTTGAAGTGACCGATAAAAAACCGATATACCAAACTTGAAACTGAGAAGAATTCCATGCATTTGCATCTTAAGCTGCTTTGTGAATTTTAACTTCAATCTCAAATAAGTGATAATTGATTAACTCTGAAGTAATGGAGCTTGTGTCAAATGCAACGTGAATAGGCGTACAACCGGATGTACGTCGATCCATCGAATGAACCAGGAACAAATGATTTCTCGACATTAATGCATTCTTCCTAAAGGTATACATGTAGAGACCGATGGAAGATTCACCACAAATGTCTTCGAGCGAATGAGGTAGTCATTTTCCTTAATGTTCATGTGGTTAATTTATAGCGTGCACGCAATGAGGAACAATAATCCGTAAAGATTTGGCAAAGGAATACCAAAAGCGGATCATTATTCAATAATGCAACTTACAATATCATGATAGTCATTATGAACGCCTTGTGAAATAACTGGAGATAAGGTTTCATGAGAATTCCAAGAAGTACTTCTTAGATGGTGAACCAGTTGAGTCAATAGTACGGGCATGAGCTTATTTGGATGATCAACATTCGTCGAGAAGGTTGAAGGTACTCATCAAACATATCTTTGAAAAACAATGAATCCCAAACATTGATTCCTAATTATCCTTAGTAAGTGAAGCATTAGGCGTTGGAGGAGAGTCATCAAAAAATCAAAGCAATGAATCGGTTATCCTTAGTATATTCACTCATAATCAAAAAGAATATACACTCATCATCATCAAAAATAAAGTCATATAACCATTATTCAAACATCCATCATCATGTAGTATATTCACTCTTCTCCCCTCAAAATTGCATCCGAAGTTGCCAATTTTGATTTAGCAAGTGAATAAGAGTATACACCAATGAACATAGATCCACTTGATGATTGAATGAGCGTGGAAAAACATGAAGCTTGTTGATGAAGAATGTAGATGAGTATGGCCATTTATGAGAGAATTTCTCATTAGGCAAAAGCGCCGCGAGGCGTACACTTTTCTTTTCTTTGAAGAACGGGGCACGAAGTGTTATCTGCGGACACCATAATATGATGAAGAAGCGAGGCCGACTGATGTGAACAGACGTCATATTGATGAAGAACGAGGCCAGAAGCGATGTGAGCAGGCGTCATTGTTTAAAGCCAGTTATATGTTTAGAGCGCGAATCCAAATACCAAGGGACGACTTGTACGACCTACTTTGGACAACAGACGAAGACATAGAATTGGAAACATTGGATCCCCACGTGCTCATGGGTCCTTTTGGTTAGCACAAACAATCTTTGAATCAGTAGAAACCCTAGGTGCAATGTCATTGTCACTAGGAGCTAAACTAGTAGAAACATTGGACTTAGTCGGGGACATTTTGTGCTTAATGGGATTATTCTGGTTGGCTTCCAAACCTATGAGGCACTACTCTAGGCATAGTGGATCTAGTTAAGAGGCAAGGTTTGCCATTCGTGAATATTCGACTGTTGGCTTCCCTGAAATCCTACATTGGTAAAAACCTTCCTGTGGGTTTCAGGATTGCTGTCTGTTTAAGCTCTCAAACTTTCTTAGCGGGGTTATGAATCTTAGACCTCGAAATAACACATCACATTTATCATGATTACGAAATTAAGCATTTTTGCATGTTTTTGCAGCACATAAGGCCTCGAATTAATTTTAGTAAGCTTGGAGCTAATACTAGAACTAACACGATTCTTTTGTTCAAATCAAACTTCTTGTCCCTATGGTGTTCTTTCACTTCCTTATCATGAACACTTTTAGTTTGCGTAATCCTATCTTTCTTTGCATAGCTTCATGTTTTGACCGCTAACTTTAGTGTCAATCTTAACATCTGTAGAAGTAACGATGGGAACATTCCTTGGCTTCACTACTTTCGCATTCTGGTCTACTAGAAGTCTGGGATCACGAAATTCTAGGAGGCACATCACAGGTTGCTTGCTTGAATTTAGACATGGAACAAAGACATATCAAGGTCACATGCTTGGCTTTAGGCATAGAACGGATTTTCTGTTTGGCACTAGGCATAGAACAAGGCTTCACAGCTTTGCCTTTTTCACCTAAGGGTTTTGGACATGTTGCAATTACACATTCAAGCAGCTCTTGAGATCGTTTGGCACAGGCAAGCAAACCTAATTTCACTATCAAGAGGTTTGTTAATGAAATCCTCTTCGACAATCTCACGGAGACATTCTAGACTATCCTTAAGGTGAGCACAGTGGTCATGAAAAGCATGTTCATTATTCCTAAGATGAGGAGGAATATATTTAACTATCACAGTGTATTTGCAATCTAAGGGTGATTTTGAGACAACATTCTTATTGAAAACAAGTGGAAGTTTCCCATTTCCCGACTTCTCGATTCTCAATTTCCTTTGTAAAGACGTTATTTTTTGTTGTTTTGGTCACGGGTGACGTTTATTGAATCATATAACTCTTTAAAATGTCGTTTAATCTTTTCATTTTCTTCTAGAAAACTTTTGTTTTCCTTTTGTAAAGCATTTACTAGGTTTTGAAGATGAAACGTTTGAGAATTCTGAGAATCTAAAGGAGGAGGCATTTGGGAGCTGTCATATTGTTCTTTTGACCCTTTAATTGAGAGATTTGGGCTTTCAACTTTACGATGTGTACACGAGCTTGAATCATTCATCACGTTTGTTAATTTGAAAAAATGCATCAAACTCTGGAGCATCTGAAGATGTCTTGATATTTGAAGTTTTGACATTTTCTTTGAGATGTTGATATTTGAGTTGTAAATTAAAATGCTCAACTTCTAGTTTAGAAAAATGTTTAACCAAATTGTCGTGATCATCCAGTTCAATTTTCTCGTTTAGTTCAGAATTAGTTTTTACAAGCTCAATGACACGATCATGGGAGACTTTCGAGGACCTGAATAGTTCATGAAATTTGGAAGCATTAATAGAGCAATTTGAAGCAGTGAAAAGATATCTTGAGCAACACATTCAATAATAAGAGTCTCATTTAAGGTATGCAAGTTCTTCCTCTCAATCTCATTATATTTTAGTGCACGCTCATAATCACTAACTTCAACTACCATTGCATCAAATTCCTTTTCCATTTCTTTAATATCTGATTTTATCCCCTTTTAAGACTCTCAAAATGATCTTTTAGTTGTTTAAAGAAAGGCATGACCTCGGTTAAATAACATTCTTTCATTTGCTCAAAACCCCTTTCCCCCGGTTATCCCGATGGGTGTGATCATTTTCTTACAAGTTTTCTCAAAATCGACAAATAGTTGAAGAATAACATATTGGATGATTAAGGTCTTGCTCTTAGTGGCAATAGTTCTAGGAACTAAATGCATTGTTGTATTTGGAGGATACGATTCGCTTTAGGGAATTTCCTACAAGGGGATTCTTTTCAACAAGATTTTCTGACTTTTGCAAATCCATATCCTTTTCGAACACTTGTTCGAGGGGTCAATAGAGTCGAGGCTTAAACATGTTTAAGGATATCCAATTTTCCTTAGTGTAATCATGGGTTTTATCGTTATCTTGTTCTTTTTACACTCAGGATCTTCTAGCTTCTTATTCATTTTCTCCTAGTGACTTCATCGATTTCTTATCTTCCTCGTTACTTCTTCAGAAGCACTCTTTCTAGGTTTTGTCTAGGCAGGATCTCATTACCATCATCAGATTACCTTATGAGCATTTCTAGCCTTTTTAATTACCTCTGGATTAGGTTCCTCAACAAGGGAAATGCTATGCTTATCTTAAGACTCTATGCTTAGTGATCATGTGAGCAGTCTGAATGGTATTCCTTATGCATACAACTTATTTTCAAGCTTGTTTTTCAAAGTTTTTAGATTGGAAAAATCATTCAAAAGTTTTGATTCCTTAGCCTTGAATTCTTGCTTAAGCATTTTAACATTTTCTTGAAGTTCGTGTTTTTGCTTAGCGGTTTTAGAAAGCTTTTCTTGTAAGGAGTTTAACTCTTGTTTTAATACTTCTTCTCTAAACCTACTTTTTCTAATAGTTGTGCGTATTTGGACATCCATTTCCTGCTCACGGGTGGTCAACTCAAACTTAGCACGTTGTTCATAAATAGCAACTTGATCCTTATATATGTTAAGCTCGGTGGTAAGGAATCATCAGGCACAAATCACAGCGTACTCATGCGTTCATAATCATCATTTTGAGTAGAAGATGCACGGTAGATGCAATGAGAAACATCCATGCAACTTACGAGCATTGACATGCACAGTCGTGACGGTGCATCTCTATCTTGGGTACATCCGAAGCTTCCATGGAGCGTTCCTTTGCATTAACTTGCACGGGTTGTTCTGCGGTGCACCTCTCTCTTGTGAATTTGAGCACGAAGATTCCATTTTTGCATTATCCGACTCATCAATTTTTTGTTGTCGACATTCGCATTCAGCAACACCCGATACTTCAACGAAACATTACCCAACTTATACAACAATCTTTCAAATTCACGTTTTCATTCTTTGAGCAGATTCTTCAATGTACTTTTTCACATTATCCATGAGTTGGATAAATGTCTCAATGAATTCCAGAATTTCCATTCCAGTATGTTTTTGAGGAAATTCATCAAGTGTTGATGTGTCATGAATATTCCCCACGATGAATGGAAAATTGTTTGTAGATTACTTGAAGAGCTACACTAGAACCATCCTTTTGAACCTCTTCATTGGTAATTTGACTTTAAATTTTCTAAGTTCAACGGCAAGCTTCTTGTCAATGTAGGTAAGTCTGGCGGGAAAGAAAGCACTACATGTTCGATCCCACTATGGATACTGATTGTGAGTCTTGATGAAGTGATATGGCTCAATCTTTGCATTCCATTTGCGTGGCATTCTCATTGTACTCGAACATGAAGATCTCACATCCTCATTTTTAATCAAACATCTTTAATCGTTTAGTGTAGCATCCATTATCATTATTATCCACAGCATCATACAATTTAAGCACTTCACAGAAATCAGAGTTGGTAGAGTAAGACATGATGTGGTAGAATACGGTTTTACAAGTCTATGATTTAACAAAATAGAATCATGGAATGATGGATCGACACAATGATAGAAAATTGTGTGTTAGGTCTTATGATTGTTTGTGGGATAAGCAGAGATGTTGTTTGGTTGAGATTTGGATCTGTTTATGCACGATTTTCAGAAATTTAGGTCTAAAACATAAAAACCTCAATAACCCATTTGAGCGGATTTAGCCTCCGGTTTTTGAATAAACTTTAGTTTATTCGGCGTGACATTCTCCTCGTTCTCCGCGATTTGTTTTGATGGGTGAGAACGGAGTTACTGGATCAAAAGTTATAGCCGTTTGAAGTTTTGTATGGAAAAGTCAACAAGTCGCTAAGAATTCTTGAACCAAGTCGCTAAGACCAAGTCGCTAGGACCCAAGTCGCTAAGATAATGCTACACCAAGTCGCCAACACTAATTCGCACCAGCTAAGTCGCTAGCTTTCCAATTAGCTAGCCAGATGTAAGTCGCTAAGTGTAACTTCGCTAACACTCAAGTCGCTACAAAATTGGCGTAATTCGCTACTCAAGTCGCCAACAATGCAAGCGCATTGCTAAAGAGCGTCTGGACCAAATTAAGCTACCACAAGTTCGCTACCCGTAGTGGAGAGTCCACTACTTGTACTTTTAACTTCGCTAGATCTAACTCGCTAGTTCCAACACGTAAGTCGCTACAAAATGTGAAGCAAGTCACTACCAAGAAAATATTCCGTGAGCTAAGTAGCTAGCGAAAACCATATAAACATCACTTTTCAATCCAAAAACAACCCAACCAAGATGATTCAAGCTTACCAAATGAAAACCTAAACACTTTTGATGATTCTAAACATAAAAGTACCAACAAAATTCAAAATTTAACACAAGAAATCAAATGATGCAAAAACCACTAAACTTTTTCAAACTCAAAACCACCTAAAAACCACTAGAAATCCAAAGATGTGCAAGATATGATCTAACCTTGGCTCTTGATACCAATTGTAAGATATAACTTTTCACATACACATCATAACATTAGCACAAGGTAGCATATAGATGGAATTCTAGAGAGAAAGTTAGAGGTTTAGGGAACTTAGTGAGAGAAAGTGAAAGATATTATTATGAGCTCCAACTCTCTACCTTGGGAGGTAGAGAGTATTTATAGTCTTACATAAAACGCCACACATCGGGCTTTGGATCAGGCATACAGTGGGTAAAGACCCGTCCGTCCTCCACGGTGTTACTTAACTAAATACTACTTAACTTAATATTACTATGACTACGAACTTTCTAACGATTACATATACTTGAGGTGACCGACTCTTTAATACCTGGAATTTCTAATTCCTAACAAATACGACTTTAGATGCTAACACTACCCATGGAAGTTACTTGTGTAAATACCTTTCGTTCCCATTTTCCTATTGCCTCTAGATTTTTTTATTTTTTTGTGAGAAATGAATTTCTTCAAATTCTCGTTTTGATAACTTTTATTCAGATAAAGATATAAAGCTAAGTCGATAATTAGTTATCCGGTCTTCTCTCAGAACCATTGTCGTAAAAATGAGGTCCACATCAAGGAATTTTTATTCACTTATACTTTTGATTTTTCATTTTCATTTTTCAACATTTTTTTAAAAAAAAAAGAACTTAGACTTTTAAATTATTTATGAGCTATGAACTCTGACGGGCTTCACGGGGTAATTCAAGACTATAGGCTTCATGAAATGAGGATCCCGGCTGCTAGCTAAGACCTCACTCATCAGGCTAAAGATCAAGGGTCGATCTAGACACCGCATGCTCACAACTTTACTTATTACATTATCACTTATCACTGATTACTTATTTATTACGGATCCTTGATGTGTACCCAATTTTAAAACAAAGATTCTTTTAAGAAGATAAAGAACTAACTATCGCCAAAAACTTGACATCTCTAATTACTCATTAGACAGATATGGGGTGAAACAATTTCGGGCAAAAGCCATAAGTACCTTCGATGGGCTCTAAAGAGAACCAACTACTCACCGTTTAGCATCTAAACTCATAAGTAACTCTATCATTTCGATCTCAGTGCTGCGATAATTTTTAGATTATCATGGTTAAGGGAACAAGCTAGGGCTCAACACGCTTGGGTCAAGTCAGAATTCCATTCCTACTCTCACCAGCGGAAAGTCAACAAGGTGTCAAAACATATATTAACTTAGCAAATGCTTTGTCTAATGAAATTATGTCATGCGTATTTAAAGTCACTCAGGGAAACTTGCAAATCCTTTGCCTTGTGAATTTGCATTTTATAGCTTCTTGTCTAAGAGACTAGCAAACTTTTCTATCAAAAAGACTTAACAAAAGCTTCAAAATTTTTTTAAATTTTGCTCATTTTCACAATAATTTTTTCTAAGGAAAAGCGGGTTGCGAGAGAAACCACGACAAATAAGCAGCGGTCAAATCAAATCGAATTACCTACCCAGACTAGAACGAAACATTGTCCTCAATGTTTAAAAGCAAGGGTATCACGAAAATCTAAAAGCCGTTTATTAAGTATGCTTTAAAGATAAACGTTAGTCGATAAGATTAGGATATCGGATTTCCATCAGCAGCGATCATGAAACTTCGAGTGGAGAAAAGACAAACTCGAACACGAGAGTCTTCATATCGGAACATCTAAACACAACATCACAAACAACCAAACGAAATCGAAGGGCTAACCCCTTCACGTCCTTATTAGAAAAATAGAAAGAAAATAGAGATAAGCATGGGGTGCCTCCCACGACGTCTTGTTTTTTCTTAAGCAAGTCGCTAGCGACTCGTCCCAATTCATTTGTCCTTGGGGAAGAAATGGTAGAGATACCGAGGTCAAAAACGATGTCCTCATTCGAAAGAATGAGACTGGGTGGGTTGGGTGGAGAAGAAAATGGGTGGATATGGCATATCATGTAAGAAGGATCCATCATCCGGTGGTTTTGCGGGTGGACGAAAGGATGACGGATCAACATGAGAAAACTCCAAGCAAGATGGGAGCTCATGGTAAAGGATAAGAGGTTTAGGCTCACAAATGAAGGCATCCATCCGAGGATCCTTATATCCGGAAATGATTTTAACAAAAGGCTCATCAATGCATATCCCGGGTTTAAAAACTTGTCTTCATGCGGGCTCAAGCGGGATACGTGATGGTGGACTCATCAAAAGAAGGGGAGTCAAGAGAACCATCAAGAACAACCATATCCCCATCGGGATCATGCATAGCACCCTCAATACCCGGTGGTATTGGGTCATCAAAAGTGAGAGATGAATCAGCATTCTCAATGATCGGATCATTCGTCAAGTATCGGAAATATCGTTCAAAACCTTGCTCATATCAACCTCGAAGTAGAATTGCTCAAAAATCGGAGGATAAACATCGCCATAGGGACTGCCACTAATCTCTTCATCAAATCGGAAAATCTCAAGCTCGGGAGAGAAATCACTATCTTTAACGGAGATAGAATGCGAACTCGAATTATCGTTTAAGGCTTCAATCTTTGAAATGAGAAGATGGACATTTGACAATGTTTCACGTAATGCTTCATCCTCGATCTGAATATTATCTAGCTCAATCTCTTCTTCTTCTGGCATGAAATCATTTACTTCTTCTATGGGCTCAGAAGGTAAATCGTCGACAAAATCGATGTCTCCATAAGAATCATTATCGGAATCGGAGAACATCTCAACATGATCATTCAAATTATCAAGAGAAGGCTCATCACAAATATCAACAACCCAGACTCTCTTGGGATTGGGATAAAGATCGACACTAGTCTCTTCCGTTTCGGAATTGTACTAAGATGCTCATCCCCCATTATGAGAGAATCAACGGGTTCAACGATGTCCGTAGAAATAGAATCATCGACCATCTCTTCCAAAGCGGCGTCACTTCTCCATCGGTGTTGAGAAGGGGAAGGGTCGGATTAAAGGCTCGAAATAAGAGAGGAATAAGAATCCGGAGGTGGGACAAGTGGTGTGCTCTTAGAGCTAGCAAGTTCCACCGCTTCCGTTAATGGTCTCCGGTTATCGTTTAGAAATCGTTTTAAGCTCATAATTTCGTTATGTTTTGTTGTAACTCGACAAACTCGTAATAGCGAATCGTGAAAGAGGAGGATCGATTCTAGAATTCTTAGAGTCGAGAGTACAAACGGGAATCACCTCGGGTTCAGAAATGTTTCCATCTCCTCTCCGGAGAGGGAGTAGGAATCGAGGGTTCATCAAGCTTACATTTCAAAATTTTCGACAAGGCTTCAAGTTTTTCAACGTTGTTAAGAAAAGCACGGCGTTCAAAGAAATGCGTCCGTGACCCTCGGTGGGTTCTTGGGTTGCTTTCACGGAATAGTGTGATCGTCTTCCACTTGAGCGGGTTCCTCATTAACACATTGTCGAGCTTGAATGTGGCTTAATAAAGTTTGAAGCATGCTTTCAATGTGGTTTTGACGTCGCTCAAATCTTTCTTCAAAATTGATGGCGTCGATACCCCGTGGGTTCTTCAAAAGGCGACACATACAAGATTCGCGATAAAATCCACACCTTTTGCAAAAACAACGTTCACAAAGTGAATCATCTCTTAATAAATCTCTACAATTAAAGCAATAGGGTGGAAAGAAATTTTGAGACTCCATGAGAATTAATCATAAAAGAGGAATAAAAGGAAAGAATTATCAAATCAGAGGGTAAAGAAGAATATTTTGGGTTTTAGAAAACATATTTTGAAAAGGAAAAATCTTTTGGGTTTTGAAAAAAGATATATATACAAAAACGACGGTAACTTCACTTGGGGAAGGATCTTCAAATGCACGATTCGAGGAAGCGAGGAATAAAACTCGCTACAAGCCCTCCCGGCGTGGCGTAAAATGATTGATTACAAAACACGTCAAATTATCTCACACAAGCTAGCCACTTGTGAATGACTAACCGTAAGAAACTTAAAACAGTTCGGACACTGATCAATAATAATAGATGAGAAGTGTGTAGTACGGGTAACTCAAACGTGTTAGGTTTGAGCACCGAGATCGTTTTGAGCGAGGGTTGAATGGAATTTCCAACTCACGTCTCGAATTTTGTGATTTGAATAAGAGAAGGGGATAAATTGATGTTTTCTAAAATACGGGATAAGGAAAGCAAAAGGAAATAAAATCTAGGGGAAAACCTAAGAATTATGGCAAACTACGCAATTCTACACTAAAAAGCAAAAGCGGGATTAAAACAAACGCGAACAAAATGCAACTACATCTATTCTAAACCCTAAAAATAACCTAAAATTACTTTTATACTAAAAATGATATTAGAAAACTATTTATGAATTAAAACTATATTTTAGGATTTTTCTGGATTTTATTAGAATTAAAAACCAATTATTAACTTTAAAAATAAGACTAAATAACTAAAAATTATAAAAACAAAGGGAAAATTATGAAACTAATTTTATAAAATCTAAAATACCATAAGAGAATTTTCAAAACTAATTTTTTATTTTTTTGATTATTTTTCTATTTTCTACAAATTTAAAACTATTTAAATCTAATTTAAATTGTGAAAAATACCAAATAAAAGGGAAAAATAGGGAAAAATATTTTTTATGCTTTTTATATTTATCTAAAACTGAGAAAATTGAAAAATTAATTTTTGGAACTTTTTCTGAATTAATTGCAAATAAAGCTATTTAAAAGTGACTAAAAACTATTTTTAATTAAGAAAAATAGTGAACAGTATCTAAAAATTATGAAAAATTCAGGGAAATTCTAAATTATTATTCTAAAGCTATGAAAAATATAAAAACATGGGCTTATGTGAAGGAAATGAGAGCTGCAGTGTGACTGTTGTGGAAATAAGCACTTAGGAATAAGCAAATAAGCACTATAGTGTACCAACTGATTACAGAAGCTAGATAATGCTAAAACTACTCTAAAGTAACTATTAGCAACTACTCCTAACACCTAATAAGCAGATTACCAAGGATTTAAGCTAAATGACCACTTAAGCAAATAAGCAATCTGACCCCCTACTTTAAGCTGCTACAACTGCTTATCCAATAAGCTTAAGTGAAAACCAAAAGTGTGGGATTCAAGCCCACCTAGCAGAGAGTGCTTGTACCAAATTTCAGCTCATAAGGACTAGCAATGAAGAAGTGAGAGATCAAAAACTAAAGCTACTAGGACATGAAGCTAACTGATGTGCAGCTAGAAAACGGCTAAAGTGCAGGCCAAATACACGCTAATGAAGCTATTATAGGAAATCTAAAGGCTAAACAAGTTCACCTTACACCTAAATCTACAAACATCAGGCTAAATCAACAAGAGGATAAGCATATTAGAAGGCATACAAGCAAGAAGGGATGATCACGGACAGAAAAAGTACTGATCACGGTAGAATTTGACTCGACACCCACTTTGAGCTACAAAAGACTACTCTAAACATTTTTATGATTTTTCTGTTTTGGGAAAAGTGAAAACATCTATTGAAATTGGGATTTTTAATTTTTAAAAATTTTTATTACAACTAAAAATGATGAAAACTACTTGACTAAAACTGAGAAAAATAACTTTTAGGAAGTTTGACAGAATTGGAATTTAAACTCAAAATGCTATTCTAAACTTGGAACCTCAAAAACTTTTATTGGAAAAGTTTTAAAATCAGTAAATGGAACTAAACAAGCTAACTTTGACTCGCCAAAACCTTCTAATCCTTGAAATCAAGCTAAAACCAAACACTCCTATATGATTATCAAATGCGTTTTAACCTATAAAACTGACGGATATGGACAAATACTGAATTGAACCTTACAATCTAACACTAAACTTCATCTTATAACAATTTAAACCAATAAATTGCACCTCACTGATTTTGACTCACAACTTTGACTAAGTTTGACTTTTTGAAGAAAATAAGAAATTGAGTACAATGGATGAGTAAGCTCAGAATAAACTTTAATAACTCTTAACAACACTTATGAAACCTAGAAAACTGACTCGAGAAGCATTTAGAGAACGCATGATAATACTTGAAATAAAACTTATTTTCATTAAACACTGAAAAATACAAAGCGGCAATGAAATTACAATGAAAGTAAAAGTAACTACACTAATTAAAATAATAAAAACAATTAAAATGGGTAACAATTCCCTAAATACATAGAAATTGGACAAAATGTAATTGTGATGGAAAGGGCCTTTATATAGCTGATGCCAAATCTTTCAGAAGCTCCTGTATGCTTAACTCTTGGCCATTGATCTTCTCTCTCGTCATCCAAATCAACCACAGCCATTGGATCAAGTGTGTGAGGTGTTAGAACCAATGAGAGGCCTTCATTTGTCCACGCTGGAGATCCACACGCTGTCACACTCTGACACGTTGTCAGGAGCTTCTAGAAACACTTAAGTGAGGGTAATTGTTGGGTGGATCAGGGTAAATGGGTAGGAAGGGTGAAACAGTAACAATGGGGGGTTTGGGCGCGTTTAGAGGTGAGGTTTTGTTTATTATTTGACTTTGGGTTGGTCGGGTTATGATTTGTTTTGACCGGGGTTTGTATTGGGTAAACGGGTTGTGGTTAAAAGGGAACCGGGTTGGTATAGTTGTGAGTTTGGGTCGGGTAAGGGTAGTTTGGATTGGGCGAGAAGGTTTGGATATATATTGGATTGGATAAAGGACTAGCTTTGTATCCATTTGGCTATTAAGGGACTAATGATGTAAATGCTTAAATTCCAAGGACCAATCTTGTAATTCTGAAAGTATCTTCCAAGGACTGATTTTGTCAATCTTCAAATAAACCAAGGTTGAAATTGCAACTTTTGATTCTTCAAGGACCATTTACGCCAAAACTCAAAGTTGAGGGGCCATTTTTGCCAATTCTTCAAACTTGACTAAAACTTCCAAAAATCATCCTCGGAGAATAAAATCTTCATAAATGCTCAATTTTGATCTTCCGGTTCGGCTTAAGCTCTCTTAATCTCTCGTGCTTTCCGGTTCGCATGCGATTTGGTTCCTTTTTCGTGTTTTACATATCCGTACCTGCTCAAGCACAAACTCAAGAAAACCACAAATATTAGCAATAAACGGCTCTTTCTTGGTTATTTTGGGTCTATTTTGATAATGAAAAGGTACGTGTTTTAGCACATACCAGTGTACTACATTCATAATAGTTATCTGGTATCTCAAGTCTGAGGATAAACATTCATGATTTACTTAATGACAAAGTACCATAAAGTACAATCATGTTAAGTTGGGATCTGTCCTATATTCAATTCATTGAATATCATGTGAATCTGGTATATCCCACGCATCAATATACTTTAAGTATATTCTACCAAAAACTCAGATTTGTCTTAATTCAATGACATTCCCACATCATTGATTGACAACGGACTTTTAGAATAACATAAATTATTCACGGATTAAACATGCAAATATAGGATATAATATTAAGAAAATGAAAAATAAACATAACCAATATTTTATTTCATTTAAATAATATTTGTTCAAAACATCCCTTATCCAAATACTAAATAGATCAATGCATGATAATACTTGTTAATGAATTATGCCTCAAGCAATGACAATCATACTTGTTGACAAGGCATAATTTCAACTAACTTTGATCTATCGGAATTTTGAGAATACTTATTTCAAGAATTCAACTAGTGAAGTTCTTGTATGTGTGAATTCAAAATATCTTGATATTGCCACATAATATTTCATAAAGTGTGTGACATCCTCAACCACCAATTTATGACAATCAAACTTTCAAACATTTTAAAGTTTAAAGTATTCTTATTCTTTATTGTATAATGCAACTATGCTCTTAGTTGAGCACAACTAGTTCACATGGCCATCAACAAGGATAAAATCCTCCCATGACTAGTATTGAGTGTCATCTCAATTATATCAGCATCATTGTATTCAAAACAACAATATGCTTTAAAATCTCCGTAAACTTCAAATATCTACAGTGTAATGTTTTATTCCTTTCAAACTTTCAAGTTTATTAGCTATGACAATTTTTCCCAACAATTGACATATTGTTCATCCATAGAATCTGGGAGCAACTCCAGGCTGAGGAATGTAATTCTAAATTCAAGCATATTCCATTAGAATATTCATTACACTAGTTATCTAATAACTTCATTGAATATCAATGTAGTCAAATCATCTTGCCTTCAAGCATGATACAACAATAACATGATGTACATGAAAAATCCTTGTGTTAAACTAAGATTTCATTCATGTTATACATATCCATTTTCCAAATGATATATCATATTCTATTAGACTCATTTATTTACCACACATGTTTATTAATAATAAACATATACTTCAAGGTTGTATGTCTTATTTTCTAAATCTTTCAAGTGAAGTTCCATTCCAACTTAACATTTAGCTTTAGATGGAATGTTACTACCCACAACATATAAGATTTAAAGAAAACAAACATAATACTCCCACTAGCTTTCAGGAATACTTAGAAATTATCTTATTTTAATTTACACCCAAAACTTGAATTTAATAGTTAAACATAAGAATCATCTCTTAGATGCATGCATTTATCCATTCATGAATTATTGCATTTTGTACACTTCAAAGATTATTTTAATTCAAAAACTCCTTTCGATTACTTACCGTCCTCGCTCAAGTAATCACTCAAGAAAGAGTTTTGATATTCCATTGTCATTTTTCATATTAATGAAAATAAGTATGACAATTATCATCTTTATATATTTAATGTGTTTAGGAAAAAATATTCAATCATAGTTAATTGCTTAAGTGTGATTAATAATCTTGTCACAAGTCATGCATTAAACACATGTACAATTTTGTCCATATGATTTTTTCACAAAGATTTAAACCACTAGGGTTTTCCTTCTTTTAAAGAAACTCATCTTTATGAAGATAAACCAAGTTCCAAAGTTGATTATCTTTATGGACAACATCTTAACATTCATAGTATGAATAATTTACCATAATTTAATATTAGGTAATATATCATTATGATTAACAGGTTTACAATGATCATGTAATTCATATTTCTCATCATATCAAATATCTGAGATATTCTTGCGGATCTATGAATGAGAATTACATCATCTTGAGGTCTATCATTTACATGTTTAGCCTCATCATGTTATTCACTAGTGTGTTTTAGAAGATTATGTTTTTTGTAATTGTAATTTAATCTCTTCAAGATCTAGACAAAACTCCCACTTGCTTTTGTAATTTAAAGACTATCTATAAATACTTTAGCAATTAGAAGAACACTAAATTGTTTTCTTTTTGGATATTACAAAACACATTGACAGTTCGTAAATCTTGTTCGTTAATAACTTACTCCATAAGTAGTTTTAACAAATCAGAACTTCAATATAAGACTCAATGTGATTCATCACATTCCATACAAAAATGGTGTCTTATTAATCTTCTAAGTTTGAGTTTTAATAAGTATATCCAATCAATACTCAATTTTCTAACCTTGATAACTTTTGGAAGAAAAGAAGATATTGTTATCTTGAATCAAACAATATGACAAAATTTTGATTCTTCTAACTGAACATACCATATACATATAGTATTTCATTAGAAATAATATTGTAAGACAATCTAACAATATTTAAGATAAACTTATTCCTTTTGGCCTACCTATTTACCAACTAAGTCAACTTAATGGTATAATAGAATATTCAAGCCAATTGCATGTTTTATAAGATAAGTATTCTTTGACCAAGTCAAAAGACATAACAGTTATAATATCTTACTTTATATTATAAGTCTTTAAAAGACATCATGTTTGTGAGTTTATACAAAAACATATAACCATGTATAATTTGAAGTTATTATGAACACCACGTCTTGGTTTCAATTAATTAATTTTCAAGTTAATATACTATTTATGTCATTTCAAGAATACATAAGTATTTAAAGTAGCATTAGATTACTTTATTTTTGTTAGGAATTGGAAATTCCATGTTAAAGTGTCGGTCACCCCAATTATGGTCTAGCATATGTTAGCTCGTAGACTTGTTGTTATTTAGGTTATTTAGTAGTATATTAGTTAGTTTGTAGCGTAGTTTAGTTTAGTGTAACACCGTGGAGGAAGGACGGGTATTTACCCACTGTATACTTGATCCACAGGCCGTCAGGAGGTCGTTATGTCTGTAACTATAAATACCCCTTCCATCCTTGGAAGGGGTGGTGCTTTCTAATATAACCTTTTCATTTTTACAAAGCAAGTCTCTAACTAGAACACCCATCTCTCTACTTTCTCTCTCTAAATGGCTAACATGTATTTTCATCATCCAAGGCCACCCGAATCATCAACACAATAAATATTACGATCCTTCAAATGGTATCAGAGCCAAGGTTGTTGTGTTTTGATTATTTTTTTGTGGTTTTGATACTTGTTTGAAACTGTTTTGTGTATTGTTGTGGTCGGAATATCTTTTCTGGGTAAACTGTTCTTTAACATGTTTTGGTATTCTTCTTTTGGTCAATATGTCATAGTCTAAACTGGTTTCAACATGTGTCCAAGTCAGTATTTTTGTCCAAGTATGTATTGAATCTGTTTGTGTAAGCTTTGTCCAAAAGCCTACTCTTTGTTTATCTGGTCTTTCATGTGGTCAAACTGGTAAATTGCGTGGTCAACTGGTGTTTTTTTTCTTCCTCTTGGTCAAACTGGGCAAACTTGTATACTAATATGCTGCTTTCTGGATAAATATGATGATGGTCGGAATTTGGTCGGAATAACTCGCCGAAAAAAGTCAATGATAAATTTATAGCGATTTGTCCATTATGTCCAGATTCTATGAATCTAAGTAGCGACTTGGTTTATAAAAATACAGTTTTGACTGGCTAGCGACTTGGTTGATAAAAATTCTATGAGTTTTTACTCATAGTAACCTGCAAGTTGTATGGTTAATAGCGACTTGTCATACTGAAAAAATAATAGCGACTTGTCCTTACTGAAGAGAGTTGTGCTAGCTACTTGTTACTTAACAAGTTAGCGACTTACGAGTTTTGATTAAGGTTAGCGACATGTGTGACAAAAAGTGAAGCGACATGACTCGATGCATCCTAGCGACTATCTGACCATGGACCAAGACCTCTACAACAATACCATTTATCAAGACTCACTCGACCTCAGGTTGTTAAACCATCCTCGGTCCATGAACAACAATCCAACTTCAGGTCTAAATCCAAATCAACCTCAATCCTAAAACTACAATCTATACAAATCACTTCATTAACTACATTCATCTCAAACCCATGAACACTACCCTTCAACTATTCTCAAAGAAGAAAATGAAAACATAAATCGATCTCAGATTCAAATTTCGTGTGTATTTATAATATTCTCATTCATTCAAGGATCAACACGAAACATTCATCATCACGGATTCTAAGGTTAAAAGGTGAACGAAAAAGGTAAATATGAATATGATCTCAGCTTTGACCCCTTGTGTGCGGTTCATAGAACACATAGACCCTTAAAGATCTATACACAAATGATCTTGTGCTTCACGTATCTAAAATGTTTTTTTTGTTAATGTTCGAAACTAAGTAATGAAATTAACAAATGTGTTAACTCATGTCCTTGGCTCGTTTGTGACTCAGTTACAACAACAAAGCTTCTTGGAAATACCTACCTGAATTCATTCATGCGTTAATGAAGCCGTTTCAAGCCTTATGCCATCCCTGTGGTCATCATACACTCAAACCATCCCTGTGGTGAGATCAATCTAATCTGTAGAATCAAAAAGGGGGTATTCGTATGCTTGAGGTGAGAGATTTTTGGTGTTTATTTGATTGAGATTGAGAAGCAGTGATTGTGTGATTTGATTAAGGAGATACGTTTTACCTATAATTACAATCTGAGATTGATAAGAGATAGAATGGAGGCATGATATTGTGAAACGGTAATGTGGGAGGCGCATCTTTTGTTTGAATATTTTAGGGTTTGTGGGAAGGCTGCATATGATAGTGAGAGAGAAATTAGGTATGAGGTGTATTATTAGGGTTGTATTATGTGGAGTCTTGTTGCGTCTTATAGCCGATTCTTAGGGTAAGAGGCATGTGTTTTGATGGACCTGGATTGGATGTGGGCCAAGATGTATCGATGGGTTGAATATGGATCGAATGGGCAAAGGTGTATCAAAGATACCTTAATAACAATACCATGCGTGAGTTAATGTGTGATTTACTGGATCAAATTCTAATGCTTTAATTATGAATTGATACATGAATTAATGCGTGTATTGATATGTTAAGGATTGTGTACATGGATTTGGTCTTTGTGTGTTAAACTCGTTTAAAGGCTTGTTTGGACTACGCTTCACGTTTTAATACAAGGAATCATTATCGGGCTCACATAAGATTATTTTGGGTGCCGACTTTTGTATGAGACCTTACTAAGAATCGATTTTTTTTCTTGGACAATTCATAAATGGGCTAGAACGAGAATATTGTTTGATGAGATTTGTTCAATGGTCCAGGTTAAATAATTTAACTCATGGACATGAGTCTTCTAAAGTTTAATTGGATCGGATTCAAAGTTGTGGTTAGGTCGTATATTTGAGCTTTGATCTTATGTAAGTTGGATTTAATGAGATATGTCGATTAGTATTGAGAATGATATTTGTTGGGTTATGAGATTTGATCATGAGTATTGATGACGTTGGATAATAAACCGTTGATTGAACTGCTGCATGTTCCCCTAAAACAGATATTCACCGAAACCAAAGTTGTCATAACACATTCAAGCTGACATTGTTTACGGTTTTGTCTTGATTTTGTAAAATCCCGCGAAAGAATCTATTTCTCGGTTTAAATCATAGACTTGTAAAATCCCGTGACAATGGAAACATCCTTGTAATTGTAAAGTGCATTTCCGGATCTATCTTACGGTTTATTCTTGGTTTTGTAAAATCCCGCGAAAGAATCTATTTCTCGGTTTAAATCATAGAGTTGTAAAATCCCGTAATGATGGAACCATCCTGGAGAAAGGAAAGCGTATTTCGGGATCTTATTTGATGCTGGTGCTACAGTTTCTTCTTCGAAGAAGGGATAAAAGGGTGTACTTCATGAATTGGATGTGTGTTTGGTTATTCGTCATGACAGTTTGGTTATTACATGGTTTTACGGGGTGATGTGCTTTTAACCATGGTCGGGATGAAAACCATTATCATAGTTCACTTAAAACGTCAAAGAAGCCTAGATTTGAGCTTGTAATCAGAAGATGTGACAACGGGGTTAATTCACTATTATTTATTTGAGGTTGAAGTGAAATATCGGGCAAGTGTACTTAGTATCTGAAGGTATCGGGGATGGTTGGATGAAGATTCTTCAAGATCCTTGTTCGAGCTTATTATCAAAAACGAAGACATGGAAATCTAGTTATTATTGGGTGACTTTTACTTTTTCTTTTTACCACTTGGGGGAATTGGGCTCTTATCCCCACAAAATAACTATCACTTAAAGGAGTTACGTTGTAGTGCTCAGTGTCACATTCAATTGTGGATTTTCAAGAGGTGAAGTACGTCTTATACTTGATGGTTGGTTGGATGAAGAGTATAGAGTACTTAGAGATTCAATAGAGGATGAAGTCTCGACACCGCTCTTTGTTACATATGTGCAAGTTTAAGTCACGATTTTGGGTTAGTTTACTTCAAGGTCAAATCCATCATATTGGGTTATCTTCATCGGCTGTCACCACAAAGAGCCTACTGAATGATATTGGTGGTTGATTACATGTTTTGCCAAGAGAGCTGAAAAGAGAGAGATTATGACGTATGAACACATCAGTTAATGCCTCGTTCTCTAAAGAAAAGAAAAGTGTACGTGTCAGTGCGCTTTATCTTCTGAAGAAGAGAAATCTTCTAATGACATATGAACACAACAGTTCATGCCTCGTACTCTAAAGAAAAGAAAAGTGTACGTTTTAGTGCGCTTTATCTTTTGAAGAAGAGAAATCTTCTTATTATGACCATTCTCATCAACATGCTTCATGCTTTTTCCACGCGCTTTCAATTATCAAGTGAACCGGGCTAATGTTGATTGTTTTTCTTATTCCACTTGCTCAACTATAATCACGATGGCGATATCATGTGCTAATATTGTGGGAGAGAAGTGTGAATAGATTACATTTTTTGAAGATTTCACTTATTTAATCAAAAATGGCAACTCCGTATGCAATTCTTGAGGGGGAGAAGAAGTGTGAATTTACTGCATGGTTGATTGATTTCTGAGAATTAATGGTCAAACGGCTCCAAACTCATGAAGAACCGAGCTTCTTCTTATCGAGTCATCTTTACATGGAGTTTCTTTTTAAGAGCCGTTGGTTGACATCTTCATACGGACTGATGAGTTTAATGTCAAAGTGCTTCTAGTTGCTATTGATTTCTTTGATGAACATCTCTCTGTTCTTGTTTGATTGGGAGGGATTTTAGTTAAGGGGATTTGCTATTTAAAAGTTAACGGGGAATGCATTTGGTGAGTTGAAGATGTTGACTTTCTATTCCCCAACTGGAAAATCTTGAAGAAGGTCGAGTCTACAGTCGGTTCTACATTTTGGGATACATGTTAGAAGACTAAAGACGAGTTGCATTTATCAATCTAAAGACTTCTTAATTCAAGCATTTATCAAACAGATTGTCGGTTTAGGGGAGAGCACTAATTGGGGGAGGGTGAAATGTCGAATTTAATCCCCAATTAGACTTGCTCACATTATTCAGCATGTTGATTCTCACAAAGACTTCAAGCGATCTTCTCAACAGATTTCAAGTATTTGGGCTTATAATGTTTTGTTGATTCTGAAGTGTCAAAACCAGCAAAGGGGAAGGAGACACGTATCTAAATGCGAGTAAACTTGATGAACTTAATACTTCTAAGTGATTGAAGATATCCCAGGAAGACAAATGTCACTACCGCAGAGAAACTCAAGGTTTGACTCATGGCGTTTAGTGTTTATTCCAACTATGTGGGGGAAGAGATGTTAGAGAAAGTTTCTGAAGATATAAGAGGTACACAAGTGTGTGATGATCTCGATGTTATCACAATCATCAGGGGAGAGAGAATTGTGTACTGAAAGATATAGGATTTCACAAACACATTAAACCATAACCATGTTGGGCGTTAACAATGTTTAGAGAGAGAAAGTTCTAGAGAGAGAAAGGGAAGAGAGTTGGAAACTATGTGAAACAAAGAAAAATGGTATTGAAGCTTCAAACCTCTACCTTGGGAGGTAGAGGGTATTTATAGTATCTTACAAACAGACGCCACTTACGGGCTGTGGATCAGGCATACAGTGGGTAAAGACCCATCCATCCTCCACGGTGTTACTAAAGTAAATACTACTTAATCATAAAATAACTATGACTACGAGCTCTCTAACGATTACATATACTTGAGGTGACCGACTCTTTAATACCTGGAATTTCTAATTCCTAACAATCTCCCCCTAAGGGAGGTCACCTCAAACACACATTAAACTTACATTGAGTACAAACAGATATTACATTATAAATTGTTCTTGCACTCTTGATGAATTACTGCGCTCTGAAGCTCGTAGTCATTGATTCTTCATAATGCATGTTTGGTTTATCCAGGTGGAGGTCTTTTACTGATCCACGTGATAATGAGTTTTGAGCCATCTTTGAGATCATCAGCCACATTAAATCTCTGACTCTTCCTATGTGGTGTAGATAAAATGTGATGTTGTGATATTTGGACCGACATGCTCACATTCTTGATCATGATTTCTTCTTATCAGAGTAGCAGAAGCTTTTGTTGATTCATGATATTGGCAGCAGCGTAGCAGAAGCATGGAGTGATAATATAAGAGTCTTTGATGCACTTATCATGATTTTTTAGAAATGAATGTGTTGTGTGAGCATGCGGCTATGGATTGACCGCTCCATTCTCCGACATGCATTAACGTCGGCGTGCATTGCATACAACAATGTTAGCAATAAAGCACACGAAGTGTCTTTGATCACTTTAGTTGAATTGAGGTACAACGCCCACGGTTCCCGTTGATCGTACAAGTATCTTGTGATCAGGTATAATTCGAAAAGAATTTCCTTGGGGTTTTGCTCTAGCCGTTCTCAAACCGGAGCGTCTCAAAGAAGACAACACGGAGTGAGTGAACAGCGAATAGAGATTCACTGATTGATGAAAAGAGATTTGAAAAACAATGCGTGTATACGTCAATAGAAATTGTTTTTGCAATAAAACGAAGTTTTAGTGAAAAATCATTTATCAATCATAAACACCTTTTGATTTGAAATAATTGTACACAGTCGATGTGCTTAGAGAAAAGAGTTTTTAAACACAACAATCGGTTTTTCAAAGGCATCCAGTAAATCCATTTTCTTGGACCTGGATTGATTCAATTTTGAATCGCTCCACTGATGAGGTCCATATGACACAATCAAGTCTTGGCAATACCACAAGGATAGTGCGTAGGACTCATAAGATATAATCTCACATTCCACATTGTGTGAAATAGTGAGTCTTCAAGAAATAAGTGTCCTAAAGAGATTAATTGATGATCTCGTGGATCTAGACTCAATTAGTGCTCTTTTGGTTTCCTATGCCGGAGACTAGGGAGAGGGTCTCCTTCTTCAATATCAACAATCTCTAAGAGAGAGTCGATAGATTATGTAGGTTCCCCGTGAGAATGAAGCAAGCCCTTTTAAGAATAACTTGAGTAGCTTGGGAAGTTTAGTGCAGTGCGTCACTGGGTCCATGACGTCTTGTCTTCAATACCGGTGATACCTTAGTAACCACCGAGAGCATATGAATTGAACTCGGTTTTGCCTAAGGTTGAATTATGGAAGGGCTATTTATTTTCACCCTTTTCACATTCCAATTCTTTTTCATTCTTCAACCCCTTCAGTGCTTACCGAGACTTCATGACTAGAACCTTGTTGGGTTTATTCCATTACTAGCTTCGGTCTCATCCCCGGTCCGACTCTTCCCATATCTCATTTTTCTCCTTTTCTGAGAATACCTAAGGACTCTACACTATCTAGTGGATTGTCCCCTGGGTAGATCCCTCCGGTTCTGGCGGATCATGGGAACAAAATACCTAACCTTATCATCCTTATATCACCCTACATAAAGTAAAGTTGGTCGGTCTATTTGGTATTGTTCATCTGCCTTTGGAACCAATTGAAAACCATTTGAAAATCAATCCAGATACTTATGATATATTATCAAATCATTTTGTACATGAATTGTTTTTGATATTTTTAGAACAAGAGCTCCCCCTCAACATGTGCACAATGTATTGAAATCGTTTAGCACACAGAGGCAAGAGGAAGAATTAACTTCTTTGATTACCATTTTCTAAAAGATATCATCATCACTTCCCAAGCCATTTGATTAGATACATCATTTTGAGGAAGGATGAGGTTTTCAAAATTTTGCTCCCCTCAATATGTGCCTCGAAGTTTGAAAGAGTTTTGCACCTATTAGGAGGAACTTGCACTTAGTGACAATTCAATCACGTTTCAATAATTTCAGGTTTAAAGTAGATGCTCCTCCTCAACATGTGCATGAGAAATTTGAAATCGTTTGTCACATGCGGGGAGGATAGCTTGTACATCCTTGTAAAACCTTTTATCGAATTATCAGTATAAATCCAATTTAAATTACAAATTCTCCCCCGATCACAATTATCAAATCATTTGAGAATCGTGATCTCGGTAGATTTAAATTGTTTTTGAAAGCTTTTTAAGGAGAATTGTGACTTGATTTTGAAAACGTTTTAACTGATAAGGATCGAATTTTGAGACTTTAGACTCCAAAGATTTAAACATGCTTGAATATCTTTTGAAAACAAACCATTTTTTGAAAAAAATACACTTTTAATTAAAAATCATTCTCCCCCTCAATCAATGACATAAGTTGTTGATTGAGAGATATATAGTTTTAACAACCGTTTAGTACAAATGATTTTCAAAAATTGAGCCCGAGTAATTTTTCAAACCAATTCGTTTTCATTGGATAGTGAGAATTTTTTTATTGAATCAGAGCATGAGATTTGAAAAACAAGATAAAAGCATGGCTCTTGTTCTTCTTTTTAACATGGGTTACTGCCTGAAATGACAAAAACCACCATTTTTTCTTCGCCTCATTTTTTTTTTTTTTAAACATTCGAACAACATCTAAAGTCCCGTATCATTCTTTTAAAGACAGCATTAAAGAGTAGATGTTATCGAATCGAGAAAAGCCATGACAAAATGACAATATTTTGAGGATTTTTCGAATTTTTCACATTTTTATGGATTTTGAAAGTTTTATAATTTTCTATTTGATTTTTTGAAGGTTTAGTAATTTTGTATTTTGCTTTTTTTAAAAAATATATACAAAGAGATAGATGAAGAAAGACCTTTACTCCTCTCTTATCTCTGAAGACGTTTGAGAGTTTTTGGTTGAAGGCTTTTCAAGCCAAGTCGTGGAAGAATAAACTCAAAACGTTCTCTTGGAAAAGCTTTGGTGAAGATGTCTGCTAAATGGTATTCAGTTCTCACAAAATAGAGTTCCACCACACCTTTTTCCACTTGTTCCCTAATGAAATGATGTCGAATGTCGATATGCTTTGCTTTTGAGTGTTGAACGTTGTTGCATGAGAGAGAATATCACTTTATTATCACAGTACAGAGGGATTTTGTTGAATACAAAGCCATAGTTAGATAATTGAGATCTCATCATAGGATTTGAAGCAAAACAAGATGACATGGCTATGTATTCAGCCTCTGTAGAGGAAATAGAAGTACTCATTTGCTTTTTGAAGACCAGCTCACAAGCTTATCACCCAAAAGATGAGCACCTCCAGACGTACTTCGACGAGTATCTTGACACCCTACATGATCTGCATCTGCATATGCTGTTAGTGACATACCGGTGTCTTTCGGGTACCAAAGTCCCATGTTGATGGTTCCTTGGAGATACCGAAAGATCCGTTTAACCGCTTCAAGGTGCTTTTTGGTAGGCTTAGCCTGGTATCTAGCACACATGCATACATCGAACAGAATATCACACTACAAGAAAAGTGGCTTTTTAGGACCCCCATAAGCGTCATAAAATGGTACTTTTTAGGACCTTTCATTTAATAGGACCAAGGATGAAAGCGTTTCATGTAAGGTGGTTGTAATAGGTCCAAAAGCGTCCTAACCTTATGAAACCAATTATGGTGTATTATATGTCTATGAACAACACAAATAGCGTCCTAATAAAACCATATTAGGACACTTTTACAATGTTTTAACATGTGATTACCTACTTTTAATCTTTGGAGACACATAAAAACGTCCTTAAAAGTGTAGGACGCCTTATGATGTAACATCATAGCTATTTTAGCAACCAAGAAAAGGGTACTAATAACTCAAATAAGATTATGATACCAATTTTATGGTCGCATTTTAGGTCTATAAACAACACACATAACGTCCTAATAAAAACATATTAGGACACTTTTCCAATGTTCTAACATGTGGTAACCTACTTTTAATCTTTTGATACACATACAAGCGTCCTTTTAATGTTAATTCTAGGACGGTTATCATATACCATTATAGTTACTTTAACACCAAGAAAAGGGTCCTAATATCCCAAATACGATTATGAAACCAAATTTATGGTCGCATAATATGTCTATGAACAACCAAATAACGTTCTAATAACAACATATTAGGACACTTTTACAATGTTGTAAAACGTTGTTACCTAATTTTAATCCTTTGATACACATACAAGCGTACTTAAAAGATAATTGTTAGGACGCTTATCATATAACATTATAGCTATTTTAGCACCACGAAAAGGGTTCTAATATTCTCAAAGAAGATTATGAAACCAATTTTTTGGTCGTATAAAATGTCTATTAACAACCTAAATAACGTCCTAATAACAACATATTAGGACACTTTTACAATGTTAAGTTAATTGTTAGGACGCTTAATAAGTTTAATAGGACAATTTCAAAGTCCGGACAAGTCATATGATAGGACGCTATTTTCACCATGCATACTCTATTATTACGATATGAATAAAACATCAACTAAATATTAAATGAATAAAACAAAATTGTATTTCAAATTAGCAATTGTCATAACAAAATCACTAAACATAAATAAGGTAGACAAAATCTAACATAAATTCTGTTAACATTAAAAAATACATTAACGCAACAAGAAGCTTAGTCCGTGGTCATCATGCATCATCTCTTTCAATCCTCACGGACACCTACAATAAACACCCATGTATAAGCATTAAGCTCCATGTTAGTAAAATTATTGGTATCACAAGATTAACAAAGACATACTGAGATAAAGGGACAAGGCCATGCTATGGTTTCACCAACACAGTCTTCAATTGTGGCAAATAACCCATAGGGTCTCACCAACACTTCATCTCTTTTTGTTGGTACTTGAAAGTTTACCTCACACCATCCTCTTCCAATCTCTGTACCACCAACTATATCATTTGGGTTCAAGCTCCTTACCCATCCTTTTGCTACAGTCTCGGTTGAGTTTAGAATGCTTTTAAGGACAACTTCATCCCCGACCTAGATTTCAGTTTTCAACAAACATTTATCAATTTATAGTCAAGACACATGTATTAGGTTAAACAAATGTAATACTGCAGGTATGGAGGCTGGGGTATACAAAGGAGGTCAAAAATTGATCAGTGTAATACTGCAGGTGTGGAGGCTGGTGTATACTAAATAAGTTACAAATAAGCTACAATAAGCTAAATAAGCTGTAACTAGATTAAGCTAAAAACTACCAGATAAGCTAAAGGAATAAGCTATAGACCAGAATAATCACTTGATCAAATATCACAGGCCAAACAGGCCAAAATCAACAACCTTGCAGCCTGTGGGTCCACTAGGGTTGACAGGGATCCAAAGTGAGACTTGATATGAAAAGGTGACTTATTGAGGTTTCTAAAAAGCTAGGACTAAAGGTTTGGGTCCCACAGATAAGCACTTGATGAGAGCTTGAACTTGGGTGGACATGATCACTCAGTGTATGGGTGGAATTGGACAAACAAAAAGCTATCTGCAGAACTATCTAATAAGCTCAAAAGTTTGAAATAAGCCCTGAACTTTATAGATGAGCTTATTGGCTTTCAAAAAAACCAATAAGCTCACTGTGTGGCCACTAATGAAGAAGCTAAGGCACATGGAAAGTTGGGGTTTTGAGCTGATGCCCTGGTGCAGGGCAATGGTTAGCCCTGCAAGCCACTCTGAACTATCACCTAAGCCAGAGAAAAAATCATAAAAATAAGCTAACTGTGGGATTCAAAAGCTTAGATGGGGAATTTCAACTGTAAAAATCTCAAGACTTGAATCTCAACACAAAATTCACAAAAATTCTCCCAAGATCTGAGTTTCTGACTAACATACCATTTTGACTTTTTGATTTTGAACTTAAACTTTGACTTTAATGAAACTTGTTTGATCCGTATGCACTAATTATGATTATTTAAGCTATGATAACACTAATTTAAGATACATGAACAAGATTTAGACCAAGTGGGTGAGATTTGATCCTCACATGTCCCAACAGTGGACTGTGAGAGTGAAGGTAATTTGATTTTGACTTCCTCTAGTTCAAACATTGGTTTTATAGTTTTACTAGTTCTAATATCACCTAGAGGTCATAGTGTGCAGATAAACAAGTGAAAAGGCAACTACCACAGTTGAAACAACCCAGAACCAAACACCCCTTAATAACTGAGTTAACAAATTTAAAAGGCAAATGAGCAATCTAAATCATAATACTGATACATAAGCTTGTAGCCTAGGTTCATTAGCTATCAAAGATAAAATAAGCTATAACAACTAGAAAGGAACGATTTATAATAGAAACATACCCGTAAGCGTGGAGGTTCATTGGTTATAACAGGAGAATCTTGTGATGTAAGAGGTGGAACAATGGAACTATCCGTCGACCCATTCTTCTCTGATAACTGGGCTCGTAACTTTTCATTTTCACTAGCAAGTTCTCCACATCTAGACTTCAATTCGTTGTTTTCTCTATGACATGCTAAACGACTTGGTATTACACCCCAAACAGCAGAAGCACGAACACCTAGACCATACATGTCTGCATCACCATTTCGATCTTTACCCATAACTGTAGAAAAAATATCATCTGGTCCAGGATTATCAATCGAACCCTCGGGCAGATTATCACTAAGTAGTTTCATATCATCTGCATTTTTATATAAACATGAACAACATATAGTAAAGCATGTATTACAAAAAAAAGCATATTGTGTTTAACTTATGCTATTAATACACTTTTGCAAACACAAAAGCATATTACTTACAATCGCTTTTGCAGTGTCATCATTTTTGGTATTTCCATCTTTGGAGAAGCATGCACTAAAAAGATTCAATCGAGTTGGATCTCGTCCCAAATATGTTTGTATGAATAAAAAGAAAATGAATATTAATAGTGGATATCCACAGGATACATTAACAATCCCACTTTCTCCATACACTTACCTTTAACTCTTTCCTTTTGCGAGCATAATTTTACGGTTTTTGGATCATCTTCTTTTTGCCCGATTCGCCTTGTTTTTTCACTTAAACTCTGCAGCAGGAAAGTAAAATATCATAATGGGAAAATAAGTAATGTTATTTAAGTGGGAGTGGAAGAGTATTACCACCTTAGTGTTTTTTTATTCCAATACTTCACAAGCTTCTTCCATTGTTTTTGCACTGCTTTGGCCTAGATCTTATTTGTTGCTTAACTGACAAAGACGGATCATGGTAGTGTTCCTTAACTCTTGCCTTCCAGTTCTTCACCTTCCGCCCAAATGATTGCAATATCCATTTTTCCAGCTTCGGAATATCAAATTTTGTCTAAAAAATGTAATAGCTCACATTAGAAAACAAATACTTTATTCAATAATATACAAATTTAACATTGTGTACCTTTAAGAGTTCAAGCAAAGCTTTTTTTTGCGGCGTCAACTTTATTCCATGGGTTATAAATCGGACAATACTTTCCACTCCTTGAAAGTGTTCCCATGAAATGAGTCAGATGACTACTTTTGTCGTTAATAGGTTGTCCGTGTTCATTAACTAAAATAGGAATTCTATCCCCTTTTCTTGGGCCCAAACTTTTGCCATACGTGTTGGTCCTCTCTTTCTTTTGCTTACAATCCGAACTACAAAAAGTGAACATGATTTACAATAGATACGTATACATTTAAAATACTAAATAATTCGAAATGGAGGCACTATCTTAGCGTTGTATTGTCTTGTTTAATTTAACTTTATTATATATTCTTCTTATATGACCCAATATATGATATATGATTTTTAAAACGATGCAATCAAGTAGACCATGTTAACTGTTTCATTCGAGCTTGTGTAATTACATGGTTTTCTTCATTTTCAGAATGCTCAGCTTGAATCTCTTCTCCGAGTAGATCATCGCCATCATTTGTTAAATCGTTCACATTCTACAAATCATCCTCATTCTCCAAATCATCCATGTCTTTATCTACATCATCTTCTGAAGTAGCTTGTTGTTCAATATCTTCATTCATAGGTATGTCTTCGATATCATCATTTTCAACATCATAAAGGTCTTCATTGTTATCTATATTAAAAAAAAAACAAGTAAGCAAAAAAACAGTTAACAAAATGAATATACCTTAATAGTAATTTAATATCATATATATATAGTATTTGAAATTTATGTATAGTTACCATCAGATCTCAAGTCACGCTCCCCGTGGTCATGATCGTTGTCAATTGCAACTAAGTTTCTCTCAGTTGCAGGTAATCTCCCTCTGTTGACAGAATTTGGTTGATCATTTCTCATTTGGACTTGGTCGGACTCCTGTACCCTACTACGTATTGCCCTCCCTGTATCAATCTGTTGTCCCTTTCGCGATTGAGATTCTGAAGATGTTAGCCCACTGGAGACATTCGGGCACTCATTCGTTTGTGCTAAATTTTATATCTAGTCATGGATTGTGGAGCAATGTACTTTCGATTTGTTTCATGCAAGTAGAATTGTTAGAAAACAAACATAAAGAAAATATAGTAGCCAAATTTATTATTCGTACCTTTTTATTTGTTTGTGTAGCCGCTTCTTCTGGGTTATCTTCCTCTACATTAAGATGGAAGTTGAACCACGGACATATAATCTGCATCTTTCTCACCGGTATCCGTTGGTTTCTTTTTCTTTTTCTTTGTATTGTCACTCTCTACTAGACTTGTCAAAGACTTAGCAAGATTTTCATCCCAAAGCTTGTAATCTCTGTTGGTTTTCTTGAATCCTTGTCCTTATGGACATTTCATAATCATTCGTATTTCTCGTGGTGATTTGGCGTTGCATCCTATTATTTTCCATAACTGGTGCACAAAACAAATAAAATTATTATGAGATTGCAAAGAACAATAGTCATTTGAGAACAACAAAACTGAAATCAAATCACTATCTGTTACATGTTACAGAATGAAATACATTATCTACAAACAAAAAATAGACGCAAATCCTTCAGTTACATGTCACAGAATGAAATACATTAGCTAGAAATTGATATCAAATCACTATCACTATCACTACCCAAATCCTTTGACCCAACTTTACACAGGTATACCAACATTCATTTAAATTAAACAGAGCAACTTAAATACAACTTGTACCAGATCACAAATAAGCAGCACTTATGATCACATATGAGACTCATCACAAGAGGTCAACCAAACACATACCCGAACCCACCATTTCCCACACTAACAATGTATAACAATAACAATGTATAACAATGATAATACCAATAATAATAACAATAACAATAACAATAATAATAATAATAATAATAATAATAATAATAATAATAATAATAATAATAATAATAACAACAATAATAATAACAACAAGAGAGGTTTGCATTACCTGTTGAGTCAGATCTTCATTCAAAAGTGAAAACCCACGATCCTTGTTTTGCTGCCCACATACAACCCTAAACCAAAATTGAGATTTTAACCGTCTGTGAAAAATGATTTCCATTAATAAAATCGAATCAAATACTTGATTTCCGAAAAGATATGCTTGATTTTCGCAGTGCCAAAAGTTCTTTATGAATCTGAATTTTTCCCCAAAAATTTTAAGCGGGTTGTGAACGTGGGTGTGTAAGTTTTCCCTAATTTTTAGATTATAATTAGATTTATAATTAAATTAACTAATAGTAGTATATAGTATATGAAATGTATTATATTATTGTATATGTATAATATATAAGTATTTTATTGTATGTGAAACTAAAAATGAAGTAGATTTGGCATTCATTTTCACCTTCCCGGGTCAAACAACAATATCAATGTGATGTAGTAATCAGTCTCTGTTGTATCTTACTGCCCGAAATGGAGCGGCTCGAAATAGTTCATTTGTTTTACGCGGGCGTTATTTAAAATGTTGCTATTTTCTTACAGACGGGATTTATCCTACGTGGTCTACGTTTGTTAAAGCGTATCCGCATCTAGTTGACCCGAAAGATAAAGTGAGATGTAGGACAGTAAACCACACTAGAGTCATATATGCCATTGGTGCATCAATGAGAAGGACATGCATGGAACCCTATGAATAATGAAATGGCTGGGTTTGAACTGGGAGTCAGATATCATATCATAATCAGAGTGTCATATCAAAAGGTTCATATCCAATGTTGCAAAAATCATGAATCAGTAGTCGGGCGGTCGACCACCTTGTAGCTTGTAATCGGTCTTGGCGGGATGAATCGGTGATAGGGTATAATTTGATGTATAATTACCCGGTCGTTGCTCGGGTTATCAAATAAGGGCCCGTTGGGGGGGGGGTGTTGCTTTGGATTCGGGATTGATTTGGTAAAAATGTAAAGTTTATGAAATAATAACTTTGAAAAAGCTAATATGAATAACTCTCAACGGATGCGGTCGTTCATTTATATCGTCAAGAGTTTTTACGTAAGTCGACTTCCCATGACGTCACATTTCGGGGATGCTTTGTAGCCTATATTCTACACATATTGAACGGAGGAATTGTCCTAGGCATTTGCGAGGCCAATATACGCGAGGTGATCATAAAGTGCCGACTATTATGATTGAATGTATTGCCTCGCATGAAGTCAGAGATAGGACAGTAATCCAACACGAGCCCAGAAACATAACATATCATATCATATAACAGATAATCCACTAACTGTAGATAACAGATATAGGATGCATCCATACTCCCCTGCAGATAACATAGTGGCCAAACATATACTTGAGCTCATAACATGTAACATATAAGGGATGGTGTGGAACGTCTGTCACACCCCCAAATTACCTGTTTTGCAGCGGAATGGAATTCCTGGGGATTGACTGTCATAGCATCATAGTTGCAGATATATTGAACGACCTAAAGTGTCGTTTGGAAAATACATCGTTTGATTTAATAAAATAATCAGAGTTTACAAAGTGTAGGTCCCAAATGAAATTAACTTGTGTGGAAATAAGTTTGTTACAAGCCAAACGATGTTTTAAAATGAATAAATCCCATGTGTGATGCGTCGTCACCACGACTCTATGATATGTCCACATGCATGTCATGAAGTGGATGCCTTAAATACCTGAGATAAAACATGCTAAAAAGTGTCAACACAAAGGTTGAGTGAGTTCATAGAGTTTGAGTTGAATGTAAAGCCTTTCAAAATCGTTTATGCAGCAAAGGCATTGCAAATCCACTCAGTTCCAAGTTCCGCCCATACAAAACTTGCAACCTGTGTGTTTACAACCCATTGCCAAAATGTATAGTTTATGTTCAAACACATGATGTCAAAGGAATTCACAATAGTAACTAACTCAACTTAAAACAATAACATATAATTAATAGCACATGACTTAATGTATCAGTAGTCAACTGACATAGAACTTTATACGACGTAGAACTATAGCACATAATCAATAGCACATGACTTAATGTATCAATAGTCAACTGACATAGAACTTTATACGACGTAGAACTATACCACTCAAACAAGAACAATTAATATAGTACAACATTCGATTTTTGAAACAATGGTGATCATGATAGAAGTTATCTTTAAATTCTAAAGTACTTGTGAAAAGTAGTTAAGCATGTATCTCCCCCAAAGAGTTTAATAAAAGCATTAAAACAATTTAAAATGGGGCTATGGAACTCACGGTAATTCATGTAAGTTAAAGTACTTGTGAAAGTAAATGAAAACAGTTTGAGCATGTATCTCCCCCAAAATAGTACAAAACAATTGAAAGTGGGGCTATGAAAACTCACATGGACAATGATGCGATGGCAAAAGTGAGTATACCGAAATGTAGCGTGAATCACTAAACTTGACCTATTATGAATGATATGATACATAATAAGTTATGATGTAATGTTATGCATGCAATTCGGATGATATCTATACCACTTGTGAATTTGTGAAAATAATATTTCTCGTCGAGAAATAATCTTTTAACGTCCTGACCATTTTTAAATACTCCAATGTATTTATATTGAAATGATATCCAACGATAATCATTTAGTGATTTATTATGAAATTATAACTTTTCGTCGTAAAATAATGTCATTTGGAAAATTCATGAAAGTGACTAAAACGGCCTCGAAAAACTAGTCGTAAAATGGTGTACGTCGAGTGTTAGGAAACGAACTCAACGGTTTTGGGAAGCTTGTATCATTATCTCAAAGTTTTAGTGTTTAAGTTTTCATCCTAGAGGTTCCGATCATAGAGAAAAATATAGCTAAACTATGGTACTTGTGTCCCAAAATATAGTTTAAGGATGGTTTTCCGGCAAAGTTTAAGTGACCGTATCTTATTCGTTACAACTCCGCTTGACAAATAGTTTGACATTTTGAAAAATATGCTTGGCGAACT
>OU343222.1:81070370-81167275 GCA_910596185.1 Chrysanthemum makinoi
TATGCACTAATATTACTTCAACAAAACTCTTCAGATCTATGTACTTCAGCCAGATTCCTCGCCAGAATCCATGTACTTCAACAGATTCCTTCAGCATTATTTTCAGCAGAATTCCTACTTTGCAGAATTCCCAACAGATAGACATTACAGACTCAGAAGGTGAGGAATCCTCTAAGGAAACTTAAATTAGTTCTCAAGGATTGGAAGTAGCTAAAATCTTGGTTAAGAATTTCCTCACCACAAGAAATCCTTTTAAGAAGAGACTAGATAAAGAAGTCAAGTTCTAGTGGGAGTGGATAAGTCCGGTGACTTTACTAAAGATAAGTCTAGTGGTGCTGAAATTAAATCTGCATTTGATGAAGATTTTAATATCGGCTTTGATGTCGGGTTAATACAAGTAATCGAACATATTAATCCCGGTAGTGATCCGTAGTACCGTGAGGAGTTGTGCATAGGGAAGGCAAAGGAATAGTGCAAGAATCTTCTGCCGCTGAAGACCAAAAGCAACTCACGTAAGAGGAAGCTAGCTTAGCCGAGATTGCTAGGATTCAAGCAGAGGATGAGGTCAAAAGCTAAACGTGCGTAACTAACAAGGGATGATGAGTGATTTCCGTCCGCAGAGGAACCACAATTAACTCAAGAACAAATGAAAAGGAAAGTCGAATTGAGCAACCGCCAAATTCTACACCGATGAAGAATGGGATAGTATAAATGCCGATTATTAGTAAACGAGATATCCCCGATATATGGGAAGACTATGCAAGTAAAATGGTTGAGCTAGTTAATGAGTTGAAGAGGCTTCAGAGAGCGAGATAAAGAGAAAGGATGAAAAGACCTTGACCAAAGTCGAGCAAAGGGATTATATGATCCACTACATCAAAAGTCAAGGGGAATCCTACCCGAAGTTGAGCCGCTTAAGGAAATTGAAGAATGGATGAACTAAAAGCAGAATTTGAAAAAGTAGTGTACCAAAATAATTTTTTTCCAATGGATTCAGATTTGGAAGCTTCAACTCTTAAAAGGAAGGGTTACAATCTTCAACCAAAGGATGCTAAGAAGCGTAAGATTGCGAGATCGAAAAGGTTACGGTTGAAAACTTGGTGATAAGCCAAAACTCAAAGAAAGAGGAGGAAGCCGAGGTTAAGCAACCGCTTTGAATATGACAAGGAAGAAATCCACTAGAAAGAAAGGAGTGAAAAGGATAAGACAAATGTTAAGAAGGAAGTGGAAGAGTACATGAAGGATAAGGTTGATGAACCGTCATCGTAAGATTTTACCGCGGGCTCCATTCCTACGGTTCAAAGACTTCCTCGCTAAGATTGAAAGGTTCGGATCATAAAAATGGGAAAAAGGTAGTTTACCTGATAGTAAGGGAAAATCACACGCATAATTATATATGTGAACTCTCCTGGTTTATTGAGTGATTTGTCTAGGGATGATTTGAAGACCATGTACCATGAATAGACATGATGGAGAAGCATGGTGACGAGACCCGAAGAGGAATATGAAAGAGTCCTCTCGGGTGACTTGAAGACCATGTTTACACCAGATGTCGATGATGAAATGTGGAAGTCGGCCTGTCAAGAACAAGTGATCGATGGAGATATTTCCATACTTGTCGTGCACGCTTTGGAATTAGAAACCGCACTTTATGTGCTTACGTATGGAATCCACTTCCAAACAATATTCAGGGCTATGCTTTAGAAGAAGCTTAGGTGAAAGAAAGGATGATGCATGCTATGCCTTTTGAGGTTAATTGAATCAAAAGCTCAACAAAGAATAAATCGGCAAGATAACAGCTAAGTCCGGTAGTATTCGTAGTTAGTTCTGCTTTATGAAAAACATAATAGTTTATTAGAGTTAGGGAAGGCATATGTACGCGAGAGATATCTTAGAAGAGATATCTATATCCTTCTACACGCTTTGTATACTAGGTTTTCCTAAGTGTATAAAGGAACCCTAAAGTATAGTGAAATGAACTTGTAATTAAACGAATAGAAATATTAATAAAAGAACTTTATTAGTGAAATAGTATTTGTGTTCTTCTTGCTTGTTGTTAAGATTCAAGAAGAACAATCAAGTACTCGTCATTAAAGAGTTCTTCATATATATAATTAGTTTAGATTTATCCAAGTTTAGTAAATTATGGTGTTGCACAAGTGTTAATGTGTGTGTTTGTGTGTGCATATCAATGTGACTATAAAAGCCATCACCTACAAACCCACATTTTCATTAACAACATAAATTTTATGTTTCAAGTGAAGAAAGGTGTATTTTGTGTGACTATTGATCATCCAATGGCCACATGAATTTTATGTTTGAGTGGCCTTTTCTAACATTTAGTCACACAAAGAATGTTTGTTTTGGGTATTTAGTCACATACAATTAACCATAAAGTGGCTAAAAGTGTTAATAAGTGTGACCATATGGTGTTTAAAGTGAAGAAACGTATATTTTGAGTGACTATTGATCATCCAATGGCCACATATTAAGTTACGTGACCATATGTACTGGATTTTGGCCACACTTAAATAATATGTGTGACAAAACGTTTAGCGTGACTATATATGGCATTTGGTCACTGCAGTTAGTAGCAAATGTGACTTTATAGATTAGCTTTTTGTAAGCTAACACAAACTAAACTTTAAACACACATATTTACTTACGTGAACATATGTACCGGATTTTGCTACACTTAACTTAATGTGTGACAAAACATTTAGTGTGACCATATATGGCTTTTGGTCACAGTGTTCAAGGTGTGACATATATTTGTCATTGTTTATATGTATATCGTGACTAATGCTTCAACCTTACTTTTCATTTGTCACTTGTTCCAATTTCAGATGTGGCTAAAGAGTTGGCAAAACATATCATTCACCCTTAAATAATGTGTGACAAAACTTGACTCTATGATTTAGACACACAAAAATTACTTCATGTGACTAACGCATCAAGGTTACTTGTATTTGTCACGCTGCCTAAATTCATATGTGGCTACATGATCTGAAACAAAATCACCAGATACCTTTAGCCACACAATGTTCAATCATGTGGCGATACAGTTGTAATGGTCACACAATCAAAATTTTCATGTGTGACTAATTAGTAAATGTTGTGAATTTTCGTACCTTCAGCCACATAAATATGCGAATATGTGGCCGTTCCATTTCGACCATGCGTGACCAAATCCTGTTTTTGTACTAGTGTGTGTGAATGAGTGAAAATTTGGACTTTAAAATTTAAAATTAATAAACTCATGAAACTTATCACGACTACTTTGGACTATTGGACAAACAAGTGACGTTGGACTCGTAACATTCATCAACATTACATATTCAATAATTGGACAATAAAATCAACTTTTGACCAACATAATGTCTTTTGAGATGTTGGTTCTTTTGGCACAATATCTTTCAGATCACAATATGGACGTCACAATGGAAAACGTTAACGCACCAAATGTACTCATAGTGGAAGATACTTTCCTTACCGGTTACCAGATGAAGATTAGAAGGAATAATCTCAAAGTGGACTTTGATAAATTCACGTGCTCTGAGTCTTCATGTCATATTGCTGTGGATATTCTGAAGACTCGTCCCTATAAGAACATGCTCACAAACTCGCAATGTTATCGAGATCTATATTCATCGCTGGCACACTATGAAGAAGATCGATGGTCAAGATGTTGTTACGGTGACACTCAACAACAAACAAGTCACCATCACTGTTGTTGATTTAAGGGCAATTCTCCTTCTTCCTACCATTCAGCCTACTGATTATGTTGCTACTCCTTCGGAAGAGGCTACTCTCCAATTCATGGTCAATATTGGCTATGATGAAGCTGTTGGGATCATTACTAAACATTCTTCTGGATCTAAAGAACATTCCTCAGCCATGGAGAACTCTATATATCATGATAGCATCCAAAGCTCATGGAACTACATATATTCTGGGGCATGGTCAACATGATGCATATTGACTTAGCACTCGACTGAAGACATGATGTCTCCTCAAGAAGCCCGCACCAAGATCCCACATCGGATACACTATTTGCTGATCCAAAGGATACCGTTGAATGTCCGGACATTTCCTTGAGACTTGATGACTGACCATCACTACTACGTTGTTTGAGCCTACTCTAATGTTTTCGATTCAAAGACTCAACAACAAAGAAACATGGTGATTTTTCCCCGATCTGCCGCCACCGATGATATCAAGCAACTTCAATCGTACCTCGATGCATCGTAAAGCAAGAAGTCGAGCAAAGTTGGCTTCATAGATGAAAAGTCTTCACCATACCGCTTAAGGATGGAGAAGCAATCTTTGATCACAACAAGCAGGGTGCAGAAAGTATCCAAAGAGAACTCCACTCTCAAAGGAAAGTTCCTTCAAAGGTTGTTGTTCCTAATCCTCAATGACACTTAAATTAAAACGAGGACTCGGGGATACTGCGACGTATGGATGAAGAGGTTCACTACTGGGAAGCGTGCAGATGAAACGACAACAAAGAGAAACACCTCTAGATCCAAATCGACAAGGGAAAAACTCCGATTGGAAGAGCGGAAGAAGAAGAAAGTTCAAGAAGAGCCACATGATGAAGAAAAAAGAATACCGCAAGAAGCCGAAGAATCTGGGCTACAACATGTTGCTAAGGAGTTTAATCTTCAAGACTCGTGGCTGGAGGTTCAAGTGGTGGATCACAAACAACAGTTCTCGGCGCGGTTAATCAACCCGGAGATAAGAGGCGGTACTACCACTCATGAATTTGAACAAACGCAGCAAGAAGATAATATCATCTTTGACTTTGAGAAAGAAGAGAAAAAGGAGAAGGATGAAAGGATTACAGATGAAGATATTGAGGGAGCCGATAGGGAAAAGACGAAGAGGAAACTCAGATAAAAAAAGCCAGGATAAAAGTCAAGAACAGTGCTAAAGTTTGAAAAAGAAGCGATGACTATCTTCTAGATAATCTGAGCACAACCCGAACAAACTTAAGAGCCTCAAAATGACCCGAGCCTTCTCATGAATCATCTTCGTCTGACTCATCATCTCATTCATCACCACCACCATCCAAAGACACCACCGAGATCCGCATCCGATCTGTAAAAACCGACCAATACTTGGGCATCACGATGCGAAGACAAAGATTGTGAAAGGCTGTCGAGAAAGGGAAGAAAAATGTGGTCAACAAGAAATTAAATCAACGGCCGACCGATTAAACTTTCTTGGAGATGTGATGAACGAGTTTCGGATGAAAGGGCAAGATTCACGGTTCATAATAGAGATATCCAAGGGGAAATGGACAAGAGCATCGAGAGAATACTCCTGAAGTTTCTTCTCGATACCGTCTGCGAGTGACAAGAGATGTTCACCGAAAAATTTATCCAAATCTCATTTGGTCACAAACAATGCAATCTACTCACAGCAATGCAAATCAATCAATTGAGCTGCGGTTGTCTCGAATACGAGTTGATTTCCAAGCTTGTTTTACAAATGTCTAAACGATGCAACGCATTCCGACGAAGCTAAACATTTTGAGGCATTCTTGGAATATCAACTCAAAACTTCATGCAAAGCGGCCTGAAAGGGCTAAGCGTCCGAGGCGATGATGATGGGATAAGGATTCTGAGCTGAAATGTAAGAAGAAAAATGATGATTCATCAACTATTCCTCCACCACCCCGAAGGACCTCTACTTCCAGAAGATCTCCACAACATCCTCCTGCTATAGACAAACCTCAGGACTCTAAATCTTCAACACCAAAGGAGAAAACTGGTGATTATTTTGAATACTTGGTGGTGACGGCGAAAGAGATTCGACCCCAACAACAACCTCCTTCTTCCATCAGCGAAGCAACCAAAGATCATCCTCAAAGCCAAAGAAGAAAAAGTCAACATCGGTTGTATCACAGCAAATGAAGATGGCGAAGAATATATGTAACACCCCTGGCTTGACTTCCCGACGCCCCATCAAAAGTGTAAAACGGCTTACCCATTTTCCCCTTGATCACCCTTGAACTCACTCCCTCACAAGACCATATATGTACTCTTTGTTTTGAATGGCCTAAGCTTGTACTATGTTGACAAAAATCCAGTTGGCTCTCTTAGTAATTTATAAAACTTCAAGAGTTTCCAATTCGCTTATTAGTTTCAACGATCACATAAATGTACAAATATATTTACCTTGTTTAGGCTGATAACAAGACAATTCAAAAGCTTTCATATTACAGGTTATTAAACAGTTATAAGACATTAAATACATTTCCTGAAATACTCCCACCCTCGTTATCATTTATTTATCACGTTTACAAAATGGTCAAGATTCTGGACAGCATAGAATCACCAACAAAACCCATAACCCGACACACTTTTAAACACAATTCGACCCATTGTCACACCATCATATACACAAGATTTAATATCATTTAGGCTTGATCATAATCAACAAAAAGATACATGACGAGGGCCACAAATTAGATTCACCACGATGACATTTAGTATGCATTTACTTAACATATAAAAGGTTTAATTTATGATTTTATGTGGTATGATACTAGGTTATTTTTATAGCTTTGTTTTAACCCATTTGAATAACATGTTTAGATGGATAAAATGGCAAGAGTAGGGTGCCCCATTCCCATGACCAGAAACATAATACAAACAGTACATATGTAAGGATTATTCATTATTTCATGTAGACAATATACAAGGCTTTCATGGCTTGGTTTTAACATATTAGGTGACATGTTTTATTAGACATAACTCATGCATATGGTGCACATAGTACACGACCAGATTCAGCAAGGAAAAGGACGAGACGAGAGCACTAAGTGATACCTTGTAGCGTGTGAAAAGAGGAGGAAAACGACGATCAAAACAAAGCAAAACGAACCCCTGGCGTGCCCTAAGATCACGACAGCAGAAACACTCTTTAACCCACAATCCACCAATCAATACTCAAACCAATACATGTGAATTTAGCAGCCTACAATCAACTTCGAAACCTACCTTGGCCTGAGTTTAGTGTCGACAGAAAAAAAAGATGGAGGGAGGATATTTTATGTTTGCCGTATATTTTTCTTGGGAGAAAGCTAGGGTTTAGTGGTATACATGGGATTATATGGTGATAAGGATTGGTTATTTTTAGCAAATATTGAGGAGCCCCTTAGGCGTTTCATTTGGCCGATCATTATGGGATTACAAGACTAAATCACTTTATTGTATGATAATTATTTATAAGTTAATTATAAGTTTATATTTTTCAATGTCTTGTGTAAATCAATTATCATTAAGTGTCCAACGATGTTAGCACAAAATACGCTACCTCACTCACCTTCCCATTCCCGACAGCAATCTACTCAAACAACATATCCATTGAGGAAGAAGCCACACATATGTTTGTTGACAATGTGGAAAAGTATGACCTCGATGAACTGTATGGGATTCATCATTGGCCAGAACGAAGAAGAATCTACTACAGAAGCAGCCATGTACTAAAATCGAATAAGGAGGTGTTCAGTGACCAAAGGATCGTTTCCATAATGCATGTTACCCTGTATTCTAAGTGGGACTACTCATTCCTCAAGAAAATAGTAGTCAAATGCCAAGACGAACAGGAATATGACTTTTCTGAAGCGGATTTCCCGAGATTGTCACACAATGACATTGAAGATATGTCCATTGCCAAGGTACAAAGATGAATGCGACATTTCTCCACAAACATCCAGCTCCAGTACATCAAGTCATTGCTACTATTCATCAGAAGCATCGTTATCCAAGAACGTGTCGAAGATATTCAACTCGCCGTGGAGTCATACCAGAAACGTGTTAATCTTATGAAACCACAACTAGACCTTCCCGATATCAACCATCTTCCTCAGTACACCATCATTAAGAAACCATTTGGGGCAGTTTACCGATGTGAACTTCATCGAAATTGCTTCATGGCGTGCAAGGAGCTTCACAAATTTTGTGATCATACTTTGAAGAAGGTTCGGGATGGGATGGCTTATAAGTTAAAGGAGATTCATCAAGGCATTAGGTCGAAGAAAAGGTGGAATTCTAGGGAAAGGAGGGATGCGAAGAAGATCATTACCAGCATTGATGAAAGGTTGTTTCGTCGGGATCAGATAAGGACTTTGGAGAGTTTCGAGGGTGGACGTCAAAGCATATCTCTAACAAAGCTACTAACGCCTAGACGAACTCCCGTGTTATTAATGCACTTCCTGGTACTCCTTGATTTGTTTCTTTCACTATTATTTGGATGTGTTGATCTATAATATTTGACTATGGTTTGTGCACAAATAACAGTGTACAACCCGTACTTGTAATGAAAGGACCCTATGGAACGCTTCAGTGCCACAATCCTTATAAAAGGAGCGAAAGCTTCTTACTTTTGAGTAAAACTAATCAAAACTTTATGTAAAACCCTAAAAATCTCGAACATGTTAAATGACCATTTTTCCCTCAAGCTACATCATAATGAAACTCGTAAAACGCGTCAACCTCGTTAAATACGTTTAACAACTTATCTTATGAATGAATTACGCAATATCTCACTTAAGTTTTAAAATGAATGTTACACAAATAAAAAGGAATTCTATAGTACCAAATAATGTTATACCTTGTATAAATTCACTTATACTAGTAAAGAGTCTAAATTCATCACAAAATGGTAAATATGGAAAACATATACTTGGTTTTTTTTCCCCTTAATGGCCGGCCATCATCCTTTAAATCTTGGCCAATTCACACGCCTATTCCAAATTTAAAACCTACCATATCACTTTTATTTACACCCTACAAAACCTAATCCTCCCTAGTAAAAACTCACGGCAAAGAAAAACCCTAGTTTGTCTCCTCAAAACATACGGCTTCCAGGAAAATAAAAACCCTTCTCCACTCTTTTCTTTGGTCGACAATAATCTGGTCCTAGGGGAGGGTTTCGAAGGTCTTGCAAGCAGTTGATTTCGTGGCTGAATTCGTGGTGTGGCTGGCTGCTGTTGGTCGTGGGTATACAAGGGCACAAAGGGGTGCTCTAGCTTTGTTTTCCCATTGTTTTCTTGGCTCCGTAACACGCTACAATAGGTAACATGAACCTCTCGTGTTTCTCCATTGTTTCCTCATTCTGGTCGTGGGTTTTCCAGCCCCTATACACATTTGTTTGGCTTCTAAGACCATGGAATAATCATATACTAAACTAAGTCGTATAACCGGTATTATGCTAATCTTAAAACCTGATTATGAGCCATGTTGTATGTCGATTTAAGCCTTGTAAAATCTGATGTTGGTTGTTTTTCTGGTCGTGTACTATTGAACCCCTACGAATGCCTTTTAAACCTAAAGTATGTCCCATTTAATGTTAAACCTAAAGCAAAGAATTACTTGGTAATTATCACATAAAGGTTATGACTTGAAACCTTGTAATACATGTCGATTAGTAATATAAATCTGGTCCTTGTGTCGTTTTAATCCTGGTCGTGGGTATATATACCCTTTCGTGCACTTTCTAAGCCTATTAAACCATGTCTAATTTGTGCTATATTAAGGGGTTTGTAACCTGAAATAACGGGGCTATAAAAGCATGATTATAACCTATGTTTGACATCTTAAACACCTTGATAAACTTGAGTTTTGGGGCCTCTAAAATCTGGTCGTGTATTGTTAATCTGGTCATGTGTTTAACGCTCTAAAAACGTGTCATATGGAACCTAAAACGTACTAGATAAAGGGTGAAACTAAGGCTATTAAAATGAGCTATGTAAACACTTAAAAATCAATTTCTTGACCTTACTTATGTGACTAAATACATGTATAAAACTGGTCCTACAATACGATAAGTAAAACGCTCATATGTCTTTGTTTTGAGTCCTTAAATCGCGTACAAACGGGCCTTATAAGTGGTGTAATGAATTGGTATTAAGGTGTATCATTGGAGTAACCTGAAGGGCTGTTTAGAAGGGTTTTTAAAGGTGTATAAATCTGTTTTGGAGTTAAGAGTTTTTTTGTGTTTAAGTAAGGGTTATGTACGGGCTTATATATATCATAATTAACACGATAAGATGGTAAATAACGTATAAGATATTTGTAAGATGGAATTAGGGTGTCGTTGGCATTATCACATATTATATTATTGATCTCGACCTAAAAGTTACTTAAAATGGAAAGATTACTAAAAGTGGAAACCTGCTAAAAATGGAAAGCCTAAAACGAGTAACTGATTCTTATGGAGCGCTATCTAATTCATATAGGTTCCGGCGACGTGAATTGATCTCATTTCTTGACTTTCATTTCATTGTTTACTGCTTTGATAAGGTACAAATATTCTATCCCTTTTCAGTAGGGATTTCTCATGATCTCTTTGCATCTCGGATCTCTTGCCTTTGTTTATTGAACCTTTGCTCTAATATTGAACTATTGCTATTGACCCTCTCATTATTGAACCTCATATCAACCTCTGCTTTTGAACCTTTGATACTGGACTATTGCTATGAACCTCTGAATTGTAGACTAATGATATTGGACTCTGATTATGATGACTTATATATTGTATATTGTGGACCTTTTGCTTTGACCTGCCGGTTTGAGACCCGAGCTATCACTAGGCTTGGGGGTTCCATGTCCGTGTCATTGATGCACCAATGGCATGACTCTAGTGTGTATGAGTGATGTTACACACCGTCCCTTTCGTTATTCGATTATGAGCTCGATATATATTGTATGGCCATTATCCGTCTGTTGGGGCGTATGGATGCATCCTAGATTTGTTCTGTTATATGATATATTATGATTTGTCTGGTGAATGATGTCGTGTGCAATACGCGTCTTCACGATCTGGGAGTTGATCACTCCATGTCTGTTATATCTGCTATGGTTACTATTGGTTGTTACTGGCTACTATGGTTATTATGATATGATTTATTCTGTTGGCTCATAGTGGATAACTGACCCTTTTTCCTATGTTTCATTTACCCTACTCTATTCCTTTGATATACCAGATTTATTGACTAACCTTCCTTACTTTGTTCTCAATTCAGTTTTATTATTATTGTATCGATATATCTGTTCACTGGGCTTTTTAAGCTCAGCCGCATTTCTTTTCCTGCGGTACATAATCTAGAGCGGGATTGTTTGGGTTGAGAGATGAGTCATTATAGAGACCATGCCTAGTCATCTTAGACTTCAAATGATTTTGTCATGATATTATTAGACTCGGTTATCATATTTCTATTTTGGAATTTTCTTTCTTTGAATTTATGTATTGATAAGTCACGTTGACTTGCATTTCTTTGATTATTATAAGACTTCCGCTTGCATGGTTTATATGTATTGTTCTGATTTGGCACCATAAATGTGATACTTTTACCCTTATCGGGTTGGGGTGTTACAATTATGGTATCAGAGCCCAGGTTTACGACTTGCAGTCAGGACCTGTGACATATGGACCTTAGGATTCGACCCGTAGGGTTAGGTTTGACTGGTGAGGATTTGGGTAGACATTAGGCTTCCGTTTGTTTCGATCTTTTCCGATTCTTTTGATTTCGTCCAGGTTTGACTTCGATGTTCTTTTTTCTTCGCTGATTCAACCTTTTACTTTTCGCGTTTTGTTATTCTGTCTTCGCGCATTCCTGTATTGATCGTTTAGATGGAGACTACTTGTGGAGTCGAAGGTGATGGTACTGACCCTATGTTGCTGCAACATTTTCTGAGCTAGAGAAGGTCGTGAAGAAGAAGCTGCACCGACTACAATGCTACTGGAGACATCAGGATGCTGCTGGAGGGAGCTGGATGAATCAACCAGAGGCGCAAAGACGGAGACAAGATTCAACTGGTGGACACTTGGAAGAAGTACGAGCAGAAGAAGTATGACCGACGTACTTTAGTTATGCGGTAAAACTACTACCAAGATTCGGGCATATTGTGGTCAATATTCCAATCGTTGAGATGCTGAGGAGATTCATTTGCTTCATATGATTGGGCGCGTTTGGATGACGGAGTCCTAGGGCATGATTCTTCGGTGTTACTACGACCTCGCGTTGTGTTCTAAATCCCTTGAATAAATTTTGTTCTCTTTGAATGATTTTCCGTTCTGTGTAAATTCTGTGTATGTTGGATGATTGTTTTGTTCTGGGAGATTTGACGAACTGTGGAAGACCTGATGCTATTTCTGACGTGTTTTAGTTCGATGGTACTTTCTATGTTCCGTTACATGTTCTGCTTCTCTGATTTCGAATCCGTTAGTGAAGATTGTTTCGGACCAACCTAAGATGTAGAATGGACCGTTAGGTGGTTGATAGGATTGATTTTCACGACTTGAGATAAAGTATGGTAATCATGAAGGTATACTCATATGATTCTAGTATTATGACGCTTGGCCAATGTGATAATACTTACATCATATGGCGTACCCTCATTGTGATCATAGGATGTCTCGAGGAGTGCCTTAGAACTTAGAATTTCTGGCACCCGGTTAAGATTGTCTGAGTTAGCAAGACCTTGGGATCATTCTGCTTATACATTTAATCTGCCTTCATCGTTATGCGTATTGATATGTTTGAATTCTCGGCAAGCATTCATCCTAAAGTTTCTGCGATCTCTGTTACCCTTATTTTGTTGTAATCTGGTATGTCTCCACTTGTTTTCATTCGTGTTCACTTCAATTTTCGAGGACGAAAAATTTTTTTTAGATGGGAAGAGTTGTAAAACCCTAAAAATCTCGAACATGTTATATGACCATTTTGCCCTCAAGCTACATCATAATGAAACTCGTAAAACGCATCAACCTCGTTAAATACGTTTAACAACTTATCTTATGAATGAATTACGCAATATCTCACTTAAGTTTTAAAATGAATGTCACACAAATAAAAAAGGAATTCTATAGTACCAAATAATGTTATATCTTGTACAAATTCACTTATACTAGTAAAGAGTCTAAATTCATCACAAAATGGTAAATATGGAAAACATATACTTGGTTTTTTTTCCCCTTAATGGCCGGCCATCATCCCTTAAATCTTGGCCAATTCACATGCCTATTCCAAATTTAAAACCTACCATATCACTTTTATTTACACCCTACAAAACCTAATCCTCCCTAGTAAAAACTCACAGCAAAGAAAAACCCTAGTTTGTCTCCTCAAAACATACGGCTTCCAGGAAAATAAAAACCCTTCTCCACTCTTTTCTTTGGTCGACAATAATCTGGTCATAGGGGAGGGTTTCGAAGGTCTTGCAAGCAGTTGATTTCGTGGCTGAATTCGTGGTGTGGCTGGCTGCTGTTGGTCGTGGGTATACAAGGGCAAAAAGGGGTGCTCTAGCTTTGTTTTCCCATTGTTTTCTTGGCTCCGTAACACGATACAACAGGTAACATGAACCTCTCGTGTTTCTCCATTGTTTCCTCATTCTGGTCGTGGGTTTTCCAGCCCCTATACACATTTGTTTGGCTTCTAAGACCATGGAATAATCATATACTAAACTAAGTTGTATAACCGGTATTATGCTATTCTTAAAACCTGATTATGAGCCATGTTGTATGTCGATTTAAGCCTTGTAAAATCTGATGTTGGTTGTTTTTCTGGTCGTGTACTATTGAACCCCTACGCATGCCTTTTAAACCTAAAGTATGTCCCATTTAATGTTAAACCTAAAGCAAAGAATTACTTGGTAATTATCACATAAAGGTTATGACTTGAAACCTTGTAATACATGTCAATTAGTAATATAAATCTGGTCCTTGTGTCGTTTTAATCCTGGTCGTGGGTATATATACCCTTTCGTGCACTTTCTAAGCCTATTAAACCATGTCTAATTTGTGCTATATTAAGGGGTTTGTAACCTGAAATAACGGGGCTATAAAATCATGATTATAACCTATGTTTGACATCTTAAACACCTTGATAAACTTGTGTTTTGGGGCCTCTAAAATCTGGTCGTGTATTGTTAATCTGGCATGTGTTTAACGCTCTAAAAACGTGTCATATGGAACCTAAAACGTACTAGATAAAGGGTGAAACTAAGGCTATTAAAATGAGTTATGTAAACACTTAAAAATCAATTTCTTGACCTTACTTATGTGACTAAATACATGTATAAAACTGGTCCTACAATACGATAAGTAAAACGCTCATATGTCTTTGTTTTGAGTCCTTAAATCGCGTACAAACGGGCCTTATAAGTGGTGTAATGAATTGGTATTAAGGTGTATCATTGGAGTAACCTGAAGGGCTGTTTAGAAGGGTTCTTAAAGGTGTATTAGTCTGGTTTGGAGTTAAGAGTTTGGTTGTGTTTAAGTAAGGGTTATGTACGGGCTTATATATATCATAATTAACACGATAAGATGGTAAATAACGTATAAGATATTTGTAAGATGGAATTAGGGTGTCGTTGGCATTATCACATATTATATTATTGATCTCGACCTAAAAGTTACTTAAAATGGAAAGATTACTAAAAGTGGAATCCTGCTAAAAATGGAAAGCCGTCTAAAACGAGTAATCTGATTCTTATGGAGCGTTATCTAATTCATATAGGTTCCGGGCGACGGAATTGATCTAATTTCTTGACTTTCATTTCATTGTTTACTACTTTGATAAGGTACGATATTCTATCCCTTACGTAGGGATTTCTCATGATCTCTTTGCATCTCTGATCTCTTGCCTTTGTTTATTGAACCTTTGCTCTAATATTGAACTATTGCTATTGACCCCTCTATTATTGAACCTCTCATATCTGAACCTCTATTTCAACCTTTGATACTTGGACTAGTGCTATGAACCTCTGAATTGTAGACTAATGATATTGGACTCGGATTATGATGACTTATATATTGTATATTGTGAACCTTTGCTTTGACCTGCGGTTTGAGACCCGAGCTATCACTAGGCATGGGGTTTCCATGTCCGTGTCATTGATGCACCAATGGCATGACTCTAGTGTGTACGAGTGATGTTACACAATCGCCCCTTTCTGTATATCCGATTATGAGCTCGATATATATTGTATGGCCACTATCTGTCTGCAGGGCGTATGGATGCATCCTAGATTTGTTCTCGTTATATGATATATTATGATTTGTCCGGTGAATGATGTCGTGTACAATACGCTCTTCACAACTGGGAGCCGATCACTCCATGTCCGTTATATCCGCTATGGTTACTATTGGTTGTTACCGCTACTATGGTTATTATGATATGATATGATTTGTTCTTTGGCTCGTGGTGGATAACGACTTTTCCTATGTTTCATTTGCCCTACTCTATTCCTTTGATATACCAGATTTATTGACTAACCTTCCTTACTTTGTTCTCAATTCAGTTTTATTATTATTGTATGGTTATATCTGTTCAGGGCTTTTAAGCTCACCGCATTTCTTTCCCTTGGCAGTACATAAGCTAGAGCTGGGATTGTTTGGGTTGAGAGATGAGCTGTTATAGAGACCATGCCTAGTCATCTTAGACTTCAAATGATTTTGTCATGATATTATTAGACTCGGTTATCATATTTCTATTTTGGAATTTTCTTTCTTTGAATTTATGTATTGATAAGTCACGTTGACTTGCATTTCTTTGATTATTATAAGACTTCCGCTTGCATGGTTTATATGTATTGTTCTGATTTGGCACCATAAATGTGATACTTTTACCCTTATCGGGTTGGGGTGTTACACTTTAACTTTCGAAGTTTTGCTCAAAAGAAAAGGTACTTCCCCTTGTGATTTTCAAAACCTCAAAAGTTAATATCACTTGTTGAGGGGGAGTATTTGATTAAAACTTTGTTCACAAATTGTTCTTCATGGAATTCTTCCCACAAAATTCAAAATGGACATATTCGATATCAAAATGTCATCAAAAATAACATTTATATGCCATTTTAGAGGGGGAGAAAAATTATGTGATAAGAAATATGTTGTGGATTGCTATTGAATCTTCGTGCTAAAGACTTAACCAATGAATTGACGAGTTCATAGTAACTCGAAAAGACTTGTCCGGGATGGGTAATAATTTCAAACTAGCTCGCTAGTGATGTAAACATGTCTCGCAAAGGACTTGTCATATTAGAATGTACCATTCGAGAAACTCTTGGTAGATATGATCCTTCACGGGTCAAACCTCCTCACCAAGGAGTGTTTACAACTTCAGGCTGACCTAGTCAGTGAGGTAACCGTGTCTCGCGGGGAATTTTCTATCTTGAGTCGATCAATTCAAAAGTGCGCGCTCTTCTCCCACCGTGCCGATTTCTGTCAAAATACTTAAGCACGTGTGGAGGGGGAGTATTTTTGCAAAATATAAAACTCTTTCAGTGGTACAAAATGTTTTACTCTTACCCACTTTAAGAGATTTTTCATGAAAATGGTTTTATGGCAACATAGGTTAGTCATGGAGTTATAAGGTGACTAAGGTTAGGAATAACGGTCCTATGATTCGCCAGAGCCGGAGGGATCTACCCAAGGACACCACCAATAGTTAGAATCTAGAAGTCCTTTGGTATGATTATAAAAAGGAGAAAATGAGAATCGGAGAAAGAAGGAGTTGAAGAATTAAAAAGCAAAGTAATGAAAAATGTGAAAAGAAATAGCCCTCCAGATTATTCAACTTAGGGCAGACACCGGGTTCAACTCATATGCTACTAGTTGTCACTAGATGACACCGATATTAAAGATCAAAGTCGTCATAAACCCAGTGATGCATGCACTAAACCTTCTTAGCCACTCAAGTTTCTCTCAACCGAAGCTTGTTTCATTCTCACAGGAACCCTACGTAAACTATCGGCTTTCTCTTAGAGATTGTTGGTATTGAAGAAGGAGACCCTCTCCCTAGTCTCCGTTCAGGAAAACCAAAGCGCACGATTGAGTCTAGAGCCACGAGATTCATCAAAAGATCTCTTAGGAACACTTGACATTTCATCACTTGTCATTCAATAATAAGAATGCAAGTGATACATTATCGAGTCCTTCACAGATCTTAGCAATCTGTCGAGAACATTTATGAGGGGTTCACAGCTGTGATCCTCAGTGATTGAATGGAAACTCCTTGTGGGTTACGCTTAGTGTTGTCTCAAATGGTCTACAGTCGTGAGGGGATGCTTCGGTGTACCTCAGCGACTCACCTGAACCGTAGATGTACTTCGGTAAATCATGTTAGCCTTCTTGAGGGCATCCGGTTTCAGGAACAGCCTTTGCTAGAATTAAAGAGGTGTCTTCCCATTATGCTGTTGACACTCTCGAAGTTCGAACTTGTAAATGCTAGAAATCCCGCTAAGGAGATTCCTTTCAAGAATCGAGTCCTAAATATGTGGGTCATTACTTGAACTTGTTCAATGTAATGCCAACTGCCCTTACGGGATTCGGACGACTGATTTGCCCGACCAAGGTGAATGGAATCAAGACATTCATCAGTAGAACAATTGTAGTAATCAATTCTTTATGAAAAGATTACAATGATCAATTGGTGTTCGTGACTGTATCGGAGATGCTGCTGCTGATGGATGCTCGCGGGAGGAAGAGATTGTGATGATTCTTCACATGCTCATACCAACAACATCACTAAAGAAGTTCTCTCAATTTCAAAGGCAACGCAAAGTCACAATGATTCTTCTTCAGTCAAAGAATCTACAAAGTTAAAAAGACTCAAGAACTACTTCACATCTGGAATTCACTGTCAAATGAGCGTGTGAGCATGTTGGAGAAAGACGTGGAGACGCTGGAGCAACGGTGACAGAGTGACAACAACATACTATCTCAACCACCACAAAGAACAAAGAATTAAAGAACAAAGAAATCAAAGACGCCGAGGAAAAACTTCAAAGAAAACAAGATCCTCACACTGGGGAGATTGTTAGAATCGTGCACTTCCTCTCACAAGAAAGAAGAATGTAAGAAGACGTCAAAGCGACTATTACATCTGCACCAACAACTATTTAAGATTACTTAAGATATCAATTACTAACACTTAGGGGGAGATTGTTGGAATCACTCCTAAACCATTTCTCAAGTGTTAGTAATCAATATGTAATAGTTAGCTTAATTAAGGCTTTTATGTTAGTAATTAAGGCAAGGCTCATGTAGAAAGCCCATGAGCCTATGCAAAAGTCCAATAAGTAAAGGAATGGACTAGATTTGTTGCCCTAGCTCCCTTCCCCTATAAATAGTCTTGTAACTCTCATTTGAGGGTTGGTTGTTCATTTCATATCAAATCCTACGCCTAAAGGTTTCTATTCGTTTTTGTGTTTTGTGTGTTTTGTTCAACCGATCACTTCTCTTCTATATTTCTTATATTGATGCTTGTGTTGTAAACATGGGAACCTAACATAGGTGTCTCCACGTCTTTCTCCACCATGCTCACACTTCTTTTGATTTTTGAATTTCTCATGTTGTGAAGTTCTCTAGTCTTTGAACTTTGTAGATTCTTTGATAAAGAATCATCTTTTTAACTTTGTGTTGCCTTTGATTTTGGTAAGAAATTTTAATGTGTTGAGATGAGCATGGGAAGATGGAGTGGACTTTCCTCCAAGGAACAATCATCAGTATCTAGATGATTATGTTAGTTGAACAATACCAATCGATCATTGCGGACTTTTCTTAAAAAATTGACCACTACAATTGTTTTACTGATGAATGTCTTGATTTCATTCACCTTGGTCGGGCGAATCAGCCGTCTGAATCCCGTTGAGGGACAGTTATCATTACTATGAATAGATTCAAGTAATGACCCACGTCTTCAGGATTCAATTCGTGAAAGGAATCTCCTTAGCGGGATTTCCAACACTTATAAGTTCGAATGTCGAGGGTGTTAACAGCATAGTGTGAAAACACATCTCTAATTCTTACAAAGGCTGTTCATGAACTAGAGGCCCTCAAGTATGCTAACACGATATACCGAAGTATATCTACAATTCAGGTGAGTCGCTGAAGTACACTGAAGCATCACTTCACGACTGTAGACCGTTTGAGACAACACTAAGCGTAATCCATAAAGAATTATCGAAGTGACCTGCTGTTAGGGTTGTTTGATGTTGGCCCTGGCAAGAATTTCCATTCAATCATTGAGAATCACAGTTGTGAATCCCCTCATAAATGTTCTTGGCAGATTTCTAGGATCTACGAAGGACTCTAGAATGTATCACTTGTGTCCTTATTGATGAACAAAAAATAATGAAATATTTAGTGTTCCTAAGAGATCTTTTAATGAATCTCATGGCTCTATACTTAATAGTGCATTTTGGTTTTCCTAAGCGGAGACTAGGGAGAGGGTCTCCTTCTTCAATACCAATGATCTCTAAGAGAAAGTCGATAGATTATGTAGGGTTCCCAGTGAGAATGAAATAAATTCTTTTAAGAGGAATTGAGTAGCTAGAAGGTTTAGTGCGGTCGTCACTGGGTCCATGACGTCTTTGTCTTCAATACCAACGTCATCTTAGTGACATCCAATAGCAGATGAATTGAACCCGGTTTCTGCCCAAAGGTTTATTATGGAGGGCTATATTTTTTCAATCTTTTTCTTTACTTTTCTTTTTATTTATTCAACCCCTTCTTTCTCCTTTCACACATTACTCCTTTTTTCAATCATTTCTAAGGACTTCTAATACTAACTATAGGTATTGTCCTTGGGTAGATCCCTCCTGCTCTGGCGGATCATAGGACGGATTTTCCTATCCTTAGTCACCTTATAACTCCATGACTATCCTATGTTGCCATAAAACCATTTTCTTGAAAATATCTCATAGTGTTTGAGGTTATAAAACATATTTTGTTAACACCTTGAGAGTTTTGTATTTTCAAAAACACTCCCCCGTTACATGTGCTTATATTGTTTTAACTTAAATCTGCGCAGTGAGGGTAGAGTTCACACTTTTTGAATTGATCGATTTTAAATGAACAAGACCGATTCGAGACACGTTTACATCACTAGTGAACTAGCTTGAAATTATTACCCGTCCTGGTCAAGTCCATAGAAAGTTTCTCGAGATGGTACATTTCCTGACTTTGATTTCTCGTCAATTAATTGGTTACGACTGAGTCGAGCTATTTTGAGATTCAAACAACGATCATTAAACATTTTTTAACACATTTTAATCACGTCTTCTCCCCCTCAAAAATAACATATTCGTGATATTTTTTTTATCAACGGATTAAACAACATTTTTAGAATCTTTTTGGGGAGACAAACGGATTTGATTTTTGCATGAAATTGGAACATTTTGTTTTATACTCCCCCTTTAATAAAGCATAATCAATAAAGGGTTTTGGAGGGAGTTATTTTGAGCACAAAATATTTTGAAAGATTTTGAAAAATCTTTTTGAACAATCTTGAAAAGGTGCTCAAGATGATGATGATTTCACACCAGTTTTAAATGTAGTGCACTGAAGCGTACACTAGATTTTCTTTAGAAACACGAGTTTTGATTTGAAATAATCAAAAGTCATCATTTTAGTCCGGGTTTCGTACTTAAGTATACGAAAGCCATTGTGAAAGAAATTTTTAGAAACGACATGTTTTAGAAAACATTTAAAGAACTCTCGCTCAAGCATTTGTACATGTCTGTATCATTGTTGAATGACATTTCTAGAAACGTACAAAATATCGATTATACGAGAGACATGTCGTGGGAAGAATATTTTTGGATTTTTGGTTTTATATTGTTTTTGATTTTTTTTTGAAAGTTTTATCTTTTTATATTTTGCTTTTGTTGGTTTTTCAAATTTTGTATTTGGTTTTTGAAAAACATTTATAGCGAAGCTTTTAGGAAAATCATTTTTAAGAAGATTCGAGAAGACGTTCTAACTCGTCAGGGGTTAGGCTTCGCATTCCAATTCGTCGAACTAAATCGTTAAACCTTTCTTTTGGAAGGGCTTTTCTAAATAGATCGGCGAGTTGGTAATCTTTCTTCACGAAAAATAATGCAACAGTACCTTCTTCTACGTGCTCTTTTATGAAGTGGTAGTGGACTCTGATATGCTTAGTCTTTGAGTGATGAACAGGATTGCATGATATGGCTATGGCACTTTTCGAGTCACAATACATAGGTATTTTATCGAAAGTAAAGTCATAGTTTGTGAGTTGTGTTCTCATCCATAGAACTTGAGCATAACACGCTGATAGAGACACATACTCAGCTTCAGCGGTTGAAAGTGCAGTACAATCTTGTTTCTTTGAAGACCAGCTAACTAACTTTTCACCCAAAAATTATGCTCCTCCGGATGTACTTTTTGCTACAACTTGATCACCTGCGTGGTCCGCATCTGAAAAGGCTATTAGATCAAATCCGGATTCCTTCGGATACTAAAGTCCCATGTTTCAAACCATAGATTGCCTTTTTGAGTTTGTAGACGTAGTCTGGATGTTCCATGTCTATGAATCCTTCTGGCTGACTCACATACACTTCTTCTTTCAGAGTTCCATTCAAGAACGCAATCTTTATGTCCATCTGATAAACCGTGATGTTTTTGTGAGCTGCATAGGCTAAGAATATCCTGACTGCTTCAAGTCTGGCTACCGGCGCGAATGACTCTTCAAAATCTATTCCTTTTTCCTGTTTGTATCCTTTGGCCACAAGACGAGCTTTATTGCGAACTACAGTCATTTCTTCATCCTTTTTGTTCTTCCATAGCAATTTGAGATTAATGACTCGAATGTCTATTGGTCTTGGAACCAAATCCCAAGAGTCATGTAGACAGTATTGGAGAAGTTCCTCCTGCATCGCTTCTGTCCAAGCGTTTTCTGCCATTGCCTCCCGAATGTTCTTTGGTTCTTTAGTGCTAATTGAGCAAAGGTAAATGCACAAGTCGCAGTCTGTGGCAAGTTGGCATCTCGTCTGAATTAGCCTTGAAGGTTCACCAATAACTTGTTCAATCGGATGGTCTTTTGTCCACTTCAGAGTAGAAGGATACCGTTGGTTTAACGTATACGAGCTAGATGGTTCTCGTAAGTTTGAAGATGATTCAGCTGATTCCGTAGCAAACGGGTTTTCGAATACGTCTTCATCTAACGGTGCATTGTTTTCGTTTTGTGTAGGTTCTTCTTTAAATGATATGTTTTGGTTTTGCTCATCAACTGTTGGTAGAACGGTTGCAAGAACTGGAGTAGATGTAGATGATGTTGACGGAATTGGAGCATTGGTTTCGACTATGGTAGATGCATCTTCTGTTGGTGGTGGTGGTAGATGATTTTGAGTGGGTGCAGCGGAATGATGGTTTGATGCATTTGTCGAAGTTCCACCATAGTATTCATCGAACATTAACTCGAAGAAATTCTCCCATTCTTGTTCTGAAGGTTTATCAAACGAAGTTGATAGAGTGCTTTCGGTTATGAGTCCTGAACAGATGTGTCCTGAAGTCTCATGGGTTAGGTTCGGGTCCTAATCTGTTTTGATTAGAAGCCATCGGATTAAGTGCGGGTTCTAGAGCGAGTCTCTCAAAATCCATTTGTGAAAGTTTGTCAAAATTCACATTCATCGTCTCCATTAACTTCCTAGTTCTTCTGTTATACACCCTGAATTCCCTCGATTTATCTGAATATTCAATGAAGATTCCAATATCACCTTTAGCTTTTAGTTTTCCTAGATCTTCTCTGTCGTTCGTTGGAGAGCACAAAGCGCCAAAAATGTGAAGGTTAGAGATATCAGGTTTTATGTTGTTCACTAGTTCATATGGGGTTTTGTTGAATCTTGGATGGATTAGGGATCGGTTCTGAGTGAAACAAGCAGTGGCAACATCATCAGTCCATAGAAATAATGGTGAACTAGAATAGATTAGCATTGTGCGAGCAGCTTCCACAAAAGTACGATTTCTTCTTTCAACTACCCCATTTTGCTGTGGAGTTCTAACAACTGATGTGTGATGTGTGATTCCAACATCTTCAAAATAAGTTCTTAAGTCCTGATTTGTAAATTATGTGCTGTTTTCTGTTCTTACTACCCTTACTAGAGCTTGAAGAAGTACTTGAATACGCTTCAGAAAGGTGGTGATGATGCCTGGTTCTTCGTCTTTTGATTTCAGAAACTTAACCCTTGTATATCTTGAATAGTCATCAACGATAACAAGAATATACTTTTTCCCGTTTATGCTTTCAACTCTCATTGGGCCACATAAGTGATAAGTCCATGTGCAACATATGCAACTTTGCTTCCAAACTAGGTATGTATTTGGGTTTATATGATGCTTTTTTGCTTTTTCCTTGTTCGCATGATGGACATAAGTGATCCTTGGTGTATTTGAACTTTGGAAGTCCGTTGACGATGTTATCTTTGGCAAGTTTGTTGATAGTGTCAAAATTGAGATGGGATAATCTTCTATGCCACAACCGGGACTTTGTTCCAGATGCTCGTGTCATAAGACATATTGGTGATAAAGAGGCCATTTGATTTATGTCGATCGCATACAAGTTTGTATCACGATTCCCAGTTAAGAGATCAATGCCATCCAAGTTTCTAACGAAGCATGCATTTCTCCTAAAAGCAACCTCTAAATATGCATCACAGAACTGCCCGACTTAAAACAAATTGTGTCCCAACCCTTCGACATAGTAAACCCGAGTGATCAAATAATTTCCAAACGGAAGATCTCCATAACCCATGATAGCTGCTACATGATCATTTCCAAAGCGTACGGTTCCCATGAATTTCCAAACGAAATTGATCAACAGCTTCAGATTCCCGGTCATGTGCTTGGAGCAACCCGAGTCGATGATCCAAAGACATATTTCGATAACCTGCCAAGTACAGAAGAAGAAGTTTTTGTAAACCGTTTTGATTTTGGTTCCTTTGGGTTAGAGGTAAAATCCTGACCACATTCATAAAAGGTTTCTAATGGGTATATACTGGTTTAGCATTCATTCTACCATTCTTGATTGTGAACATTCTACCTGTTGGTTTCCAAATACCATTCCAAAAGGAAAAACTATGCTTCTTATCAATAGTGTGCGACCTAAATTTTGCAACTAGGCTTCCTATTGGTTTAGCATAAGTTCTTTTTGGAACATTCTTCTGAACAGGCTTATCATTCACATTCTTAGAAACACAATCATCATGAACATCATTAATTAAAGATTTCTTGCAAGTTACACAAACAGATTCAACACATTCATTAAACATAGCAAGTTTCTTAGGTTCATTACATTCCGATGAAATGTATTTCTTATTACAAAGCAGTAAATTCCTAGGGTGTTCTTCTACTTTCTTCTCTTTATTCAAGCTACTACTCTTAGAGGCAAGCGAGACTTTATTGTTCCTTATATTGCTCTTAGGATTTAGTCTGCTGCTCCTAGAGGTACTTTCTAGTCCTGTAGAAGTTAAGGCACACACATTAGGATTCCTATTTTTATCAAGAGAAGTGGTTTCAGCTGTCCTAGTCTCTTTAGAGTGCTTTTTTAAACTTATGTCATTTGTTCCATATGGTTTAGATGTGGAGGCAGACACATTAGTGGTACTCATCTTAAAAAGGCCAGGTGCTAAAACTTTTGGCTTCTCGATAACCGCTTTTTCATTTTCAACAATCTTTTCTTTTTGCTTTGGCAAGGCAGGTGGAGTGACTATTTTGACAAATCGTTTTTCTCATTTACTTTTGGAGGAGGCTGAGAAATAGACATTTTTGGTTTAAAAACCGGTTTGGGAACATTAGCTTTCTACTTAGTCAATGGTTTTGCAATCTTAGTATCCACAACCTTTCCTTTTTGACATTCCAGCTGAGCCCTCAAAAGAGCATTTTGCTCTTTCATGTCCTTGTAGGCACGCTCATACGACAGTTTGTCATACTTGCATTCCTCCGTTTTTCGATCAAGTTGTTTAAAATATGACACGTTTTCTTTTTCAAGAGCTTTTTCATATTTTGAAACAATTACGGAGGTCTCAGACTGGAGTCTTTCATGGTCTTCAACAGAATATGCTTGTAAAACAACGGACATGATATCAGTAGTTATAACATCTTCGAAGAGAGAATCATTCAAATTTTCCAAAACTTTGATGTGTTCAAAACATTCATTAGCTTTTTTTACCAGGGATTTATGGTCCTTGACAAAGTCACATGTTTCTTTAAAAAATGCTTGTTCAAAATGAATTACCCTTGCACTGATGTTATTTAGCGGAGTGGCATTTTGAGTTTCAAAAACCTTTTTCATTTCATCATCAATACTAGAAAACCAGTTGATAGTACTGATGTTGATTTTAGATTTAACAATCTCTTGAAGTATCCCAATTCTAGTTTTAACATCATCTAAAATGCTTCTAGCATCACTTGCGTTAAAAGGATTGTTTGAAGACATTTGTTCCATGTTCGAAAATGATTTTGAGACAACTACGGGTTTTGGAACTAGTTTTGAAACTGGTTTTGACTCTTTGTTTGAAACACTGGGTATGATGGAAAACTTTGACTTTTCTTTTTGAGGGACAAAAGTAATTCCAAAAATTTTGTTAAGTTTGTTGTAATCAATTGGTTTTAGATCTGGGTTCTTTTGTTTCATTTTTGATATACTCTCATCAGATAGTTCTAACGTTTCAGGTGAATCATGAACAATTATGGGTTCATGCAAAGCTTTTCCATTATTCAAAACATTTTGGTCTTTCTGAGCTTTATTGAGTGCACAAGCAGGTTTGTTACCAAGAGCCATTTGTTTAGTTGTATGATAATACAGATTTGTTTGATTAATTAGCATATTTGTTGTTTTAGCCGAATGACCCGTTGTAACAAGCAAATTCTCCAATTTTTTTATTTTTTCACTTTTATCAATAATTTCATCAAGAAGAGAATCTTCTCGTTTTGAAAAAATCAGCAATCAACTGTTTCTTCTCTTTTTCAAGATAAGAATAAGTTGCTTTTTGTTTAGAAAGTTGGTTTTTAAGATCAGAAATTTCCTCATTTAAACATTTTATTTTTAAGCTCAAATTAACATCAAGTGTGTTATACTTGATTTGCAATTGTTTTTCTATTAAAGTGGAGTTTCGATAACCAATTTCTAATTCCGACTCTTTGTTTTTATGAAATTCAAAAGCTTTTGCGTTCTTCTTGTACCTCTCAAGCTCAACGGTCAATTTATCATTCGCGGCCTTAACATCGCGATTGACCTTTTTCACTTTCTCAATTTCAATGCCACAATTATTAATCAATGATTCAAATAAGGCACGTGTTTCCTCATTAGTCTCAGTATTTTGTGCCACACAGCCTCCACTAGGATCCACAACTGGAGTTTCAGAGTTAATATTGCTACTACTCAGATTGTCTAGGTATGTATCATAAGTAGGTGTTGGCGTCACAGAATGCTGTTCGTCATGAGTAAAAACATCAAATATGACATTGTTATAGCATGGATCAATGATTGGTACCTCAGATACTGCGTTGGCGTCATAAACAGGAGGTGTGTCAGAATCAGTGTCGTACTTAGCCTCCTGAAGATTTGCCATGAAGATGCAGTTTGCATTGATATCTTCTCGGTCTTCCAATTCATCCATAATTGCTACAAATTCATGTTCCTCAACACTCAACTGCATCCCTACTTCTGCCTTTCGTACAAACAACAATGCTTTCTGGAGATATTCTGAATCCTTCTTTTTCATTTTAGTAGGGCAACTCCTTGCAATGTGACCGACTCCTTGACAATTGTAACACATAACCCGATTAGCCTGATTCACATTTCCATAATTTACAATGACTGGAGCTGCAACATTCTCATTCTGATTACCCACTGCTCTATTCCCAACATTATGACCCATCTGATTTCCATCATTCTGACCCAACTGACCCTGATACGGAACCGCCTGATTACCCATGTGAAATCCGGTAGCATATCCTTGTTGATTTGATGCGCGTACAAGGCGCTTTCGGGGTCAAAGGAAACTTCCTTTTCGTCTAGGCAGTGAACCTAATCGTTGTAGTGTAGTATTGGGTAAGCTTCGGGTATTGTATCGTTCTCTAGGGGAATAGGAATGCTAGTGAGAATTTACTACGCTAAGGTTGAGGTTGAGGAAGATTATTTTTTATCTTTTTTTTATATTTTTTTATAAAGCTAAGGGTAAAATCTCGGGGTTTGGATTTGGGAGTTGGTACTTCTACCGATTACTTCTACTATCTAATTATCTAACTATTGGGTAGTCTATGTCTATTGATGTGTGCTCGTATGATGATTAAAGATGTGTTTACATAGATACTATAACCCCCTAGTTATCTTTTATTGGTGGTTGAATTGTCATGTCCTTATTCTTAACGCGTTGTGTTTTATAAGGTCGTAGGGTGTGCTTTTATCCCTAACTCTTTGAGACTACCTTAAGGTTAATTACTATGAAATCTCTAGGATTCATAAACTTAACACTAGGTTATCTTCGGATGTTTAGCCTACAGTTCCACTAGTAACTATAAACTAATGTTCACAAAGATTAATCAAGCATTAAAAACACAACGATGGCCTAATGCACTCCTAAGCCAATTACAATTAAGATAAGAGACAACCAATCAATAATTAAGAATTAGGTTTCATAGATCTAAGCAAACACACAAGTAAATTAGCCGGACATGTTAAACATGCAAGCATACACATATGCAATCGAAGACATAATTAAATCAAGGGAATAAATAACCTATCTCGATGTAAAATAGGGTATGAAAACCCTAAAATACTGTCCAAACCGGACTACAATCGTTTAAGGTTTTTACTCCACAATTCTACCACTCTAAAAACTGAAAAATCGAATTCTATATATAGTTTTACAACTGCGACGACGTCACTGTAGGATCGAATATTATTGTGTTTGATGATTCGGGTGGTCTTGGATGATCAAAATACATGTTATCCATTTTAGAGAGAGAAAGTAGAGAGATGGTGTTCTTGGTAGAGAGTTGCTTCAATAAAATGTAAAAGGTTAGATTGCCAAGCCACACCCCTTCCATGCATGGAAGGGGTATTTATACTTACAAACTATACGTCCTCCTATCGGACTGTGGATCAGGCATACAGTGGGTAAAAACCCGTCCTTCCTCCACGGTGTTGCTTTAAATTAAACTACGCTACAAAATAACTAATAAACTACTAAATAACGTAAACAACGACAAATCTATGAGCTAACATATGCTAGACCATTATTGGGGTGACCGACTCTTTAACATGGAATTTCCAATTCCTAACAATCTCCCCCTAAGGGAGGTCACCCCATGAAATACATTTTTGTTTCCTAGCATTCTATCTTTGACTTCGTTCTGAAGCTCGTAGTCTTGAATTCTTCAATTTCTGCAATCTTTTTGCTTTTGTAGCGATTCTTCAAAGTCCGCACTGATTTGTACTTTGAGTGGAGGTCTTTGAACTGATCCACATCTTTGATGATCTTCGAGCTTTCTTTGAGATCATCAGCCACAGTAAATCTCTGGATCCCCCTTTTGTTGTGTTGCCATCATGTGAAGTTATGACATTTGGACCGACATGCTCACACTTTTTAATCATGACATCTTTCCATCAGAGTAGCGGAAGCCTTACTGGTTCATGATATTTACAGCAGTGAAGCAGAAGCATAGTATGAAATATCAGAGTCAGGTTATGTAGATATGCACCAGTTATGATTTCTTCAAATTAAGTGAGGATGCTGTCAGCATGCGTCTTTGGATTGACTCCTCAATTACGATCACCGCAACCGCCCAAATGTACCTACAAACAACAGTTAGCAATAAAGCGCATGAAAGTGTCTTTGATCACTTTCGTTGAATTGAGTTACACGGCCCACGGTTCCCCGTTGATCAGTACAAGTACGCACTGTGATAAGGTAGGATTCCTAATAATCTCCTTGACAGGGTTTCGCAGCTGCTCTAGCTGTTCTCAAACCGGAACGTCTCAAAGAAGACAACACGGAGTGAGTGAACCAGCGAATTGAGATTCACTGATTAATGAAAAATTGATTTGAAAAACAATCGCGTATTGCTTAGAAGAAAGAGTTTTGCAATACGACGAAGGTTTTATGAGAAAGATCAATTTTCAATCAAAAATACTTTTTGTATTTGAAAAGAGCACACATTCGATGTGCTAGAGAAAAGAAGAGATTCGCACATCGAACGGTTTTTCCAAAAGTACTTTTTCAATCAGAGATACCTTTTGAGTTTGAAAATGAATACACATTCGATGTGCTAGAGAAAAGAAGATTTGCACATCGAACGGTTTTTCCAAAAGCATTGTCAATTCATTTCCTGGACCAAGGTTGATTCACGAATGAATTGCCCCATCGTTTCTATCCAGTTGTCACAAGCTTGATCTTATGAAAGATTTCACATGCCACCTACCAAGAGCTTGTTTGATGTTGGCTCTAGAAGGCTTTCCATCTTCATCGTGAATATGTTTGCATATCACTCTGTTAGGAATTAGAAATTCCATAAGTAAACAGTCGGTCACCCCAAATATTATCTAGCATAAGTTAGATCGTAGACTTGTTATTAGTTACGTTATTTAGCAGTTTATTAGTTAGTTTGTAGCGTAGTTTAGTTTAGAGCAACACCGTGGAGGAAAGACGGGTCTTTACCCACTGTATGACTGATCCACAGGCCAATAGGAGGTCGTGTATTGTGTAAGTATAAATACCCCTTCCATCCATGGAGGGGTGTGGCTTCTTTGAATAAACCTTTCACTTTTATAAAGCAACTCTCTTTCAAGAACCTCCTCTCAACTCTCTTCATCTATCTCTAATGGCTTTCTTATTTAATCATTGTCCTAGACCACTCGAATCATCAAACAACATAATATTCACGATCCTACAATTGGTACCAGAGCCCAGGTTGTGTTGTTTTGTTGATTCGAATGGTTCTTTATATGCGGTTTGCTCATGTTTGTTTCGGTTTGGTGATGTTTTGATGTGTATTTGATGTTGGTTGATGTTGCAATTGAATCTGTTGTTAAAAGGATTTTCTAATCACTTGCTAGCTTTTTGATTGTAGTCAAAACAGTTTTCTTTTGTTACAATATCACATGTCTTAAAACCACTTTCCTGCTGCTGATGAATGGTCACGTTTTGTACTATCTGTTTGGTCTGAAATTCTTGGTCTTAAGTTGTTTTTAGCATGCTGGATTTGGTGTCAATTTGTTGTTCGACATGGTTTGGCTTAACTGCTGCTGCTGCTATAATTTGTGGTCAAATTCATAGATGCGAGTTGACTAATTCTAAGATGCGAGTTGTTGTTTTAAGTCCAAATTCTTGGTATTTTAAGCGAGTTATCTACTCTCTGTCTATATTCTAAGTACCCTATGCGAGTTGGGTTAACTTGTGAGCGAGTTGACTGTTTTTAAAAAAAAAGGGAGTTGACAGTATTGACTGTCATGACTCAATGTATTCCTGGATGTGAGTCGTTATAATATCCAGATACGATGAATGTTAAGCGAGTTGGGTTTATGGTCAAGTTTCAATGCGAGTTACTTAACTCGCATATGTTATGGGTGCAGCTCGCTTTTGAGCGAGTTGGGTCAAGAGAGTTGGGTTACAAGCGAGTTGGTACAAGCGGGTTAATACGGGTATGCGAGTTGTGTATTCATGGGTCAAATACAAGTTGGGTATGATGCGATTTGGGTAAGATGCGTGTTGAAGATGCAAGTTAAGGATGCAAGTTGGAGATAATGTGGCGATTTGACTCTGAAAACTGATTAAGTGGTTTGAGAATGAGAGATGAAGAATGCAATCACATTTTAAACCAAACTACTTCATCAGTAACAAGCTATCATCTTAAGCTAATTACTATATTCGAATGTAAAACATGAGCTTCAACCAACAAGATCATCATCAAACTCAGATTCATAAACTACCTCTAAACCTCTAAACCTAAGCTGAAACAATTAACCTTATATCATCACTTGACCGAACATTAAATGAAATATGCAAGTTGATCTCAGAATCTTGTGTGTATCATTCATGGAATATCCGACCATTCAAGGGCTAACACACAAAGTTGAAATCATTGATCTTTAATATACAAGTCTTGAAAAGAAAAGAAACAAGCAAACATGTTTTTTTCTCTTGTATTTCGACTTCTGTGAATCTCGGTCTCATTCTCTTAAAGTGTCAAAAGGATGTATCATGACTCAAAGGTCAACTCGAGAATGAACTCATCATAGATCCATGTTTAGTGACTATCCGAATATTATTGAAGTAAGTACTAAACCATTTAGGGTTTCACACCTACCTCATGATTCAGTTATAAGGAAAATCAAGTTATTAATATTTTCGATCTCAGACTTTTTGTGGGATGGTGATTTAACAAAGACCTTTTTCAGATCCAAATAACGTCAAAAGAAAAATCATCATTGATCTCTTGTTTTGACTAATTTCCGAACACATTAAAGAAGAATCAAAACATAAGTGTTTTAATCTTCTTTTGATTCGATTCAATGCAAACTTAAAGATAAATGAATAACCTACCTGCGACCAAAGTTGAACCATCATTAGATAAGCTCGAGCCATCCCTGTGGCATGCTTATTCAGAGAATGGAGCTGCTAGTAGTGTTTGGGGATTGTTCGACTGGTAGTATTGTTGTTGGTGTCGAACAAATGATTTAGATGTGGTTAAATGATAAGAGGTGATGTTATCAAGTTCCAGATTTAAGATTGAGAATTATTAGGAGATTTAATAATTAAAGAGGCGGATTGAATTGGACAGCAAGATTAGGGTTTGATAAACATTGTGTTAGTGACTGCGTTTGATATGGTGTGAGTTATTTTAGGGTTAGCACTTGTGTTGTGTGCGTTTTATACCCACGAAATTAGGGTATCAATCCTATTGGATCAGACTTGGACGATTGGGCTTGGATAACATATTTGATTTTGTGTAACTAATTTGGATTGGATCCGGATTGTATCTATTATCAATGTGCCAAATGGTGATGTATCTTGGACTTGGGCCTTTATAAGTTTATTTTGATCATGGACCGTGTAATACATCATGCTTGGATAATGGTCTTTAAATGTGTTGTTCTTGTATCACATGGGCGTTTAAAGACCAAGTGCTAATACTTTGAGATCGTCATGTGGCACCGTTTGGACTATCGGTTTTTTTATTGTTTGATACTCACACTCTTGACATAATTTATGTTGTTTAATGGGTTTTGTTATATTCCAGATATTCTACATGAGTTGATGCCCTATCTTGTGTCTTATGACTACTTGAGTTTAAGTGTACTTAATTCAAGATGGACTTTCAATATCGAATATGCTTAACTTAAATGGGCTTGAATTGATATCCGATGAGCGATTTGAATTATTTCTTTTGGATTGGGTATATGTTTTTGAATCGGATCATGATAAAACTGTTTACTTGGGCAAATTGAAGAGATTTGATGATGATAAATTTCAATGGGTTATGAGGTTTGGTACTATGGTGTATACAGTTTCACGGAGAATATTATTGTCACAGCTTGAATTGATATTTGAACAAGGTTGAGTACGGGGTTGTTTGGACGGTATCTCTCATTTGAATTTGAAGTGAGGTCTTCCGGGCACGTTCACTTATTTCATCTTCTTTCTTTCTACCCTTCCACGTATATGACTTGTTTGGGCGTTTATTGAGTGTGATAAAGACTTGGCTATTTAGTTATGGTTGTAATTCTTTCTCGCTTAACCCACAACGTAGCTATCACTTCGGTGTCTCACGCAGTTGAGGATCTGTCAAGAGGTTTTGTACATTGGGTACACCGTTTCTTTTTTCACAAGGATTAGTACAAGTTTATGTAACAAATCTGGGGAATTTTACTTCATGATCAAGTTTGGCATATCAGATTTACTTCACCATATGGTCACCATAACAGTCGACAAAATTCGTGAATGGTGTGTCTACCAAAGTGTTTAATGGTTGTTGCTGTTGGTGAAAGAATCGTTGATGAACCGCTGCATGTTTCCCCTAAAATAGTTATTCACCGAAACCAAAGTTGTCATAACTCATTCAAGCTGACATTGTTTACGGTTTTGTCTTGATTTTATAAAATCCCGCAAAAGAAACTATTTCTCGGTTTAAACCATAGAATTGTAAAATCCCGTGATGATGGAACCATCCTGGAGAAAGGAAAGTGTAGGTCGAGATCCTTTCTGATGCTAGTGCTACGGTTTCTACTTCGAAGAAGGGATAAAAGGGTGTACTTCATGAATTGGATGTGTGTTTGGATATTCGTCATGTCAGTTTGGTTATTACATGGTTTACGGGGTTATGTGCTTTTAACCATGGTAGGGATGAAACCATTATCATAGTTCACTTAAAATGTCAAAGGAGGCTAGATTTGAGCTTGTAACCAAGAAGATGTGACAACGGAGTTAATTCACTATTGTTTATTTGAGGTTGAAGTGAAATATCATGGGCGAGTGTACTTAGTATCTGAAGGTATCGGGGATGGTTGGATGAAGATTCTTCATGATCCTTGTTCGAGCTTATTATCAAAAACAAAGACTTGGAAATCTAGTTATTGTTGGGTGTCTTTTACCTTTTCTTTTACCACTTGGGGGAATTGGGCTCATACCACCACAAAATAACTATCACTTTAAGGAGTTACGTTGTAGTGCTCGGTGTCACATTCAATTGTGGATTTTCAAGAGGTAATGTACGCCTTATACTTGATGGTTGGTTGGTTGAAGAGTATAGACTACATAGAGAGTACTTAGAGATGCTAATGGAAATCGACACCGCTCTTTGTTACATATGTGCAAGTTTAAGTCACGAGTTCGGGGTAGTTTACTTCAGGGTCAAATTCATCATATTGGGTTTTTCTCCATCAGTTGTCACAACAAAGAGCCTACTGAATGATAATGGGGTTGATTACATGTTTGCCAAGAGTAGATGAAAAGAGAGAGATTATGACGTATGAACACAACAGTTCATGCCTCGTACTCTAAAGAAAAGAAAAGTGTACGTGTAAGTGCGCTTTATCTTTGAAAGAAGAGAAATCTTCTTATGACGTATGAACACTACAATTCATGCCTCGTTCTCTAAAGAAAAGAAAAGTGTACGTGTTAGTGCGCTTTATCTTCTGAAGAAGAGAAATCTTCTCTATTATGACCATTCTCATCAACATGCTTCATACTTTTTCCATGCGCTTTAGTCAACAAGTGAACCGGGCTACCCTTGATTGTTTTCTTATTCCACTTGCTCAACTGTAATGACGATGGCGACTTCATGTGCTAATTTTGCGGGGGAGAAGTGTGAATAGAATACTTTTGGATGATTTCACTTATTTAGTCAAGAATGGCATCTCCGTATGCAATTCTTGAGGGGGAGAAGAAGTGTGAATTTTTTGCATTATTGATTGATATTTGAGAATATAAATGGTCATATGGCTCTAAAATCATGTCAGAACCAAGCTTCTTCTTATCGGGTCATCTTCACATGGAGTTTTCTCTTCTAAGAGCCGTTGGTTGACATCTTCACTCGGATTGATGAGTTTATCGACAAAGTGCTTCCGGTTAATGCTTCACGTATACATCAACATGATGATTCGGAACAATCTATCTGTTCTTGTTTGATGTGATTGGTAGTTTGGTGTTACCATCTTGTGTGTTCGTTGGCCCGATTGCTGATTTTATTAATGAACATCTTTCTGTTCTTGTTTGATTGGGAGGGATTTTAGTTAAGGGATTTGCAAGATGTAAGTTAATTGGGATGCTTTTTGGTGTGATGAAGATGTTAACTATCTATTCCCAACCGCACAATCTTGAAGAAGGTCGAGTCTACATCTGTTCTACATTTTCTGTGTTAGAAGACTAAAGATGAGTTGCATTTAACGATCTAAAGACTTCTTCTTAATCTGGGCATCTATCAAACAGATTGTCGGTTTAGGGGAGAGCACTAATTGGGAGAGAGTTATAAGTCAGATTGAATCCCCAATTAGACTTTCTCATATTTTTTAGCAGTGACTCCTCGAGACGTTGTTATTGACTATTTCACGTATTGGACATTTGACACAAGTTGATTACTTCGAAGTTAATCATTTATCACTTATTTGAGATTGAAGTTGACTTTCACAAAGGCGTGTTCTTATTTGATAACTTGCTCGGGCTTAAGAATTTGAGTTGAAGACTTGGTTTATCTAGGTACCAGCAGTCGAGGTGGATGATTGAAGACCTGGTTAACTATCACTATTAGGAGTTACTTTGTTTTACTCGTCACACGATATGACGGTGTGGATAATCGCAAGAAGTGTTAATGTCTCATACTTTGTTTGGGTTGTGAGTACTTAGAGATTTGCTTGAAGCATAAATTCTCTACACCGTTCTTCCATCATTAGGTGCAAGCTTAAGATACAAATGTGGGGAAGTTGACTTCAGTTTCAAGTATGGTATAGCGGGTTTTCTTCTTCAGTGTTCTCTTCAAATTGTCTACATAAGGGTTGATAAAATTAGTCAGAGAGAGTCTTCAGCAAGTTGATTCTCACAAGAGTTCAAGTGTTCTTCTCATAAAGATTTCAAGTATTTTGGCTTATACAATGTTGTTGATTCTGAAGTGTCAAAACTAGCAAGGGGGAAAGGAGACACGTATCTAAACGCGAGTAAACTTGAAGAACTTAATTCTTCTAAGTGATTGAAGATATCCCGGCAAGACAAATGTTATTACCGCAGAGAAACTCAAGGTTTGACTCATGGAGAGTAAACTTGATGAACTTAATACTTCTAAGTGATTGAAGATATTCCGGGAAAACAAATGTCATTACCGCAGAGAAACTCAAGGTTTGACTCATGGCGTTTAGTGTTTATTCCAACTATGTAGGGGAAGAGATGTTAGAGAAAGCTTCTGAAGATAAAAGAGGTACACAAGTGTGTGGTTATTTCGATGGAATCACTATCATCAGGGGAGAGAGTATTGTGTACATTGGGGGCGGTCAGCTGTTTTCACTTGATGGCTTAATCAGAGATTCAGAGATATAATCACTTATTCCGGAGTTGACATCCTCAGAGATTGTCATCCGCAGAGAGAATCAGTGACTTGGCCTGCTTCTTCAATGTTATCAGTTATTCCTTCCTTGTGTAGTGGTGTACTTCGGGTTCTTGAACTTCATACACGATCATCCGGGAAGAAAAATGTGAACATGGGGAGGTGTTTTCATTCCCCTCATGATGTGTATTTGGGAGAGTTCTTGAGCATTATACAAAGAGACTGACTGCATCAATTCAACTACTTGGGGGAATTGTTCTCTTGACACCTTTTGGAATGGATCGCTTCAGACGTCAGTTGAAAAGAAATATGAGAAGATTATTTAAGTGTGGGATGAAACGTTGCTGTTCTTCTATTGGATGATATAACCCCGAACGAAGAACCTCGATTATCGTTCTTTAATGGAGCAGCGGGATTTATGATAATGGTGTGCTTCTTCTTGCACCTAGCTAAGGCAAGCTTGAAATAGAGCTTCGAATCTGCTCAGCTAAAGGATTTTCGGTTTGGGGGGAAGCTGCCAAAGTCTCACTTTCAGATGGTTCAATTTCTTTCTTCGATTCAAGAGCCCTGGAAGCTTTGGTGGTGAATGTTTAAGAGTTGATGACTTCTATCTTCTACAACTGGGCTACTCGATATCCTTATCTCGGTACTCGTATCATCATCTTCTTAAACTATATCATCTACTCTATCTGTGTATATATTTTTCAAAAAGAAAATAGAAAATTATAAAACCAACAAAAACCCATAAAAAATCTGAAAATTTAAAAATACCAAAAATATGTTTTCTCAGGACATGTCTTCTGGTATCGATAACATCTACGGTCTTAGAAATGTCATTCAATAATGGCACGGGACCATAGATGAAGTTCGAGCAGAAGGTGTAAATATTCTTTTTCGAAACATGTCTAAAAAATATGGCTTGCAGTTACTTCAGACTGTAACCCGTGCTTAAACCATGGCTTGCTATTATTTCAGATAACAACCCGTTCTTCAAGAAAGGAAAGTGCTATGCTAAACTAATTTTCAAATATTTCGTGCACTTATCCTAAAAACAAATTGAGGAAAGTATGTCGAAGGACTGTTGTTCCTACACAAATGTTTTTCCGTCTAAAATTCTTCAGAAAAATATTTGTTGTTTTCAAAAATGGTGGTAAATGAGTTGCTTTGTAAAACATTCGATTTGAGTTTTTGTAAAATTGAAAACTCAATCAATGACTTTAGCGCTTTTAAACTTTTCATAAAATGAGTCATGGATTGAGGGGGATAATGTTTTTTAAATCTACATCATCTAACGGTCTTTCTTAATTATCCTAATATGCTTAATTAAAAATGATGTTAACCTACGTTGAAGGACTAAGTGCCCAGGATATGATTGTTAGGTTTAGATGATTAGAGTTTGATGAACACATAAATCCCATACCTTATATGAACTGATTGTTATGTTGAATTTACTTTAATTAGTCGATTGCTGTTATGTGTGATGTCGACCACCATATATTTGTATGTGTGTTCACTAACGTATGCAGGTATATTGGTACAAAAGAATGTTCCCGATCTGGATCCCATAATTGAAGATGATTGGATGCCGTAAGGAAAGGGTAACTATATCTTGGGTTAACAAATGAAGAAACGGAGCTTAATTGGACTTCTATGAAGAGTTGGCATAAATGCAACGTAAGAGGTCTCACTGCATCAGCAGATGGTTTTCTTCCAAGTGATTGAAGAAACGGAGCTTAATTTGACTTCAGTTGGCATTCAAAATGCAACGTAAGAAGAAGTCTCACTGCATCAGCAGATGGTTTTTCTTCCAAACCCTACAACAACAAAAACGGAAGCTTCTCATCCACCTAACGTATCTTTGTGCAGGGATAATAGTGATGATACTATTTTTCTAAAAACTTTGTATAATATTGTTTTTGAAAATGGAAAAATATTGTTTTGAAAATAAATTGGACTAAATTTTGAAAATCACCAGACTTCTTTTTATCAAAACCTATGTCACTCAATTATTGACTTCGGTCATCGATTGAGGGGGAGAGTGATTTAAAATATAATATTTTCAAACAATATTTCTTCATAAAAGTTCCGGTTTGTACGTTAAAATGTGGTGATCTAAAGATTTAATGTTATGTCATGGTATGATTTTTCTTTAGAATCAAGGTCTTTCAAAATGAAATTCTTTCTGTTCTTATTTGATTGTGAAATTGTTTTGTTTTACTTAAAAGATCTCTTAAAAACTATCATACCTGACACTAACAATCTTTAATGTCTTAAAATGGTCCTTATCTGTCATCTTTCAAAATTGAATCTTGCCACGTCTTTCCCCAAAATTTTTTATTATTTAAATCAGTTGGGATCACAAATCTCAAATGGTTTGAAATTTCTGATCGGGGCAGAGATCGTGATTTAAATCTCAAATTTGTTTAAATGGAATTGGTCTTAGTCCTTTAAAAGACACTCCTGACTCCATGTGCTAAACGATTTCTAATACATAATGCACATGTTGAGGTGGAGCATTTATCCAAAAACAAGATGAGTATTTAAACCTGGCCACATTTTCTCCTATGTTTCCTAAACCTTATTAAATCACTTGGGATCCAAAATCTCAAAGGGTTTGATATATTTGATCGGGGGAGAATTTGTGATTTAATAATGAAATTTGATAAAAGGTGATCATTTTGAAACAATTGGGCAGGCTGCTCTCTCATACATGCTAAACGCTTTCGAATCTTGAAGCACATATTGAGGGGGAGCATTTTAAAGCAAAATAAACTATCGAGGTACGAAAGCTTTTATGTTTTAACATAAGGTACCTTGATTGAGTTTTTCAAATGGTTTTCTTAATGGTTTTTGTGATCGTGGATGTGTTTCAAAAGAACTCTTTCCTCTATGTGTTAAAATGATTTCAAATATCTTATGCACATATTGAGGGGGAGAATTTTACCAAGAAAATCAAATGGCCTTTTCGTATGAAAATTGTGATCAAAGAAAATATTTTCAAAGTCCTCTTGCCTCCTTGTGCTAAACAATTTCTAAATCATACGCACATGTTGAGGGGGAGGTTTTCTAAATGATCAAAACTATTAGGGTACAAAATGCTTTGATCTCGTATCACAAGTACGTTGATTGTTTTTCCAAATGATTTTTCAATTGGTTTCAAGGAAGAATGAACTGTACCAAAAGACTGACCATTTTACTTTATGCATGGAGTTATAAGGATGGTGAGGTTAGGTATTTGTTCCCACGATCCGCCATAACCGGAGGGATCTTCCCAGGGACAATCCACTAGATAGTGTAGAGTCCTTTGGAATATTGAAAAAAGGAGAAAAATGAGAATATGGGAAGAGTGCGGACTGAGACAGAGCTGATACTGGAATAAACCCAACAAGGTTCTAGTTATGAAGTCTCGGTAAGCACTAAAGGGTTGAAGAATGAAAAAGAACTGAATGTGAAAAAGGGTGAAAAGAAATAGCCCTCCATCAATTCAACCTTAGGCGTAAACCGGGTTCAATACATATGCTACTGGTTGTTACTAAGGTAACACTGGCATTGAAGACAAGACGTCATGGACCCAGTGACGCACTGCACTAAACTTCCCAAACTACTCAAGTTCCTCTTAAAAGGACTTGTTTCATTCTCACAGGGAACCGACATTATCTATCGACTTTCTCTTAGAGTTTGTTGATATTGACGAAGGAGACCCTCTCCCTAGTCTCCGGCATAGGAACCAAATGTGCACAACTGAGTCTAGAGCCAAGAGATCATCCACAATATCTAATTAGGACACTATTCTTGAAGACTTGTTGTTTCACACAATGTAGAAAGTAAGAATATATTAAGAGTCCTACGCATTATCCTTGTGGTATTGCCAGAACATCCGAGTGATATGTAAATATTCACGATGAAGATGGAACTCCTTCTAGAGCCAACATCAAACAAGCTCTTGGTGGGTGACATGTGAGATCTTGCAAAAAATCAAACTTGTGACAACTGGATAGAAACGATGGGGCGATTCACACGTGAATCAACCTTGGTCCAGGAATGGAATTGACGAATGCTTTTGGAAAAACCGTTCGATGTGCAAATCTTCTTTTCTCTAGCGCATCGAATGTGTATTCATGTATCAAATTCAAAAAGTATATCTGATTGAAAAAAAAATACTTTTGGAAAAACCGTTCGATGTGCGAATCTCTTCTTTTCACTAGCACGTCGAATGTGTACTCTTTTCAAATACAAAAAGTATTTTGATTGAAAATTGATCTTTCTCATAAAACCTTCGTCGTATTGCAAAACTCTTTATCTTAAGCAATACGATTGTTTTCAATTAATTTTTCATCAATCAGTGAATCTCAATTTGCCGGTTCACTCACTCCGTGTTGTCTTCTTTGAGACGTTCCGGTTTAAAACGCTAGAACAGCGAAACCCTGTCAAGGAGATTCTTAGGAATCCTACCTGATCACGAGCACTTGTACCGATCAACGGGGAACCGTGGGCCGTGTACCTCAATTTGACGAAAGTGATCAAAGACACTTTCGTGTGTTTTATTGCTAACTGTTGTTTGCAGGTACATTTGGACGGTTGCAGCTGATTAGAATTGAGCGGTCAATCCAAAGCCGCATGCTCACAGCATCCACACTTAATTTGAAGAAATCATGACCGGTGCATATCTACATAACACGCTCGATATTTCATACTATGCTTCTGCTTCGCTACTACAAATATCTTGAACCAGGAAGGCTTCCGCTACTCTGATGGAAAGATGTCATGATTCAAAAGGATGAGCATGTCGGTCCAAAAGTCACAACTTCACATGATGGCAACACAATAAAGAGTGATCCAGAGATTTACTGTGGCTGATGATCTCAATGAAAGCTCGAAGATCATCAAAGATGTAGATCAGTTGAAAGGCCTCCACTAAAGTACAAACTATGCGAACTTTAAAGAATCACTGCTTAAGCATAAAGATTGCAGAATTGAAGAATTGAAGTCTACGAGCTTAAGAACAAAGTCAAGAATATAATGCTAGGATTCAAAATGTAAAACATGGGGTGACCTCCCTTAGGGGGAGATTGTTAGGAATTAGAAATTCCATAAGTAAAGAGTCGGTCACCCCAAATATTATCTAGCATAAGTTAGCTCGTAGACTTGTTATTAGTTACGTTATTTAGCAATTTATTAGTTAGTTTGTAGCGTAGTTTAGTTTAGAGCAACACCATGGAGGAAGGACGGGTCTTTACCCACTGTATGCCTGATCCACAGGCCGATAGGAGGTCGTGTATTGTGTAAGTATAAATACCCCTTCCATCCATGGAAAGGGTGTGGCTTCTTTGAATAAACCTTTCACTTTTATAAAGCAACTCTCTTTCAAGAACCTCCTCTCAACTCTCTTCATCTATCTCTAATGGCTTTCTTATTTAATCATTGTCCTAGACCACCCGAATCATCAAACAACATAATATTCACGATCCTACAAGTCTTAATATATATACTAACTTTCCACATTGTGTGAAACAGCAAGTCTTCATTAATTTTGTGTCCTAATGCATTTTGGTTCCTATGCCGGAGACTAGGGAGAGGGTCTCCTTCTTCAATATCAACAATCTCTAAGAAAAAGTCGATAGATTATGTCGGTTCCCCGTGAGAAAACCATTTGAAAACTCAATCAAGGTACTTCATGTTAAAACATAAAAGCTTGTGTACCTCGATAGTTTATTTTCTTTTGAAATGCTCCCCCTCAATATGTGCTTCGAGATTCGAAAGCGTTTTGCACACATGGGAGAGCAGCATGCACACTTGAATCAAAACGATCACCTTTTATCAAATTTCATTATTAAATCACAAATTCTCCCCCGATCAAAAATATCAAACCCTTTGAGATTTTGGATCCCAAGTGATTTAATATGCTTTAGAAAACATGGGAGAATATGTGACCAGGTTTAAATACTCATCTTGTTTTTGGATAAATCCTTCTCCTCAACATGTGCATTGTGTATTTGAAATCGTTTGGCACATGGAGGCAGGAGTGCCTATAAAGGACTAAAACCGATTCCATTAAAACATATTTGAGATTTAAATCACGATCTCTCCCCCTATAAAAAATTTCAAACCTTTTGAGATTTGTGATCCCAATTGAGTTAAATCATTTAAAAGATTTTGGGGAAAGACGTGGCAAGATTTAATTTTGAAATTGACTGAGATGGACAAACTATAGACATTAAAGATTGTTAGTGTCAGGTATGATAGTTTTTAAACGATCTTTAAGTAAAATAAAACAATTTCACAATCAAACAAGAACAGAAAAAATTTCATTTTGTAAGATCTTTGAGTTTTCAAGAAAATCATACCATGACATAACATTAAATCTTTAGATCACCACTTATTATTGTACAAACGAACTTTTATGAAGAAAATATCGTTTGAAAATATTTTATTTTAAATCACTCTCCCCCTTAATCGATGACTGTAGTCGTTGATTGAGTGACTTAAGTTTTGATAAAATGAAGTCCGGTTATTTTTAAAATTAAATCCAATTTAGCTTCAAAACCAATATTTTTCCATTTTTCAAAACAAAATTTTCAAAATTGTTTTAAGAAAATGGTATTATCACAATTATCCTGCACAAAGATACGTTAGGTGGTTAAGCTGCCTTTGTTGTTGTTGTTGTTGAGGGTCGGAAGAAAACCGTCTGCTGATGAAGTGAGACTTCTTACGTTGCATTTTAATGTCAACTGAGGTCAAATTAAGCTCAGTTTCTTCAGTCACTTAGAAGAAAACCATCTGCTGATGCAGTGACACCTCTTACGTTGCATTTATGCCAACTCTCCTTGAAAGTCCAATTAAGCTCCGTTTCCTCATTTGTCGACCCAAGATATAGTTACCCTTTCCTTTCGGCATCCAATCATCATCAATAGTGGGATCTGGATCGGGAACATTTTTATACCAATATACCTGCATACGTTAGTGAACATACATACAGATATATGGTGGTCGACATCACCCAAACAACAATCGACTAATTCAAGTCAATTCAACATATCAATCAGATCATATAAGGTATGGGAATAATGTGTTCCTCAAACTCTAATCATCTAATCCTAGCAATCATATCCTACGCACCTAGTCCGTCAACATAGGTTAACATCATTTTTAATTAAGCATATTAGGATAATTAAGAAAGCCCGTTAGATGATGTAAATTTGAAAAACATTCTCCCCCTCAATCAATGACTCTTTATGAGAAGTTTAAAAATGCTGAAGTCATTGATTGAGTTTTTCAATTATTACGAAAACTCTGAATCAGATTGATTTGTAAGCAACTCATTTTCCACCATTTTTGAATACACCAAATATTTTTCTGAAAAAATTTAGACGGAAAAACATTTGTGTAGGAACAGCAGTCCTTCGACATACTTTCCTCAATTTGTTTTAGGAAAACATTTGAAAAACGGGTTGCTATCTGAAATAATAGCAAACCATGGTTTAAGCACGGGTTACAGTCTGAAATAACTGCAAGCCATATTTTGAGACATGTAAAGAAAAGAATATTTACACCTCCTGCTCGAACTTCCTCTATGGTCCCGTGCCATTATTGAATGACATTTCTAAGACCGCAGATGTTATCGATACCAGAAGACATGTCTAGAGAAAACATATTTTTGGTATTTTTGAAATTTTCTGATTTTTATGGATTTTTGAAGGTTTTATAATTTTCTATTTTCTTTTGCTAGTTTTATATTTTTGTATTTGGTTTTTAAAAAATATTTACGGAGATAGAATAGATGATATAATTTAAGAATATGATGATACGAGTACCGAGATAAGGATATCGAGCAGCCCCGTTGTAGAAGATAGAAGTCATCAACTCTTAAACATTCACCACAAAAGCTTCCAGGGCTCTTGAATCGAAGAAAGAAATTGAACCATCTGAAAGTGAGACTTTGGCAGCTTCCCCCCAAACTGAGAATCCATTAGATGAGTAGATTCGAAGCTCTATTTCAAGCTTGCCTTAGCTAGGTGCACAGAGAAGCACACCATTATCATAAATCCCGCTGCTCCTTTTAAGAACGAAAATCGAGATTCTTCGTTCGAGGTTATATCATCCAATAGAAGAACAGCAACGTATCATCCCACATATAAATAATCTTCTCAAATTTCCTTTCCACTGAAGTCTGAAACGATCCTTTCCAAAAGGTGTCAAGAGAACACTTCCCACCGTGTAGTTGAAATGATGCAGTCCGTCTCTTAGTATAATGCTCAAGAACTCTCCCGAATACACTTCATGAGGGGAATGAAGAACACCTTCCCATGTTCACATTTTTCTTCCCTGATGAACATGTATGAAGCTCAAGAACCCGAAGTACACCAATATCCAAGAACTCTCCCGATTACACATCATGCTCGGAGAGAAAACACCTCCCCAATGTTTGTGGTAAACAATGGCTTTCTTCCCTGATGTTCGTGTATGAAGCTCAAGGACCCAAAGTACACACATTCCCCAAAGAGAGAACAACCGATAACATTGAAGAAGCAGGTCGAATCACTGATTATCTCTGCGGATGACAATCTCTGTGGATGTCAACTCCGGAATAAGTAATTATATCTTTGAATTACTGATTAAGCCCTCAAGTGAGACAACTGAGCGCCCTCAATGTACACAATTCTCTCTCCCCTGATGATTGCGATAACATCGAGATCATCACACACCAGTGTACCTCTTTTATCTTCAGAAACTTTCATTTACATCACTTCCCCACGTCGTTGGAATAATAACACTAAAAGCCTTAATGAGTAAAACCTTGAGTTTCTCTGCGGTCATGACATTTGTTTTCCAGGGATATCTTCAATCACTTAGAAGTATTAAGTTCATCAAGTTTACTCGCTTTGTGTTTAGATGTGTGTCTCCTTCCCCTTGGGTTTTGACACTTCGAATCAAAGGCAACATCTTACCAGCCCAAATACTTGAAATCTTTATGAGAAGAACACTTGAACTCTAGTGAGAATCAACTTGCTGAAGAATATGAGCAAGTCTAATTGGGGAATAAATCTGACTTTTCACTCTCCCCCAATCAGTGCTCTCCCCTAAACCGATAATCTGTTTGATAAATGCCCAGATTAGGAAGAAGTATTTAGATGATCAAATGCAACTCGTATTTAGTCTTCTAACATGTAGCAGATAAATGTAGAGCCGATCAGACTCGACCTTCTTCAAGATTGTGTCCAGTTGGGGAATAGATAGTTAACATCTTCATCTCACCAAATGCATTCCCGTTAACTTACAAATAGCAAATCTCCTTAAATCAAATCCCTCCCAATCAAACAAGAACAGAAAGATGGTCATCAAGGAAATCAACCCCGCAACTGGAAGCACTTTCTCATTAATCAAATCAGCCTGTGTGAAGATGTCAACCAACGGCTCTTAGAAGAAGACATCATGTGAAGAAGACCCGATAAGAAGAAGCTCGGTTCTTACATGAGTTTGGATCCGTTTGACCATTTATTCTCATAAATCAATCAACCATGCAGTATTATCATACTTCTTCTCCCCCTCAAGAATTGCATACGGTGATGCCATTCTTGATTAAGCAAGTGAGTATCTTCAACAATGTAGTATATTCACACTTCTCCCCCGCAAAATTAGCACATGATGTTGCCATCGTCATATTAGTTGAGCAAGTGGAATAAGAAAACAATCAACAGGAGTCGGTTCACTTGGTGACTGAAGCGCATGGAAAAAGCGTGAAGCATGTTGATGAGAATGGCCATAATAGAGAAGATTTCTCTTCTTCAGAAGATAATGCACACTGAAACGTACACATTTCTTTACTTTAAGGTACGAGGCATGAACTGCTGTGTTCATACGTCATAATGTTGAAGTACGAGGCCTGAACTGATGTGAACAGACGTCATAATCTCTCTCTTTTCAATATCTTTTGGCAAAACATGTAATCAACCCCATTATCATTCAGTAGGCTCTTTGTAGTGACAGCTGATGGAGAAAACCCGATATAATGAATTTGACCCTAAAGTAAACTACCCCGAACTCGTGACTTAAACTTGCACATATGTAACAAAGAGCGGTGCCGATTTCCATTAGCATCTCTAAGTACTCTCTATGTACTCTATACTCTTCAACCAACCAACCATCAAGTATAGGACGTACATTACCTCTTGAAAATCTACAATTGAATTTGACACTGAGCACTACAACGTAACTCCTTAAAGTGATAGTTATTTTGTAGTGGTAAGAGCCCAATTCCCCCAAGTAGTAAAAGACACCCAACAATAACTAGATTTCCAAGTCTTTGTTTTTGATAATAAGCTCGAACAAGGATCTTGAAGAATCTTCATCCATCCATCCCCGATATCTTCAGATACTAAGTACACTTGCCCGTGATATTTCACTTCAACCTCAAATAAATAATAGTGAATTAACCCCGTTGTCACATCTTCTGATAAAAAGCTCAAATCTAGCCTTCTTTGACGTTTTAAGTGAACTATGATAATGGTTTATCCCGACCATGGTTAAAAGCACGTAACCCCATAAAACCATGTAATAACCAAACTGCCATGACGAATATCCAAACACACATCCAATTCATGAAGTACACCCTTTTATCCCTTCTTCGAAGTAGAAACCGTAGCACCAGCATCAGAAAAATCCCGAAATACACTTTTCCTCTCTCCATCATGGATTTATCATCACGGGATTTTACAATTCTATGGTTTAAACCGAGAAATTGTTTCTTTCACTGGATTTTACAAAACCAAGAATAAACCGTAAGATAGATCCAGAAATGCACTTTACAATTACCAGAATGTTTCCATTGTCACGGGTATTTACAAGTCTATGATTTAAACCGAGAAATAGGTTCTTTCAAAGGATTTTACAAAATCAAGACAAAACTGTAAACAATGTCAGCTTGAAGGTGTTATGACAAATTTGGTTTCGGTGAATATCTGTTTTAGGGGAACATGCAGCGGTTCATCAACGGTTCAATATCTGTTGGATCGATGTACTCTAACCAAACTAACTTAAATAGCTTGTTAAGGTTTAATAACCTCTTATAAATCCTAAGTTATTAACAATGAAACACTAAGTAATCTCTATTAAGTATGCGGAATTTGCTTAACAAAGCTAAGAAGAATTATAACTTTTACTTTCAACAGGTTTATTAATAACTCTAAATCTGCTTATTATGCAGATCTTTTAACAACTTTAAAACACTAACTATCAACTTGTAAATCGTACTTTAAGAACTCTAATGATACGTGTATCTCTAATGCCAATCTAGTCCTTTTATAGGCTCAAGGATAACCCTAGTCGGTTTACAATTTGTATCCTTGTACGACAAGTAATCTAATAAAGAATTTTCTAGAATTACAAGACTTTCTATAAACGAATATAACAGTTCTTTTAGCCTTGCAAGATTTTTGATTCGACAACAATTACTTTGACTTCCTCTTTAGCAGTACTTTGACTCTTTGACTTTTCCAAGACTTTATCATTCTTCAGCAATTTCATATCCCAACAATCCTCCCCTAACTTGAATTCTACTTGCTTGACTTCAAGTTCCTTTGTGAATTTATCTTTAACAGCTCCATCTTTAAGAAAAGATTATTTCTTAGTCTTTGGATTGTATCTTTGTAGATTATGTGCTTGTATTAGCTTTATCAAAGTATCTTTAGAATTATTCTTTTACAGCATCATCCAGCAAGCTCCATCTTTTCAGCAATTACAGCAACAATTGACAATTTGTACATTAATTCAGTTTAAGTTGCAGTCTATTCTCATCACTTCCAGGTGTGTTAACTCCTGTGAGAGGTGAATCATTGAAAATTTTAATGGATTTTGATCTCTTTACCAAAGCCATTAATTCTGGAGTAGCCAAATGTTTTGGTGTGTAAGACCATGGTACGTTGTTAACCATATGATTTTTAGCAAATCATCAGCTATTAACAGATTTGATTTGTCTTTACCAAAAGCTGTACCCTTCTGGACTAGTTAATTCTTTCATCTATGGTGAACTAAGTACCAATAATGGTTTTTCCACAGCCTTTACCACAAGTCATTTTCTTGTGGGCTAGCCAACTCTTCACATTTACTGATATGGTGAGTTGATTACCATACAACTTATTAGCAAGTTGTCAACTAAAAACGGATTTGAGATATCTTTACCAGAGCCGTTTGCTCATGGATTAGCCAATCCTTTTGTAACCATGGTGGATTGATAACCTATTGATGTTGCCATCTCAAAAACTATTTGTTTTATTCAACCTTTGTTTCAAAATATTTGTTACTTAACACAAGGTTTCTTTCAAAAATCATTTAACTGGTTAAAAGCTACAAGCAGTACTTTAATGAAAGTACTGTTTGATCAGCAGTACTTTGAATAAAGTACTGACTTTTCAAAAATAATTTATTCAATTAAGATTCGTACCAGTTATTCATCATCATCAGCCATAGTAGTCCAGTTGATAAACAATTTGATGACTATAAGAGCAATTTCATTATCATCTTCAACTTCCATTCCATGCTCTAACATCCTTCTCATAAGATCTGTTGTAAGTGGATATCTTCTCTCTGCTAACATGTGAATCATAATAGAATTAGGAACCTAAATATTCTTTTAAGCATATTTTCTAGAATCTTCTAAATCCTCCATCTTTTTGTAGTTTCTCTTCTTGTCAATTTTAGTCCTTCATGTTTCATTCTTCTTGTTTTGTATCATCAAATCTATAATAGACCCAACAATCTTCCCCTATTTGATGATGACAAAACAAACACGATTCTTGTACGAACTTCCCTAGACGAAGTAGCAGAAGTTGAGATAATTAAATCTCACCATGAATGAAACAATCTTGTCTTCCATGCTTCCCCTTGAGTTGAACATGTCACTCTAGATTCTTCAAAGAATCTCCAGCTAACAATCTCCCAATTCTCTTGATTCTTCCAAATTTCAGCAGTGCTTTGTTCTTCAGTTTCCCATACAGTTGTGAGATCTCCAAGCAAAACTAAACCAATTCCTTCTGATGAATTGTGTTCAAAATAGTCTCGCACCACATGATATAAATAGAATAAATCCACTCTATCTATGATGTGCAATAAATCCCATAGTCTGTTGAACACTCTAAAGCTTTCATCATTTCTATGAAACATCAGATAACTTTCATCTTTTGATTCTACAACTTCAAAAGCACTAATTTGAGATTTGTTCATCTTCATCTCAACATCATCTCTAGAATACTCAAAATCTACTACTCTTAAGTAATTCCTTAATTCATCAAGAGTATCGATAGTAACTCAACTTTCTGTTTCTTTGATGACTGTATTTCTTCAACTTCAGTTTTTTTTTAAGCTCCTTTTGCTATCTTTTTCTTTCCAAGCAACATCATCTTTATAATCTTTGATGCTTTCAACACTTTTCTTATAAGCTTCCCTAACAACATCATACAATTCTTTCATCTTAAAATAATTAAACCTCTGCAATCCTTTATACCCTTGACTTTTTAGATAAGCCATCATTGCATTTCTGGCCTTAGCTCGATTTGGTCTTCTTGGTAGAAAAGAAACAGGAATAGGTGACTCTAATTGTTCATCAGCTTCCGCATTCAATTCCTCTTTCAATTTCTTAGTCAGCTTCTATTCGAGCTTCTTCAATTTCCTTAGCTTCTCTATCTTTAGCATTTAATTCCTCTTGAAACTTTCTAGTCTTCTTTCATTCATACCAACTTGAGCTCTTTATCTGGCTAAAGTAGGTTTCTTTTTCTTCTTTGTTTCCACCAATATACCTTTTCCTTTATCTTTTGGATCAATAACAGGTTGAGAAGTTTGTGGTTGTTCTTCTGAAACTCCCGGTATGCTAACACCCCTTGGTTTTGACAAGTCATGCAAGATATCAGCAATGGTTTCTTCATCACTTGCAGTATGTATAGGTTTGGGTGTATCAGCTTCCTCTGGTATGACAATTGTTGAAGGACCAGCTTCTTCTTCAAAATCTATCAACCTTGGAGTAATTAATCCTTGCTTGAAGGTTCCTTGACCAGCAGTACTTTGATCTTCAGTACCTTGATCATCAGTACTTTGAACTTGAACATCAATAACTTGCTCCTTAGTACCTTGAATTTCAGTCCTTTCTTCCTCAGTACTTTCAATATTAACATATTCTTCAAGACCTTGAGGTTCAGTCTCCTTAACAACATCTTCTTTCAAATTCTCTTCTTCTAAATTCCTCCCCAATTGGACAGAAGATGATTGTTTTTGAACCTTTTGGCGTTTTGTGTTCTTAAACTGCCTTTTCTCTTTCTTTTTAGATTTGACCCATATACGATGATGTTGAACCAATGGCCAGACAAAATTCTTGAGTCTTCTAAAGTTGAGCTTTAACTTCTTAATATGTTTATCAAAATGAATAGCCCCATCAGCATCATCAAATAATAAGTCTTCACAAATAGAGGCTTCAGTAACCTTGACATTTCTCCCAGCAACCATAGCATGAATATATTCTTCATCATTCTCCATATGAACCCTAGCAGTTTCCCAAAATTGCTGAATCCAGGGCTCAATAACATCTGGTTCTATTAACAGCGCATAACTAATTGGCGATCCAGTAAGAAAATCGATGATGTCATGAAAGATTATATTTGCTTCAGTCTTGTCTAAATTCGCCACCATGTTGTGTTTGGAAATAGTATTACGATTCGCCATTGATGATTATATGATCACAAGAAGAAATAGAACGAGTAATATAGGTGAAAGTGAGAGAAATATGGAAAAGATTATGAGATATCAATATGAGAGGGAAATTCGGAGAGTTGGTATTTATAGGTGAGATTTAAAAAAAATCACAGCCATAAATAACAAAGTTACTGTTAGGTGTAATTACCCCTCAATATTACCGTTGGAACAGTACTTTAATAAGACAAACAGTACTTCCACGTATGCAGTACTTTCCAAGTAGTACTTTCATAAAATCAAAAAGCAGTACGTTCCCAAATTCCTCCTTTCATACTAAGTAGACATTAATATCCTCCCCTCAAATAATGCATAGGACTATACTGTCATAAAATAGTCCTCCCCTTAAATGTAGCTCAGTAGTTAATCATGCCAATGCTCACCACCAAGTGATTGAATCTTGAAACATCAAAACCTTTGGTGAGTAAGTCAGCTACATTGTCATCTGTGTGAACCTTGACCACATTAATGAGCCTGTGCTCATAACAATCTCTTATAAAGTGATGCCTAATCTGAATGTGCTTAGTCTTGGAGTGATATACTAGATTCTTCACAATGCAAATGGTACTCTCATTATCAATATTGATAGGAGTATTCTTAAAATTGAATACATAGTCCAAGAGTTGATTCTGCATCCACAAAACTTGTCCACAACAGCTTGCAGCAGCCACATATTCAGCTTCAGTAGAGGATGTTGCTGCAATAGTCTGTTTCTTACATTGCCAAGAGACTAATCTTCTTCCAAGATATTGGCATCCTCCAGTTGTTGATCTTCTATCATAGTTATCACCTGCATAGTCACTATCTGAAAAGGCTTCTAAGTGAAAAGGGGAATCTTTTGGACACCACAACCCCAACTTAGGTTGTTGTTTCAAATAACTAAAAATCCATTTCACTGCATTCATATGAGAGACTTTTGGTGAGACTTGATATATTGCACATAAACAAATAGCAAACATGATATCAGGCCTTGATGCAGTAAGATACATAAGACATCCAATCTTGGATTTGTATAACTTGACTTCAACAGGTTGTCCATCTTCATCCTTGCCCAATGAGTTAATAGATTTAATAGGTGTAGTGACTGGCTTCATAGCATCAAAGTTGAACTTCTTAAGTATGTCAGATACATACTTGTCTTGACTTATGAAAATTCTCCTTAGACTGCTTAACCTGAAGTCCCAAAAAGAAAGTTAACTCACCCATTGAACTCATTTGAAATTCATTCTGCATCAGCTTCTCAAACTCCTTAACCATGGACTGTTTAGTAGCTCCAAATATGATATCATCAACATAGACTTGAACTAACATGATATCCTTCTTATCGCTCTTAATAAACAAAGTCTTGTCAATGGCTCCCCTCCTGCAACCATGTTGCAATAAGAAAGTAGAAAGCCTTTCATACCAAGCTCTAGGTGCCTGATGAAGGCCATAAAGAGCCTTTACCACCTTATAGACTTTGTTTGGATGGGTAGGATCTTCAAAACATATACCTCCTTTGTAATAGTGCCATAGAGAAAGGCACTCTTGACATCCATCTGATAAACCTGAAATCCCATATATGAAGCAAAAGCAAGAAATATTCTAATAGCTTCTATCCTTGCTATAGGAGAAAATACTTCATCATAGTCTACTCCTTCTTCTTGTCTGTAGCCTTGAGCTACTAACCTTGCCTTGTTCTTGATGACATTGCCTCTTTCATCTCTCTTGACTCTGAAAACCCATCTGGTTCCAATAACTCTCTTCCCATCTCGAAGATCACATAATACCCAAACTTCTTGAAGTTTGAATTGAAGAAGTTCTTCCTGCATAGCTTCAACCCAACTCTCTTTAGTCAATGCTTGAGCAATATTCTTGGGTTCCTCTTGAGAGATAAAACAAGTAAACAGCAGGTTTGATGGTCCTTATGATTCAAATTGCTTTTGTTTATACACAAAGCTAAGTAAAGCATTGTGGGGCTTAGTAAAACTCTTAGCTTTGTGTCTTGTCATTACTCCAGAAGTAGAAGGACCAATGATTTGATCAGAAGGATGATTCTTATGAATTCTTAAGTTTGGAGACTGTGGAACTCCATAAGCATCATCCAAATTAGTGAAATCAGCATCTTCATTGGAATCTGAGAAAATAGCTTCATTTTCAAACTCATCATCAGTCTAAGCCGCATGGTAGGATCATCCAAATCATCCAAAGTGCTGTCAACAGGTGCAAGCAGATTTGGTCAAAAGTATTGTCCAAAGTACTATGAGAATACTCTGCAGTCTTGTTCTTTTTCTTTGCTTCTTCATAAGATCTTCTTTGATCATCAGTGTAAGAATGTGCCATTACATCTTGAAAAAGCATCTGATTAAGTTCCTCTTGAATAGCTCGATCCTCACCGGATAGTGAGGATATTGGTGCATCAGTACTTTGCTTTGGTGAAACAGTACTTTGCTTTGGTGCATCAGTACTTTGCTTTGGTGAAACAGGTAAAGGTTCTTCATCAGGAACAACATCAGGTCTAAGATGAACTCCATGAACAACATATTGTAAATCTTCGCCATTGTACATAGGTTGATTTCCTTCTCTAACAGGTACATAGTTCATGGAAGGAGTCAACGCTTCAAGATCAAACATCCAATCAGGACCTTTACCCTTCTGATTCTCTTGATCTTCTAAAAATTCAACATGAAGACAATCTTGAACCTTCTTAGTGACTCTGTTGTATACTCTAAAGCCCTTCCTGTTGGTACAATAACCCAATAAATATCCTTCTTCTGACTTGCCATCAAACTTTCCAGATTATCAATTGTATTTAAAATAGTTAGAGGGCATCCAAAAGGCTTCATAAATCGAATGTTAGGTTTGTTACCCATCAGCAACTCATAGGGTATCTTCATCTGTGGTTTGGTGACTGATACTCTGTTAAGTACATAGCAAGCAGTACTTACAGCTTCAGCCCAGAATTGAATAGGTAGTTGTGAATCTGCTAGCATTGTTCTAGCTGCTTCAATCAAAGTCCTATTCTTCCTCTCTGCAACACCATTCTGCTGTGGTGTTCTTGCAATACTGAACTCCCTCATAATTCCTTTGTTTGCACAAAATTCATCCATAAGCTTGTTCTTGAATTCAGTCCCATTATCACATCTAATACCTCTAACCTTGAGTCTCAATTGGTTTTCAAGTGCTATTATTAGAGTTTGAATAGCATCAAAAGTATCATCTTTAAATCCCAAGAAAAATACCCAACTGAATCTACTGCAATCATCTGTAACAACCAAGCAGTACTTTTTCTTGTTTAAACTTGCCACAGAGACAGGTCCAAACAAATCCATATGTAACAGCTCCAAAGGTTCTCTAATAGGTCTTTCCTCAAGCTTCTTGCATGAAGCTTTGTGTTGTTTACCCTTCTTGCATGCCAAACATGAGTGATCATTCTTGTAAGTCTTTGAAGGTAAACCTCTAACTAAATTTCCTTTAACCAGTTAGTTAATATTCTTAAAATTGACATGGCCCAATCTTCTATTCCACTGATGTGCTTCTTCAGATGTTGCTTTTGCCACTAAACATGTGGCTCTTCCATAAGAATGAAGACTCTTCATATCTAGACTATACACATCATTGGTTCTTGGTACTCTAAGGACTACCAAGCTATCATCAACAGGCTTGAATTCAGGAGAAAGGATGAGACATTCTGTGTCGTGAACAACACAGATGCTGTTTATCACAGATATGAGAGACTGACAATAAGTTGAACTTGAGCTCCTTCACATATCTAACATTCTCAAAATCAGCGCCGCTTTGATGGTTCCTTTCCTAGTAATTCTTCCTCCATTAGGATCATTCCCAAATGCAACTCTTCCTCCACACATAGATCTAAAATCTGACAGAATCTCCTTGTCTCCTGTCATACTTCCAGAGCAACCACTATCCACAATAAGATGATCTTTAAGCTCCTCTTCTGGGGGCCCTGCACAAATATAAAAGAGTTAGTGATTTTTAGAACCCAAGCCATTACTGACTTGTGTTCCCGGTGTGGAGTTACAAACTCAAATTCTTTGAGTATGTAATTTCCACTATTTTTCAAAACATGATCCAGAATTATCTTTTGATTTTTACCATGTGGATTTTCAAAACTTTCTGGATTTTCAACACAACCCTCTTTTTCAATTTCATTCACTTTTTCTTGTATCACAAAACATCGATTCACTTTTTGTTGAAAGTAATGTCGTCCCTCGCCAGTATTTCTCTTAACCCATTTAGTTTGAACAGTTGGTTCCTGTGATCTAGATACCCTATGTGAATTGTAATTCCTTCTAGGTTGATAGTAACGAGATCTCCTAGAGTTTATGTTCCAAAGAGTGTTATCAGTACCTTTTTTTGACTGAGCAGTACTTTGAGAAAGTACTGCTTGTGAAGGTACTGGTGGTTTTGGAAAAAGTCTTTGGTGAGGGTACCTATGATTTGGTGAGAAATTGCTATGATTGACCCTATTTGAATTATTCCAGACTGGTTTGTTCTCTCTAGGTTTCTGGTTGGCAGACCTATTCTTTGGAAATTTTCTAAGGTATTCTGAGTGAAATTCACAATCCTTGGTTAAATGATTAGGGCTATAACACACAAAACACAATTTTTGACCCATATTCCCAACATGACTTCTTCTATGTCTGTGACCAAAACTATTATGTCTTCTTGGTGAATGATGAAAATTGTTTTGACCAAAATTATCCCAAAAAGGCTTAGCAGTATTTTGAAAAGGTTTTCTCAAAGGTACTTCTTGTGTAGCAGTACTTTGAATATTAGCTTTTGTGTTTTCAATAGTTTCTTTTTGGGTTTCTGACCTAGATTGACCAATAAGCTTTTTCCCAAACTCTAAGCTGTCTACTCCAAACCGAGAAACATCAGGCCTAGGGGGTTGATGACTGCTAGTGGGATGAGGAACTGCATGATAACTAGTATCTTTCTTAAACTCAAGAGGTGTTTCACTTATTGAATACTCATTACTAGATGTGTCTACATAATTAATGAGTTCATCATCACTAGTTGTTATATCCTCAAAATCACCTTCATCCTGATCACCAGGTGGGTTTTCATCTATTTTACTAAAGTCCATACCAAAACCTAGACCAGTTCTAATGTAAGCTCTTCTTTGTTTTTCAACATAACTAACATGAGAAAGTCCAGATTCACCCCAAGCAGCAAACCTAGCTAACAAATCATCTATTTCCTTAGTCAGTTTCTCAATTTTAGAAATTTTACAATTTAATTTCCATTCACTTAGTTTTAACTGATAGTCCTGTTGTTCATACTTTTCTGCCCAAGCTACTTCATTATTTTCATGTGTTAAGATTATGGCTTCCATTGACTCTAAGGTTATTTGATAACCAGCTACCTCAGACCTAGCCTTAACACAATTATCTCTTTCAATCACATAACTGCCAAGTAATTTTTGATAAAAATCATGACAATTTGAGCATACCTCGAGATAGGTGAACTTGGTGAAGTAGCTACCATTGCAAGTAGAACATGATCATCTTCACACTCCAAGCTCCAATCAAATCCTCCTAGACAATCTCTAGATTCCAAACAAAGATGTTCGTGTTCCTCATCAAAAGCAAGTGCTCCCAATTCTTCCACTGAATCTTCACTGCTTCTTCCACTGCTACCATACAAGAAGTCACCGGTTCATCATCAAACTCTTCACTCCCAACCTCTCGATAATTCTCTTGAGCAACTAAAGCCTTTGTTTCAGTAATAGGAATTTCTTTTAGCTCTAGCTTTGGTTTCTCAGTTATCCTGTTTGCTTGATATTTAGCAAACCTGCACTCCCTTGCAAAGTGTCCAGTCTTTTGATAATTGAAGCATTCAATTTTGGATTTGTCAAAAGTAATTCCCTGTTTTGGTTTGAAGTCAATGCTTTTTCTTGTTTTCTTCATGTACTTCTTGATCCTTGCAGTGATCATTGTAACTTGCCACCTGATATCAATTTCTTCTAAAGCATCCTCTTTCCATCTGTGAGAGATCTTCTTCATAAGTTACACGTAAAGAAGCTTGCTGTGCAAAGAAAGAGCAAACAACTTCATCTGAGTGCATGGTAGTATTTGGTGGGGCTTGCTGAGCATAGGTGGGGGTAGTATACTAAACAAGATTTGAGCCACGTATTTGAGTAGGAGAAGCAATACTTTTGGTGGAAGTACTGCTTCTTTCGATGACGAAAAGCAATACTGTGAGATTTGAAACTGGTTTGGCCATTCATCTCATGCTCATACATCTTCAGATGATTGTAGAGATCATCAAAATCCATGGTGTCCAATCTAGGTTGTCCTCTTATCATTGTAGCTATCACATGCCATGTAGATGGCAGAGTCCTTAAGAACTTCAAATTAGCATCTTCAATAGATACTTCTGCCTTGTATAACTCCAACATGTTGAGGAGATTTTGAAATCTATCATATGTAGCATCAACACTCTCTTTCACCAACAAGGAAAGTTTCAAACTGTTCTTCAATGATTTCTGTGCATCTTCTTAGAAGCTTCATTCCCTCCTAATCTTGTCTTGAGAGCAGCCCAGAGCTGCTTTGCATCTTTATCATCACAAAACTTCAGTAGATGTCCATCAGGAATAGCCGATAAGAGAATGTTAAGAGCCTTCTCTTGATTCCTTATGGTAGCTACTGGTAAGACTGGTTTGGGTGGTTTAGGTTGTCCTGCAATCTCCACAAGTTCTGGAACTACTTCATTACCATTGACAATTACATTCCATAGAGCATGGTCCAGAATGGCAATGTACTGCCTCATCTTCATACACCATAGATCATATTCTGCCTTCTTGATGATTGGAATTCTGAGTGAGGTGATTGATGGTGGTGGAACAGCCTTCACGACATCTTTAGGTTTTGTTGTAGTAGGGTTTTAGCATTTCTTCTTACTCAGAGTTTCCACACAAGCTCTGATACCACTTGTTGGATCGATGTACTCTAACCAAACTAACTTAAATAGCTTGTTAAGGTTTAATAACCTCGAATAAATCCTAAGTTATTAACAATGAAACACCGAAGTAATCTCTATTAAGTATGCGGAATTAACTTAACAAAGCTAAGAAGAATTATAACTTTTACTTTCAACAGCTTTATTAATAACTCTAACGCTTATTATGCATCTTTTAACAACTTTAAAACACTAACTATCAACTTGTAAATCGTACTTTAAGAACTCTAATGATACGTGTATCTCTAATGCCAATCTAGGGGTCCTTTTATAGGCTCAAGGATAACCCTAGTCGGTTTACAATTTGTATCCTTGTACGACAAGTAATCTAATAAAGAATTTTCTAGAATTACAAGACTTTCTATAAACGAATATAACAGTTCTTTTAGCCTTGCAGTACTTTGACTTCGACAGCAGTACTTTGACTTCCTCTTTAGCAGTACTTTGACGCTTTGAATTTTTCCAGTACTTTATCATTCTTCAGCACTTTCATATCCCAACAATATCCAACATCATCAACCGTCCAATCAACACTTTGGTCAACACATCATTCACGCATTCTGTCGGCTATTATAGTGACCACATGGAGAAGTAAACCCGATATACCAAACTTGATCATGAAGTAGAATTCCCCAGATTTGTTACTTAAACTTGTACTAATCCCCGTGAGAAAGAAATGGTGTACCCAATGTACAAAACCTCTTGACGTATCCTCAACTACGTTGTGGGTTAAGCGAGAAAGAATCACAACCGTAACTAAATAGCCAAGTCTTTATCACACTCTGTAAATGCCCAAGCAAGTCATCTTCGAGGAATGGTAGAAAGAAATAAGACGAAATAAGTAAACGCGTCCGAAAAACTTGACCTCAAAGCCAAATAAGAAATACCAAGTAACAGCCCCGTAGTCAACCGTGTTCAATAACCAATTCAAGCTGAGACATAATATACTCCGTGAAAATGCATAAACTATAGTATCAATTCTCATAACCCAACTAATCTCATCATCATACCCAATCTCATCATCAACTCTAATAACCAATCAAATCTCATTGACAAATCTCATAATTAAATCTCACCATAGAATCTCATTATCACCAATAATCATCCGATCTATAATCCATTAAACCCAATTCAATCCATTCAATCTCACATAAATATTATATGCAATTAGTCCTTACTCATCTTTGCAAGTCACGCCTAGTCTATTCCAATTAAGGTGACCAACTTGAAAATCTTCCCATCAAAGTAATTAAAATAAGTCCCAACCACAATTGCTTAAGTTCAAATCCGGTTAATACATGTAAGAACTAACTTACAGTACAAATGATTTCAAATTGATACTCAACAAACATATTGTGTCAATTTGTTTTTACACAAAAATTCCAACCTCGTCATATCTGTACGGCCAATTCCGACCCGTACCAACTTTAGCCCATTTGAATTTTGAGGCCCATTCCAACCTGTTCCAATATTGTGATGTTAATGTCAAGTATCACGAAATCATTTAATTTCATGTTTTACCAATTTACGTTCCAATCAAATAGCACCTATTAATTCCAACATATCCAAAACACAAACTCATTTATCCTCACTCAGCCCATGACAAGTTCGGTCAAGCCCATTGGGATCCAACACAATTGCTACCCTAACAAACGGGTATTTAAAACTCCTTATCACTACACCACTTACCCTAAAATCTCTCAAATATTCCGCCCCTCTCTCACTTGTGCAGACAAATTAAAAACATCACCAAACCCTAATAATACACTTCACAATATCACGCCACCATCCCATCGTCAAATAATCAAAACGCTCTCATCCACCCCCATTCAATAATCATTGAACTCATATGCGCCCAAGAACAACATATATCGTTGATGTACAATATGACCTCGCCACATGGATGGCTCGAGGGTGAATAACGTGGCCACAGGGATAGCTTGAAGTTGTTATGTGACAACCACAGAGATGGCACGAGATATTTAGAGGTGACTTCAAGGTAGGTAATATTTGTGATGTTGTTTAAGACTGGACGAATCAAAATAGAGAAACTAACACAAATGTTAGGTTTCTTCATTTTTATGTTTCGATATACAAACTGAGTTTGATTTGATTCATTGACTTATTAACGAAACAAAGAAATGATTCAATAAACTTGTTGACATCATTTCTTTACCTTCGAAGAATATCAAGGTCACATGATCAATGATGATTTCCTTTGGGTTTTATGTGAATCTGAGAATAGACTCTTTGAGAAGTCTTTAAGAAAAAAGGAAAACCTGAGATCTTGTATTGAAATACTTTTCTATTTGAGTCTTGGTTAGGAATAAGATATTTGGTATTTAGACTGATGATGATTATGTAAGACTGATGATGGTTTAAGACCTGAGGTTGTAGGATCTTACATATATTGTGTTATGATGATTCGGGTGGCCTAGGATGGTGATGATACAAGAAAGCCATGGTTTTAGAGAGATGAAGAGGGATAGGGTGTTTCTAGAGAGATAAACAAAAAGAGAAGGTTAGATTAAGAATGAAGCACCACCCCTTCCAAGGATGGAAGGGGTATTTATAGTTACAAACAATATGCCCTCCTGTCGGGCTGTGGATCAGGCATACAGTGGGTAAAGACCCGTCCTTCCTCCACGGTGTTGCACTAAGCTAATAACTAAACTACTAAACTGTAAATAACGATATTTCTACGAGCTAACTTATGCTAGATTATATTTGGGGTGACCGACTCTTCACTATGGAATTTCCAATTCCTAAAAATCTCCCCCTAAGGGAGGTCACCCCATGATTAACATTTCGAATCCTAGCATTCTATTTTGTCTTCTGTTCTGAGCTCGTAGACTTCAATTCTTCACTTTCGCAATCTTTGTGCTTTAGCAGTGACTCTTCAAAGTCTGAATGCTTTGTACTTTTTGTGGAGGTCTTTGAATCGATCCACATCATGATGATCTTCGAAGCTTTCATCGAGATCATCACCCACAAGAAATCTCTCGATCACACTTTGTTGTGTTGCCATCATGTGAAGTTGTGACTTACGGACCGACAAGCTCACACTTTCTGGATCATGACATCTTTTCATCGTAGCGGAGCTTTACTGATTCATGATATTTGCACCTATCAGAGCTAGGTTATGTAGATTAGCACTTGTCATGATTTCTTTAATTAAGTGTGGATGCTGTGAGCATGCGGCTTTGGATTGACTCCTCAATATCGATCAGCTGCAACCGTCCAAATGTACCTGCAAACAACAGTTAGCAATAAAACACACAAAAGTGTCTTTGACCACTTTCGTTGAATTGAGGTATACGCCCACGGTTCCCGCTTGATCAACAAGTACGCCGCGGATCGTATAATTCAAGAATCTCCTTGACAGGGTTTCATCGCAATGCTGCTAGCCGTTCTCAAACCGAACGCCTCAAAGAAGACAACACGGAGTGAGTGAACCAAATAATTGAGATTCACTGATTAATGAAAATGATTTGAAAAAAATCGTGTATTGCTTAATAGAAAGTGTTTTGCAATACAACGAAGGTTTTATGGTAAATCAATTATCAATCATAAATACATTTTCATTTTGAAACGTTAATACACAGTCGATGTGCTATGGAAAAGAACTTTTTAAGCACAACGATCGGTTTTTCAAAGGTATCCGTCAATTCATTTCTTGGACCAAGGTTGATTCAAGAATGAATCGCCCCATCATTTCTATCCAGTTGTCACAAGCTTGATCTTTTGCAAGATCTCACATGTCACCCACCAAGAGCTTGTTTGATGTTGGCTCTAGAAGGATTTCCATCTTCATCGTGAATATTTAAAATATCACTCGGATGTTCTGGCAATACCACAAGGATAATGCGTAGGACTATTAATATATATTCTCACTTTCCACATTGTGTGAAACAGCAAGTCTTCATTAATTCTGTGTCCTAATGAGATATTGTGAATGATCTCTTGGCTCTAGACTCAATTGTGCACATTTGGCTTCCTATGTCGGAGACTAGGGAGAGGGTCTCCTTCTTCAATATCAACCATCTCTAAGAGAAAGTCGATAGATAATGTCGGTTCTCCGTGAGAATGAAACAAGCCCTTTTAAGAGGAACTTGAGTAGCTTGGGAAGTTTAGTGCAAAGCATCACTGGGTCCATGATGTCTTGTCTTCAATACCGTGTTACCTTAGTAAACACCAAGTAGCATATGTATCGAACCGGTTTCTCTAAGGTTGAATTATTGGAGGGCTATTTCTTTTCACCCTTTTTCACATTCATTTCTTTTTTATTCTTCAACCCCTTCATTGCTTACCGAGACTTCATTACTAGAACCTTGTTGGGTTTATTCCAGACTAGCTCGTCTCACTGCACTCTTCCCATTCCTCACTTTTCTCCTTTTTTCATCATACCTAAGGACTCTACACTATCTAGTGGATTGTCCCTGGGTAGATCCCTCCGGTTCTGGCGGATCGTGGGAATGAATACCTAACCTAACCATCCTTATAACTCCATGCATAAAGTAAATTGGTCGGTATTTTGTTATTGTTCATTTCTTCTTGAAACCACTTGAAAAATCATTTGGAAAAACAATCAAGGTACTTGTGATACGAGATCAAAGCATTTTGTACCTTAATAGTTTTGATCATTTAGAAAACCTCCCCCTTAACATATGCATATGATTTAGAAAGTGTTTAGCACATGGAGGCAAGAAGACTTTGAAATATTTTCTTTGATCACAATTTTCATAGAAAAATCCATTTGATTTTCTTGGTAAATTCTCCCCCTCAATATGTGCATAGGATAAGAGAAATCATTTTAACACATAGAGGCAAGAGTTCTTTTGAAGCACATCCACGAACACAAAAGCCATTTAAGAAACCATTCGCTCCCCCTCAATATGTGCTTCGAGATTTGAAAGCGTTTAGCACATATGAGAGAGCAGCCTGCACATTTGAATCAAATCGATCACCTTTTATCAAATTTCATTATTAAATCACAAATTCTCCCCGATCAAAAATATCAAACCCTTTGAGATTTTAGATCCCAAGTGATTTAATAAGGTTTAGAGAACATGGGAGAATATGTGGCCAGGTTTAAATACTCATCTAATTTTTGGATAAATCCTCCTCCTCAACATTTGCATTGTGTATTTTGAAATCGTTTGGCACATGGAGGCAGGAGTGCCTTTGAAGGACTAAAACCAATTCCATTTAAACAGATAAGAGATTTAAATCACGATCTCTCCCCTGATAAAAAATATCAAACCATTTGAGATTTGTGATCTCATCTGATTTAAATCATTTAGAAAAGTTTGGGGAAAGACGTGGCAAGATCTAATTTTGAAAAATGACTGATAGAGGACCAACTCTAGACATTAATGATTGTTAGTGTCAGGTATGATGGTTTTTTAAACGACCTTTAAGTAAAATAAAACAATTTCACAATCAAACAAGAACAGAAAAAATTTCATTTTGTAAGATCTTTGAGTTTTAAAGAAAATCATACCATGACATAACATTAAATCTTTAGATCACCACTTATTATTGTACAAACGGACTTGATAGATGAAATATCGCTTGAAAATATTTAAATTTAAATCACTCTCCCCCTCAATACATGACATTAGTCGTTGATTGAGTGACTTTAGTTTGAAATGAAGTCCAGTTGATTTCCAAAAATTTAGTTCAATTATTTTCAAAACAATATTTTTCCATTTTCAAAAACAATTTTATTCAAATTTTTAGAAAATGTTTAAAAAATGGTATCCTGCACAAAGATACATTAGTGGTTGAGAAGCTTCCGTTGTTGTTGCTATAGGGTTTGGAAGAAAAACCATCTGGCGATGCGTGAGACTTCTTCTTACGATGCATTTTGAATGCCAACTGAGGTCAAATTAAGCTCCGTTTCTTCAATCACTTAGAAGAAAACCATCTCATGATGCAAGGAGACCTCTTACGTTGCATTCATGCCAACTCTACATAGAAGTCCAATTAAGCTCCGTTTCTTCATTTGTCAACCCAAGATATAGTTACCCTTTCTTTTCGGCATCCAATCATTTTCAAATGTGGGATCCGGATCGAAATATTCTTATATACCAATATACCTACATACGCTAGTGAACACACATACAGATATATGGTGGTCGACATCACCCAAACAATCGACTAATAAAAGTCAATGCAACATATCAATCGATCATATAAATGTATGAGAATAATGTGTTCATCAAACTCTAATCATCTAATCCTAACAATCATATCCTAGGCACCTAGTCCTTCAACATAGGTTAACATCATTTTTAATTAAGCATATTAGGATAATTAGAAAGCCCGTTGGATGATATAGATTTTAAAACATTCTCCCCCTCAATCAATGACTCATTTTTAAAAAAAGTTTAAAAGCGCTGAAGTCATTGATTGAGTTTTCAATTATTACTAAAACTCTGAAGCTGATTGATGTGTAAGCAACTCATTTTCCACCATTTTGAAAACAACAAATATTTTTCTGAAGAATTTTAGACGGAAAAACATTTGTGTAGGAACAGCAGTCCTTCGACATACTTTCCTCAATTTGTTTTTAGGATAAGTGCACGAAATATTTGAAAATCGTTTAAGCATAGCACTTTCCTTCTATGAAAAACGGGTTGCTATCGGAAATAATAGCAAGCCATAGTTTTAAGCACGGGTCACAGTCAGAAGTAACTGCAAGCCATATTTTGAGACATGTTTTGAAAAGAATAGTTACACCTCCTGCTCGAACTTCATCTATGGTCCCGTGCCATTGTTGAATGACATTTCTAAGACCGTAGATGTTATCGATACCAGAAGACATGTCATGAGAAAACATATTTTTGGTATTTTTGAAATTTTCTGATTTTTATGGATTTTTGAAGGTTTTATATTTTTCTATTTTCTTTTTGCTGGTTTTATATTTTTGTATTTGGTTTTTGAAAAATATTTACAAAGATAGAGTAGATGATATAGTTTAAGAAGATGATGATACGAAAAGAGATAAAGATATCGAAAGCGACCCGTTGTAGAAGATAGAAGTCATCATCCCTAAAACTTCCACCACCAAAGCTTTCGAGGCTCCTGAATGAGAGAAATTCCCCCCAAACCGAAAATCCTTATGTTGAGCAGATTCGAAGCTCTATTTCAAGCTTGCTTTAGACAAAAACAAAGAAGCACACCATTATCATAAACCCAACTGCCCTATTAAGAATAATCACCATGATTCTTCGTTCGAGGCTATATCATCCAATAGAACAACAGCAACGTATCATCCCACATTTAAATAATCTTCTCAAATTTCCTTTCCACTGAAGTCTGAGGTAATCCATTCCAAAAGGTGTCAAGAGAACAATTCCCCCAAGTAGTTGAATTGATGCAGTCAGCCTCTTAGACTAGAGCTCACTTAACCTCAATACACATACCCAAAGACAAAGAAACTTATACCATCAAAGTAGCAGATTAAGTCCAATAGCCAAAGAATAACCCCGATGTATACTTTTTCTCCCTCAAGAAAGTGTATGAAGCTCAAGAACCAAGTACACGGAATGCCCAAAGAGAGAATAACCGATAACATTGAAGAAGCTGAATCACTGATTATTCTCAAGGTGACAATCTCGGATGTCAACACCGAATAAGTGATTATATCTCTCTCAATCATGATTAAGCCCTCAAGTAAAATAGCCGAGCACCCCAATGTACACAATCTCTCTCCCATGATGATTGTGATAACATCAAAATCATCACACACTTGTGTACCTCTTTTATCATCGAACTAACTCTTACATCTCTTCCCCACATAGTTGAATAAGAACACTAAACGCCTTTGATGAGTAAACCTTGAGTTTCTCTCTCAGGTCATGACATTTGTTTTCCCAGGATATCTTCAATCACTTTGAAGTATTAAGCTCATCAAGTTTACTCGCCATGAGTCAAACCTTGAGTTTCTCTCGCTGTAATAACATTTGTCTTCTCGAGATATCTTCAATTACTTAGAAGTATTAAGTTCATCAAGTTTACCGCTAGATATGTGTCTCCTTCCCCTTGCTGGTTTTGATACTTCGTAATAAGCAACTCTTTGAAAGCCCAAATACTTGAAATCCATGAGAAGATCGCTGAAGTCATTGTGAGAATCAACTTGTCAAGAATGAATGAGCAAGTCTAATTGGGATTAAATCGACTTATCACTCTCCCCAATTAGTGCTCTCCCCTAAACCGACAACTGCTTGATAAATGCCTTCTTCAAGATTGTCCAGTTAGGGAATGGAAATTTAACATCTTCTTCTCACCTAATGCATTCCTCAAGTAACTTGTATATAGCAAATCCCCTTAACTCAAATCCCTCCAAATCAAACAAGAACAGAAAGATGTTCATCAAGAAAATCGGCCGCGAACCGAAGCACTTTGTCATAAATCTCATTAGTCCGTGAGAAGATGTCAACCAACGGATCTTAGAAGAAACTCCATGTAAAGATGACCCGATAAGAAGAAGCTCGGTTCTTACATGAGTTTGGAGCCAAATGACCATATATTCTCAGATAAAACTCAACATTGCAATAGTTTCACACTTTTCTCCCCTCAAGAATTGCATACGGAGTTGCCATTCTTGATTAACCAAGTGAAATCATCACGATGTAGTTTACTCACCCTTTTCCCCCACAAAACTAGCCAATGAAGTCGCCATTGCCAATCTCGATTGAGCAAGTGAAATAGGAATACTATCAATGGTAAATAGGTCCACTTGAGCAAGTGAAATCATCATGACGTAGTTTATTCACACTTTTCCCCAGAAAAATTTGCATTTGATGTCGTCATTGCTGATTTTGTTTGAGTAGATAAAATAAGAATACAATCCATGGTAAGTAGATTCACTTGGTGACCGAACGCAGCATGGAGAAAGCATGAAAGATGTTGATGAGAATGGTCATAATAAGAAGATTTCTTCTTCTTCGAAGATAAAGCGACCTGAAACCTACACTTTTATTTTCTTTAGAGAACGAGGCTTGAACTCAAGTATTCAAACGCCATAATCTCTCTTTTCAACTCTCTTTGGCAAAACTTGTAATCAATCCCATTATCATTCAATAGGCTCTTTGTCGTGATAAATCTGATGGAGAAAACCCAATATGATGAATTTGACCTTAAAGTAAACTAACCCGAACTCGTGACTTAAACTTGCACATATGTAACAAAGAGCGGTGCCGATTTCCATTAGCATCTCTAAGTACTCTCTATGTATTCTATACTCTTCAACCAACCAACCATCAAGTATAAGACGAACATTACCTCTTGAAAATCCACAATTGAATGTGACACTGAGCACTACAATGTAACTCCTTAAAGTGATAGTTATTTTGTGGTGGTATGAGCCCAATTCCCCCAAGTGGTAAAAGAAAAGGTAAAAGACACCCAACAATAACTAGATTTCCAAGTCTTTATTTTTGATAATAAGCTCGAGCAAGGATCTCGAAGAATCTTCATCCAACCATCCCCGATACCTTCAGATACTAAGTACACTCGCCAGTGATATTTCACTTCAACCTCAAATAAATAATAGTGAATTAACCCCGTTGTCACATCTCTTGATTAAAAGCTCAGATCTAGCCTCGTTTGATGTTTTAAGTGAACTATGATAATGGTTTTCATCCCGACCATGGTTAAAAGCACATAACCCCATAAAACCATGTAATAACCAAACTGCCATGACGAATATCCAAATACACATCCAATTCATGAAGTACACCCTTTTATCCCTTCTTCGAAGTAGAAACCATAGCACCAAAGATCGATAAGATCCGTAAATACACCTTCCTTTCTCCAGATGGTCCATCAATACGGATTTTACAGCCTCTATGGTTTAAACCTAAAAATAGTTTCTTTCGCGGGATTTTACAAAACCAAGAATAAACCGCAAGATAAATCCGGAAATGCTCATTACTTTTAACAGGATGTTTCCATTGTTACGGGATTTTACAAATCTTTGACTTAACCGGGAAATAGATTCTTTCACGGGATTTTACAAAATCAAGACAAAACCGTAAACAATGTCAGCTTGAATGTGTTAAGACAACTTTGGTTTTAGTGAATATCTGTTTTAGAGGAACATGCATTGGTTCTTCAGCGATTCTTCTCCACCATGAACAATTCTATACCCAAATGTAGACAACTTCACAAACCATACTAAGTCAAGTAGTATAAACTACCCCTCGGAGGTCAACCGTAACACATCAAAGTACACGCTTTCTCCCATGATGGTTTCAACTTCGAAGCATCATAACGCAGTAACACTATTTGCACGACAAGTTCTTGTCATAAGCAAACATCTTGAAAAAAATCATGAAAGACGCTGACGATTCTTAGAAAGATTTTGCTTAGACTGTGAAGTTTCATTGACATTTTGTGGCGTCGAATATCTCATGGGAATTGCAGAAATTGAACCTCCATTGATTCATCGGCTAATAGTAATGACCACATATGAAGATAACGTCACTTCAATAAAGCCGTACACAAACCCCATAGTCATTTTCCACTTTTCGCTCAAGCCGTGAATTTGTATCCTTCCGTGAAAATATACCATACCAAAAATACCATACTCATGAAATATTATCAAAAGCTTATGTATCAAATTATGATAATTCAAATTTTGATACATAATTTAATAGTCAATGTGTTCGTATGAAAATCACCCACTCAGCTTGATCCAATCCGGTGTAATTCATGTAAGCCCATATTCAATCCATAATTAATTCAAACAGGATCTGGTAGACATGATTGAGTCCGATCCACTTATCTGAAAAACCCAAAATCATCAATTGTTACTCTATATTCAGATATTAAAGCCCATTCAAAGAGTTAAACTACCCGATCCAACAAAAACTAAACCCGATCCATTCCAAGATATCCTATCCGGTATAAAGATAGACTCACAATAACATGACCTAAACCTAATCTCATACTTATCCACCTTAAAAAATCCGCCCCCTTCTTATCATTATTACTCCCAAAGCAGATTTTGAAAATGAATCTCATCAAAGACTCAGATAAATCCGCCCTTCCTCCTCATCTAATCTCAGTTGACCATCATCCAATCATTATCAAATAATCTCAACTTCCGTTTCATCGGTAAACACGAATCAAATACACACTACCTTGTCAATTTCTTTAATTTATGCTTATTCCGAACCACATAGAAGATGTCAAAGCTTCAAGGTCCTTCTTGGGGCCACGGGTAGGTTGTAATTGATTTGTTTTCGTTTTTTAAATGTGAGTCATGAACGAATGAAAGAAAAGAGATAACATAATTGTTATAGACTTTTCTTTACCTTCGGATAGTAACACAAGTTGGGGTTGATGATGAGGTGTGTTCAACACAACAAACATCTTTTTAAGATTGTGAAAAAGCGTTGAACAACCTGAGATCTCATTTATGTTTTAGATTGTCCGAGAATTGAATGAGTTTTGGAGATGATAAATAGGTTAGCCTTGGAGGTGTTGTGAAAATGTAGAGATGGTTATGGTTTGTTGATAGATGTAGGATTGGATTATTGCTTTTGTGGATGGCAGATGATGTAGTGTCTGTTGAAACATCTTTTCCATTTTGATACAAAAGACCAATGATTGTGATAACCTGAGGTTGAGTTTTGTTGGTATTTGGTATTTTGGTATTAGTCTTGTGATCTTTGGCCTTGTTTACGCATAACTTATGTCACTTCTGTTTTACGCATATCATTTCAACCTTAAGCGTAACAAGTACTTACGCATAACTATTCTTTTCCTTATGCGTAACCCAACACTCTTATGCGTAAACCTACGCGTAACATTCATTTCTTATGCGTAACCTGGAGTTATGCGTAAGTCAAGGCTTATGCCTAAAATTTTTTACGCGTAACCTTGCTTAGGCGTAAAAGTAGCCGCTTTACTCGTAGTTTTCCTTACACATAACTTCACAGCCTATGCGTAAATAACTCTCAGATGCTCCTTACGCTGTAAGAATATGGTTTTGACCCTCGCTTGACTTTTACGCCAGTAATTATTCCTTACGCATAACTTCACGCTTATGTAAATATCACCAAGATGCTCCTTATGCGTAGAAAACTAGGGTTTTGACCCTTTGACTTTTTCCCAAGTTTTTCACCACTTTTGCATTCAACTTCATATTAACCCGTGATAAAACATATGAATATTCATATTTTGCCTGCTTGACCACGATAAAGACCAGATTGATTTCACGGATATGAATAAAAAGTCATAAAGTAATAAGACACAAATCTGTTTGTACAAAATATATTGACACAAAGACAGATGTGTAAACAGTGATAGAATAGATGACTATTTAGACCAAAAGGATACAAAAGAAACATGTTAAAAAATACTGTTTTTGACCAAAATAATAGACGGAAAAGTATTCCACCACAAAAGTACACAAAACAACAAAAAAGTTTTAAAACATGTAGAAACCACAATAAATCACCACAACACAATAACCTTGGCTCTGGTACCATTTGTAGGATCTTACATATATTGTGTTATCATGATTCGGGTGGCCTAGGATGGTGATGATACAAGAAAGCCATGGTTTTAGAGAGATGAAGAGGGGAGAGGGTGTTTCTAGAGAGATAAACAAAAAGAGAAGGTTAGATTAAGAATGAAGCACCACCCCTTCCAAGGATGGAAGGGGTATTTATAGTTACAAACAATACGCCCTCCTGTCGGGCTGTGGATCAGGCATACAGTGGGTAAAGACCCGTCCTTCCTCCACGGTGTTGCACTAAGCTAATAACTAAACTACTAAACAGTAAATAACGATATGTCTACGAGCTAACTTATGCTAGATTATATTTGGGGTGACCTACTCTTCACTATGGAATTTCCAATTCCTAACAGAGGTCGTGTTGAATGGTATATTGTATAGGGTTTGTGGTCAGTTCTTCTTCTTTATCATTTTCAGTTAAGTCGCTAACACAAGTCAAGTGGCTAATCTTTTTCAAAACAACTCGCTTGACATTAAATAATGTCAAGTCGCTACGAGGTCATGAGTCAAGTCGCTAGCATAGCAAGTCGCTCAAAAGCAACTCGCTTTGGGTCATCAAGTTGCTAGAACTCTTAATCTCAACTCGCTACCTTGTTCAATAACAAGTAGCTAGGTCTCATCTTTTACAAGTCGCTAACATTGTTTTTCTCTTGATACTAAGTCGCTACTTTTCATTTCTGTTAACAACTCACTATAAAGAACTACCTTTTGACAACTCGCTAGCAAGAATGTTAGACCAGACCAAATTTCCGACCATATTCAAAGACACCCAGAAAAAACGTGACAAAGACAGCTGCATATGACATATTTGACCTAGTTTGACCTTAAAATAACCATTCGACCACAATGTATATCACGCTATGGTATACAAAAAATAATATATTTTACCTTTGTTTGGACCAACAAAAGTGGACACACAACAGATGTACAACTATGAATGACCCAATATACTTTTTGTATTTGACCAAGGATACATAAAATATGTTCTTAAAACTGTTTAGCACAATATAACGAAAAAGTTTTCCGACTAAAAGATGACACATAAACTGTTTAAAAACAAGATTAAAATCACAATAAATCATCAAAACACAAAAAACCTGGCTCTGGTACCATTTCTAGGATCGAATATTATTGTGTTTGATGATTCGGGTGGTCTTGGATGATCAAAATACATGTTATCCATTTTAGAGAGAGAAAGTAGAGAGATGGTGTTCTTGGTAGAGAGTTGCTTCAAAAAAATGTAAAAGGTTAGATTGCCAAGCCACACCCCTTCCATGGATGGAAGGGGTATTTATACTTACAAACTATATGTCCTCCTATCGGACTGTGGATTAGGCATACAGTGGGTAAAGACTCGTCCTTCCTCCACGGTGTTGCTCTAAACTAAACTACGATACAAACTAACTAATAAACTACTAAATAACGTAAACAACGACAAGTCCACGAGCTAACATATGCTAGACCTTTATTGGGGTGACCGACTCTTTAACATGGAATTTCCAATTCCTAACAGTCACCTTATAGGTGGGACGCCTTCTGATCACCGCCATTAGGGTTTCGTCTTGACCAAGTCATCATTGGGACGCAAAATCACGTTGTGGTGTGACGCCATCAGCCTTCAAAGAGTGACGCCCTCGAAGTCTGGATCTAGGCCGCCTGAGAAGAAAGTCTTCGTGACGCCTCTTACTTCAAAGCCCGATGGCGTCACTGGTGCAAAATAGAAAATTCACCTTGAGTCGCCACAAAATAGGGCGCTCGCCTCTCTGCGGGGCCGTAATTTCAGCAACTTGAGTGTCTTGATCTTAACTTAGCCATTTTCACATATTCACTCCTTTCGTTCCAAAAATGCATCATTCAAGCATTTTGCTTCCAAGAGACCTAAAAAGTGAAAAGGAATGAAATTAAGCAATAACGGATATAAAAGTGGTCGATTAAGGGCTTAAATGACCCCTTAAAAGTGTACGCTTTAAATCCTTATCAAATATCCCTACACTTGGTATTTGCTTGTCCTCAAGCAAATGTGCTTCTGGCCAATCAATTTATAAGTTAGGGGGCATAAAGCAATGGTTTAACATCATTCATAACAAGTATAATCCCCGCAATAGTCATAATAAGCACGTAAATTATATACTAGCACCTCACAAGTTGTGTTTGGATACTCTCATCTCTCGGGTGTATATGAAATATAGCAAATGGAAATGGAAGATAAACAATCATTAACCGGTCATAGTACATAGATTACCATAGGCTTGAGACTAGATAAAACCTCCACCACTTTGGCGTAAGCACCTAGGAACAACTATCTAAGAGGTCTTTATAGGGTTGTAACATTAGGCTTACGGTAGGGAAACAAAGGGTTTGGTTGGATATGCGATTTAGTGGTGGCAAGTCAAAAATCTTTATGTTACAAGCATGAGAAGAATGGCGTTGCTAAGCCAAGACTCGACTCTCTAAACTCTGGATAACTTTGAAACAAACAAACATAAATATAAAGATAGATGTAGGATGGTAGCCCGTATGTTTATTTATTTATTTATTTATTTAAATACACTTTTACTCTACCATCCTCTACGATAACATCAAAATATAAGGGATTTATAGGCACATCCCTACACTTGAGTTTTTATTACTCCAACACTAATTTGACTCGAATTGAAAAGATCAAAACACTTGGAGTACATTATTACATAAATAAAAGGAATTTGAATTTAACGTTCTTTCCCGTCACTCCATAAAATTTAACTTTACCAAATCGTCCCAAAACTCTATACAAAAGATATGACTCGACTTAGCAACCATGCAAGTAACTAGATAATTGAACTAAAGGTTTAGTATGATAACAATAATGCACTAAAAGTGAGTGCATACAAGGTAGCTAAGGCAATTTGGGTGTACATTTGAGGGTGGATTGTAAACAATGCTCTTCATTGATATTTTGGAAAACTGAAACATCACGAGAACCGCGAAAAGGATAGGCTCTGAGGGGTTAACTAGGGGTATCGTGTACTAAAGATGAGTACAACGCAAGGGTGTGGGGGAATTACTCAACCGATGTGGAAGAAGTAATTATAATATGGGTATCAAACAAGGGTTATCCTAATTCCTCTTATCATTTAGTTATTCCTAACTACACAAGTGTAGTTTCACTAGCGATCTCGGGATGCATCACCAAACAAGTTCTAGAATCTATTATACTACTAGTACACTATCGAAGCATTAAAGGTGAATGCTTTAATTCCTATAGATCTAGGGGCGAACCTCATATTTTTGCGGTAAAATTTGAGTGGTAAAGGGTTTTGTGCTAGTCATATAACTCCTATCCATGAGACGTGTTAGGATTCATAAAATCCATTGGTTAAAGTGTCGGTCACCACAAGTATATTTATTCGTTAGAAAGCTCGTAGTCATAGTCAAGTTATGTTAATAAGTAGTTTTATCCTGTATGAAACTATAAATACCCTCTACCTCCCAAGGTAGAGGGTTGGAGCTTTAATACCATTTTTCTTTGTTTCATCAAGTTCCCACTTCTCTCTCTATTTTCTCTCTCTATACCTTCAAACCATACACCCCTCTTTTGTTATGATATGATGTGTTTGTGAAATCCAATATGTTACAAATGGTATCAAGAGCCATGGTTTGATCACTCATCTTTCATGTTCTTGGATTTCTAGTGGTTTTCATAAGGTTTTTGGGTTTGAATGTGTTTAGAGTGGTTAGCATCATTTGGATCATTTCTAGTGTTTAAGTTTGGATTTTGATTGTACTTTTGTGTTTAGAATCATTATAAGTGCTTAGGTTTTGATTTGGAAGGCTTGAATCAGCGTGGTTGAGTTGTTTTTGGATTGAAAAGTGGTGTTTTTGAAAGTTTCATGGAAGCAATTTGAGTCTCGGTGCATATTTCTTCGTAGCAATTTGTCCCTACTTTTGTTTACTTGTCTTTGTTCTGTGAGGCGATTTGTGCACTAAGCGATTTTTCTATTGAGACAAAATGACAAAAAGGACAAGGTAGTGGACGTACTGTTTTGTCTAGCGATTTTTCTAACTAGCGATTTGTATCCCTAGCGATTTGTCACTAGCGACTTGTCTTTCTAGTGATTTGTCACTCTAGCGACTTGTCCTTCTAGCGATTTGTCCCTCTAGCGGTTTGTCCTTCTAGCAACTTGTCACTCAAGCGACTTGTCTTACTAGCGACTTGTCTTTTTAGACTCATTATTTCTTATTGTTACGTTTTACAGTTTTCTCTTGATTTAGTAAAATCCTGTGAAAGAATCTATTTTCCGGTTTAATCATATAGTTATAAAATCCCGTAGAATCTGTAATCATGTCTACCAACGTGCCTACAATCATCTCTTCTTAGTCGAGGGGGACTTTCAAGCTACGGATCGATACTCGCCCACCCATGTTAGATAGAACTGATTATGACTCATGGGCTCAACGAATCAGATTGTACTTCTTGTGTATGGAAAATGGGGTTAACATTCTCAAATCAATTGATGAAGGACCATACCAAGTAGAGACTACCAGAGACATACTTGAAACGGCTGCTGATAGCTCAGTGACATTAGGATTGGATAGACCAAAGACATATGATGAACTTACTGATAAGAAGAAAAATAGATACGATGATGATATTAGGGGCCTCAAACATTGTACTTCAGGGTCTACCAAAGGACATCTACAAGTTAATCAATCACAACACTGAAGCCAAAGCAATTTGGGACAATATCAAGATGCTTCTCTCTGGTTCAGAATTGACTAAAGAAGACAGAGAGTCCCAACTGTATGATGATTTTGAGAACTTTAAGATGAACGTAGGGGAAAATGTCACTGAATACTACGTGAGGTTCCACAAGCTCGTGAATGACATGAGGAATATCAAAATGACTATGCCAAATATTCAGCTCAATTAAAAGTTTGTGAACAACATGAATCCCGAATGGCATAAATTTGTCACTTCACCAAGCTAACCAAAGGTTTGAGGCACACTAACTATGAGTAATTGTATATACTTGTTTCAGAGTGAGAAACATGCTATGTTTGAACGAATGATCCCGAAAAGTTCAAAACCAATCATGGTGATGCAAGCTCGTCGAATGATTCAACTGCATTCTACACAAATGTAGGAATAACCACCAAAGCATCTCAAGTGATACCAACCGGTAATGGTAATCAAAAACTCATTCCGTGATCCAGGTTTAAGCCTCGATTCGACATTCATAGAAAATCTAGTTAGTCAACTGTCTCTTATGGTTAGGCAAAATCTGAATCTCACTCCACACACCAACAATAACCTCAGAACAACTTCCAATCCCCACAATCAAGCTACTGTTAGAGATGGAAAGGTAGTGGTGCGGAGTGTGCAAGGAAGACATAATGCATACCTTCCACATAATGAGCAAGGGAATGTTGGAGTTGGATATGGGAATGCCGAGCCGGATACGGGAATGCCGGTCCGGATATGGGAATGTTGGCGTTGGTGGTGGATATATGGGTAATCAGAATCGTGGAAGAAACATGGCTCATGGTCAAGTAAAGCCCATTAAATGTTACAATTGTAGTTGAGAAGGACACATCGCAAGAAATTGCACTCTTCCAAAACGTCCACAAAATGCAGATTACTTCAGGGACAAGATGCTGTTAGTCCAAGCTCAAGACAGTGGAGCAATGTTGAATGAGGAAGAATTGCTATTTCTTGCCGAGGGAAATGCCGTGACTTATGATGCCGATGATGGATGAACGCACCGCGGTATGGGTCGCAAACAATCCCAATGCATTTCAAGTCGCAGACTATGATGCATTTGATTCAGATGTTGATGATGAACCAACTGCCAGACCATCTTCATTGCTAATATATCACCAATGGTAACTCCAAAGGCTTCTTCACCTAAACAGGCCACTCCCTCCAGGGAATCTATCATTTCAGAGGTATTGAAACTATACGATGATGTTGATGTGCAAAAGACACATGACAAAGTACTATCAACTGAAATTATTGAATCAGATATTGAAAATATGGGTAATAGCAATGTTGTCCCATATGATGAATATGTGAAACAAAATGAAAGTGAGATTGTACCAAGTAATGCATCTTCTGCAATCAATGATGACTATGTTTTTTATGAATTCACTGCATGTGCACCTGATGATTCTATTATTTCTCAACTAAACGCTTATAAAGAACAAGTTGCTATATATGAACAACGTGCTAAGTTTGAACTGACTACCCGTGAGCAGGAGATGGATGACCAAATGCGTACAATTATCAAAAAAAGCAATTTTAGGGAAGAAATGTTAAAACAAGAGTTAGATTCCTTACAAGAAAAGCTTAACAAAATCATAAACAGAAACAAGAACTTAAAGATAATGTGAAAGTACTTAAACAAGAATTCAATGCTAAGGAATCAAAACTTTTAAATGAATTTTTCAACCTAAAAACTTTGAAGAACAAACTTGAAAATAAATTATGCAAGGGAACACCATTCAGACTGCTCACATGATCACTAAGCATAGAGTTCTAAGTGATAAGCATAGTGTTCCACTTGTAGATGATCCAAATCCTAAGGCGTGTAGTAAGGCTAAGGCAACTTAAAAAGTAATCTACGATGGAAATGAGATTCTTAAGCCTGACGAAACCCACTTGTGCGAAAGTGCTCTGAGGAAGGTAGAAAATTAGAAGAAGTCTAGAAAAAAATTGGATGATAAATATAATAGTCCCTTGTGCATAAGAGATAAAATCATCATTAAAACACCAAACTATTCTAAGGATAACTGGATTGCCTTTAATAAATTTAGACCTCGCACTAAACGACCCCTCGAACAAATTTTCTGAAAAGATCCGGACAAACAAAAGTCGATGATTTTATTGAAAAGAATTCCCCTTGTTGGAAATTGCCTCCTGCCACTATGTATCCTCCAAATACACAATGCATTTAGTTCCTAGAAATCTTCCCACTAATAGCAAGACCTTAATCAGCCTTTACGTAGTTTACCAACTATTTGTTGATTTTGAGAAAACGTGTAAGAAGAGAATCATACCCACTGGGATAACCGAAGGGGAAAGAGGTTTTGAACAAACTAAAGAATGCTATTTAACTGAGGTCATGCCTTTCTTCAAACAACCTAAAGGACAATTTGAGAGTCTTCAAAAGGGAATGGACATAGAGATTAAATAAATGAAAAAAATGTTTAATGATATGGAACTTGAGGTCAGTAGGTATGAACGTGAGATTAAGAGTAATGAAATAGAGATAACGAATCTGCACATCATTAATGATTATCTGATCTCTCAATGTGTTACGAAAGATGTGTTCTACACTGTTACAAATTGTTCTATTACTATGTCTCAATTTCATGAATTAACTGTTGCATTAAAAGTTTCCCATGATCGTGTCATTGAGCTTGAAACCGTAAATTCAAAATTGCATGATAAAGTAGAACAAGATGATCATGATAATTTGGTAAAACATTATTCTAAACTAGAAGTTGATCATTTTAATTTACAACAAAAATATCAACATCTCAAAGAAAATGTTAAAACCTCAAATATCAAGACATCCTCGGATGTTCATGAGATTGATGCAGTTTTTGAAATAAACAAACGTGACGAACAAATTCGAGCTCACTGTAACACGATCAGAAGGATGAAAACCAAAATTTCACAATTAAAGGGTGAAAAGAACAACGTGAATGACTCCCAAATGCCTCCTCCTTTAGATTCTCAGTATTCTCAAAACTTTCATCTTCAAAACATCATTAATGTATTACAACAAGAAAATGAGAGTTTTCTAGAAGAAAATGAAAAGGTTAAACGGCACTTTAAAGAGTTATATGATTAAATGAAAGTCATTCGTGACAAGAACAATGAAAAAATAACTTCTTTTCAAAAGGAAATTGAGAATCTGAAGAGTCAGGTAAAAGGGAAAATGCCACTTGTTAGTAATGAGAATATTGCATCAAAGGCATCTGCGGATTCTAAGTATACTGTAACTGTAAAATATATTACTTCTCATCTAAGAAATAACGAACTTGTGTTTCATGCCTATTTCTATCACCTTAAGGATAGTCTAGAATGTCTCCGTGAGATTGTAGAAGAGGATCGCATAAATAAACCTCTTGATAGTGAAATTAGGTATGCATGCTTATATGCCAAACGATCTCAGGAGCTTTTAGAATGTTTAAGAGCAACATGCCCTAAATCCTTTTGTGAGAAAGATAAAGTCGTATGCCTTGTTCTATGTCTAGTGCTAAGCATGCAACCCATGATATGCCTTGTTCTGTGCCGAAAGTCAAGCATGTGAGCTTTGATGTGTCTAAAAGTACTTGGATCCCAAAGACTTCTAGATCGTGAATGCAAAAAGTAGCAAAACCAACTAATGTTCCCATAATTCCCCTACAGAGTAATCGTGGTACAAAAAGCGGCGGGTCAAGCCTCCGAAATACAAAGCAAGATAAAACCTCGCAAGCTAAGAGTGATCAATGGAAGAAAGTAGAAGACCACCCTAGGAACATTAAGTTTGATTTGAATAAAACGAATCGTGTTGATTCTAGTATTAGCTATAAGCCGCAACTGTAATTAATTCAAATTCCGCTACTTTTTGCAAAACATGTAATGAATGCTTCATTTCTGGTATTAATCATGAATGTGTTATGAATGAGATGAGTAATACTGCAAAATCTCCTGTTAAAATAGTTAACACTAGACAATAGGATAAAAAGGTCAGAAGACCAAGGAGGAAGAAGGCTAGAAAACATTGGAAACCAACAGGAAGAAAATTTACTATTGTAGATTACCAATGGATACCTACTGGCTGTAAATTCAATCTTAATGAGTTGTGCCCTAAATTATCTAGATCAATTCCCATTAGGAAATGGAAGCCTACTGGTAGAACTATACCTTTAAGAAGTAAACATACTTTGAATAGATCTACTGTTTCTACTAGTCCGGCATCTACCTCTAATGATTTCATTGACTCTTTTTCTGATGTGGATGTTCCAATCTCGTTTTCTAACCAAGTGGAACCCATTCTCGCATGGGGATCCAAACTATCTAGTCATCCATACTTGTCTGTTCAACTGCACGCCGCTTAAATCGTTTGTGGTGACTCGTGTTGTTCCAAGCATATGACTGAGACCGCCGCTCATGAACTTCGTGAATAAATTTATCGAGAATGTTAGATTCGGGAATGACTATTTTGGGGCAATTATGGGTTATGGAGATTATGTGGTTGGTGATAGTGTAATTTCCGGGTATATTATGTTGAAGGTCTTGGTCATAATTTGTTTTCTCATTTGGTCAATTCTATGATTCTGATTTAGAAATGGCTTTTAGAAAACATACTTGTTTCGTTAGAGAACTTGATGGTGTGGAACGTTTAAGAGGAACACGTGGTACAAACTTATACACCATCTCTATTGAAGATATGTTGAAGTCTTCTCCAATCTGCTTGTTGTCAAAGGCTTTGAAAACAAAGTCATGGTTATGGCATCGTCGTCTCAATCACTTGAACTTCGGCACCATTAATCATCTTTGTTCAGCATGCCAATTGGGAAAAAGTAGGAAATATGCCCACAAACCCAAACCCGCAAACTCAATTATGGAAGTTCTTCATACTCTTCATATGGATTTGTTCAGACCCATGAGAGTGCAAACAATAAATGGGAAGAAATATGTATTAGTCGTTGTTGATGACTACTCTCGATTTACTTGGGTTAAGTTTTTGAGGACAAAGGATAAAACTCCAGATGTCATTATCAAACTTAGCAAACAAATTGCAGTGTTCGACTTAACAAGACTGTTAGAATTATTTGAACGTAAAATGGCAATCGAAGTTTGTTAACAAAGACCTAAGTCAATTTTATGAAAGCATTGGAATTAGTCATCAAAGAAGTGTTCCACGCACTTCAACAAGACGGTGTAGTTGAAAGACTAATCCGACCCTTGTTGAAGCTGCAAGAACAATGCTAATCTACTCAAAGGTTCCAATGTTTCTTTGGACTGGCCATTGCCACCGCTACTTGCTACACCCAAAATCATTCCCTCATACACACCACTCATGGAAAAACTCCATATGAACTTGTCCATAAACAAAACCCCCTCGCTCTCTTACCTTCGTGTATTCGGTGCTTTGTGCTATCCAATGAATGACGGTCAAGATTTAGGAAAATTAAGAGCTAAGGCTGATATTGGAGTTTTTGTAGGTTATGCACCAAACAAGAAGGGTTACCGAATCTACAACAAAAGAACTCGAGATATCATGGAAACTATTCACGTCATGTTCGATGAGCTGTCTGGGCAACTGCCCCAAGACAATCAAGTTCTGGACCCGCATCTCAACATTTGATAAGTAATCCCATTAGTTCTTCTCTAGTGCAAAATCCCTCACCAACAATTCCATTTGTCCCCCCTTCGGAAGATGATTTGAAGAAATTTTTTGATCCAATGTTTGATGAACATTATGAGCCTATTGCTAATGATCAGTCTAATCCATCAGCAGAGGTTGTCCCTAACCCACCGACGATAACCCTTCGCTATGTCATTGAGTCAAGAAGCCACCGCAGATCACTCATCCTCATCATCAAATCCTCAATCATCGAGTGTACATCATGGAAATATTTTCGCACCTATGATGGAGATAACACCTTTGCTACTCCGAAGGATGCTCCATTTGAGAACATATTTTCTCCTCGAACCAACTTCGAACCATCTTCATCGAGATCCAAACTCGCTACTTCAGCCTCAACAACAACCACACGAACACCTTAGAAAATGGACACATGACCATCCATTGGACGACATCATTGGAAACCCTTCTCGCCCCAAGATCCACTAGTAAAAACTTGCAAATCGATGCCTTGTGGTGCTTCTTCAACTCCGCACTATCTAAGGTCGAACCAAAAGACGCAAAACAGCCATGACTGATGACAGCTAGTTCAATGCCATGCAAGAAGAAATTCATGAGTTCGATCGACTAGATGTATGGTAATTAGTACCGCCCTCGACCGCAATGATCATTGATCTAAAGTGGATCTTCAAAGTAAAACTTGATGAGCATGGTGATGTGCTAAAGAACAAGGCTCGATTCGTTGCAAAAGGATACCGTCAAGAGGAGGGTATTGACTTTGAAGAATCATTTGCTCGAGTTGCACGTATCGAGGCAATCGAATCTTCCCGGCTAACGCTGCAAGTAAGAACATGGTAGTTCATCGATGGATGTAAAGACGGCTTTTCTTAATGGAGATCCGAAGAAGTAGTATACGCCAACCAACCCGAAGGTTTTGTGAATCCAGAGCATCCTACTCATGTCTATCGCTTGAAGAAGGCCCTTTACGGTTTGAAGCAAGCTCCAAGGGCATGGTAAAATACACGCTATCGAAGTTTCTTGTATCTATTGGATTCAGCAAAGGAGCAGTTGATCCGACATTGTTCACCGTAAAGTCGCAAACACTTAATTCATGTTCAAATCTATATTGATGATATTATTTTTGCCTCGACCATTCCCATTGAATGTGACCATTTTTCTAAGGAGATGGGCTCCAAATTTCAAATGTCAATGATGAGACAAATGTCATTTTTCTTGGGATTACAAATTTCACAAAGTCCCGGAGGAATTTTTATCAATCCATCTAAATATGCTAATGAAATCTTAAAGAAATTTGGATTTGCTTCTTGTGACCACGGTGACACTCCCATGGTGGAGCCGCATAAACCGGATGAGGACCACTCAGGGATCATGGTTGACCAAACTAAATATCGTAGTATGATTGGGTCCCCGATGTACCTACTGCCAGAGACCGCACATTCGTTCGCCGCATGCATGTGCTAGATACCGTGCTAAGCCTCCCAAAAAGCACCTTGAAGCGGTTAAACAAGTCTTTCGGTATCTCCATGGAACCATCAACATGGGACTTTGGTATCCGAAGGACACCGGTATGTCACTAATGTACTATGCGATGCTAACCATGCAGGTGTCAAGATACACGCAAGCACGCCGAAGGTGCTCGCCAGTGATAAGCTTGTGAGCTGGTCTTCAAAGAAAAAACGAGTACCTCTATATCCTCTACAGAGGCAGAATGCATAGCCATGTCATCTTGTTGTGCTCAAATCCTATGGATGAGATCCCACTTATCTGACTATGGCTTTTAATTCAACAAAATCCCTCTGTACTGTGATAACAAGAGTGCTATTGCTCTCTCATGCAACAACGTTCAACATTCAAGAGCAAAGCATATTGACATTCGACATCATTTCATCGGGGAGCAAGTGGAGAACGGTGTGGTGAAACTATATTTTGTGAAGACTGAATATCAGTTAGCGAACATCTTCACCAAAGCTCTTCCTAGAGAACGTTTTGAGTTTATCCTTCCACGACTTGGTCTAAAGAGTCTTCAACCGAAAACACTCAAACGCCTTCAAGAGGAAGACGAGGAGTAAAAGTTTTTCTTCATCCATCTCTTGTAAATATTTATTCAAAATATATATATATATATATATATATATATATATATATATATATATATATATATATATATATATATATATATATATATATATATATATATATATATATATATATATTATATTATAAAACCCACAAAAGAAAACAAAAAATTATAAAATTTCAAAATCCATAAAATCGAAAATCTTTGAAAAGCTCAAAATATTATTTTTTCCCATCTTTTCTATTCTTCGATAACATCTACGGTCTTTTGATTTGTCACTCTAATAATGACACGGGTCTTTAGATGAAGTTCGATTGTACATAAACTTAAAAAAAAAAAAAAAAAAAAAAGATGGAGAAAAATGGTGGTTTATTGTCATTTCAGGCAGTAACCCATTTTAAAAGAAAAAACAGAGCCATTCTTAATCTTATTTTTTCAAATCTCATGCTCTGATTCTAAAACAAATGTTTTTCACCAAAAAGACAAATGTTACCTTCACAAATATTTTTCCTTCAATAAATTCTTCTGAAAAATATTTGTCATCTAATGAAAACTAAAAAGCTTTGAAAAATAACTCGGACTCAATTTTTGAAAATCATCTGGACTTGTCATTTGTCAAAATCTCTATCTCTCAATCAACAACTTATGCCATTGATTGAGGGGGAGAATGACTTCTATCAAATCCAAAGGTCTTTTTTCAAACAATTGACACGTAATCAAACAAGGTCTACTTTTGATAATTCAAAAAGAACAATGAGCTACGTTGTTTTTATACATTTGGATCCAGACCTAGGCTGTGTTTTCATAAGATACTTATGCATGTTTGAACTATGGAGTTTAAAGTCTCAAAATCTGATCCTTATCAGTTAAAATGTTTTTCAAAAAGCAAGTCACTATTCTCCTCAAAAGTTTTCAAAATTCATCTAAATCAATAGAGATCACAAATCTCAATGGATTTGAAGATTATGATCGGGGGAGAATTTGTGATTTAAATTGGATATAAACTGATAATTCGATAAATGGTTTTGAAATATTATAACAAGCTCTCCTCCCTACATGTGCCAAACGATTTCAAGATTTCCATGCACATGTTAAGGGGGAGCATCTATATCAAACCAAAAAGGATTGAAAAGTGATTGATTTGTCTCTAAGTGCAGGTTCTCCCTAATATGTGCAAAACACTTTCGAATCTCGATGCACATACTAAGGGGGAGCAACATTTAGAAAACCACATCCTTTCCCAAAAATATCTTTAACAAAGTATTTAAAATACTAATTTTGATTGGGAAAGTCATGTCGATATTTTTAGAAAATGTTGATCAAAGAAGTGAATTCTTCATTCTCAATCTGAGATTTTCAAGTCCTCTTGCCTCCATGTGCCAAAACAATTTCAAACATACGATGCACATGTTGAGGGGGAGCTTTTTCTGAAATATCAAAAAGAATTCAGGTACAAAATGCTTTGATCATAGATCACAAGTACCTGGATTGATTATTCAAATGATTTTCAATTGGTTTCAATGGCAGAATAACAATACCAAAAAAAAAGACCGACCAAATTTATTTTATGCATGGAGATATAAGGATGGTTAGGTTAGGTATTCGCTCCCATGATCCCACCAGAGCCGGAGGGATCTAGCTAGGGATAATCCACTATATAGTGTAGAAGTCCTTAGGTATGATGAAAAAAAGGAGAAAAGTGAGAAATAGGAAGAGTGCGGACTGAGATAAAGCTAGAACTGGAAAAAACCCAACAAGGTTCTAGTTATGAAATTTTGGTAAGCACTGAAGGGGTTGAAGAATGAAAAAGAAATGAATGAGAAAAGGGTGAAAAGAAATAACCCTCCATTAATTCAACCTTAGGACAAAAACCGAGTTCAATACATATCCTACTAGTGGTTACTAAGGTAACACAGGTATTGAAGACAAGACGTCATGGACCCAGTGACGCACTACACTACAATTTCCCAAGCTACTCAAGTTCCTCTTAAAAGGACTTGTTTCATTCTCACGGGGAACCCACATTATCTATCAACTTTCTCTTAGAGATTGTTGATATTGAAGAAGGAGACACTCTCCCTAGTCTCCGGCATAGGAACCAAATGTGCACTATTAAGTCTAGAGCCATGAGATCATCAATAAATCTCTCTAGGACACAATCAATGAAGTCTCATTGTTTCACACAATGTGGAAAGTGAGATTATATCTTAAAAGTCCTACACATTATCCTTGTGGTATTGCCAGAACATCAGAGTGATGTGTAAAATATTCACGAAGAAGATGGAAATCCTTCTAGAGCCAACATCAAACAAGCTCTTGGTGGGTAACATGTGAGATCTATCCAATAGATCAAACTTGTGACAACTGGATAGAAACGATGGGGCAATTCAATATTGAATCAACCTTGGTCTAGGAAATGGATTGACGAATACCTTTGAAAAACAGGTCATTGTGCTTAAAATTCTTTTCTCTAGCACATCGACTGTGTATTAATATTTCAAAATAAAAGGTGTTTATGATTGATAATTGATTTTCTTTAAAACCTTCGTTGTTTTGCAAAACACTTTATATTAAGCGTAACACGCATTGTTTTTCAAATCACTTTTCATCAATCGTGAATCTCAATTCATGGTTCACTCACTTCCGTGTGTCTTCTTTGAGACGCTCGGTTTGAGAACAAATAGAGCAGATGCGAAACCCTCGTCAAGGAGATTCTTAGGAATTCTACCATCACGTGTAGTACTTGTAATCGATCAACGGGAACCGTGGGCGGTACCTCAATTCAAAGAAAGTGATCAAAGACACTTTGCAGCACTTTTAGTGCTAACTGTGTATGCGTGTACACCCAACGCTTGTACCGATAATTGAGAGTCTGTTAGGATTTAGAAAACCGTAGTTAAAGTGTCGTTCACCTCAAGTATATGTATTTGTTAGAAAGCTTGTAGTCGTAGTCAAGTTATGTTAATAAGTAGTTTGTTAAGTAACACCGCGGAGGAGGACCCAATCGATACCCACTGATGCCGATCCACGTTCTAGGAGGCGAGTCTTGTAAGATACTATATATACCCTCTACCTCCCAAGGTAGAGGGTTGGAGCTTCAATACCATTTTTTCTTTGTTTCATCAAGTTCCCACTTATTTCTCTCTCTACTTTCTATCTCTAAACCTTAAAACCATACGCCCCTATATTATATGTTATGATGTGTTTGTGAAATCCAATATGTTACAAATGGTATCAAGAGCCATGGTTTGATCATTCCTCTTACATGTTCTTGGATTTCTAGTGGTTTTATAGGGTTTTTGGTTTGAAAAAGTTTAGAGTTATTTGCATCATTTGGATTATTTCTAGTGTTAAAGTTTGGATTTTGATTGTACTTTTGTGTTTAGAATCATCATAAGTGTTTAGGTTGTGATTTGGAAGGCTTGAATCATCGTGGTTGGATTGTTTTTGGATTAAAAAATGGCATTTTGTTAAGTGTTAAAAGTAGCGATTTGTCTCTCGATAAAGTGATTCGACGAAGTTTATTTGTCCCTTGTTGAAGCGATTTGTGTCCGGTAAGAAACGCTTATTTAGCGATTTGTCCGGTTAGTGGTAGTACTTGTACAGTAACTGCATTTGTGAAGCTTATTTGTCACTTTAAGCGACTTGTGTATTTAGTTTGCATTTGTGTGTTTAAGCAACTTGCTTATTGAAGCGAGTTGACTGCTTAAGAGACTTGTCTTATCAGCGACTTGTCAAGATAAGCGATTTGTTATTTGGGCGAGTTTAATTTGTCGTGCTTTTGAGCGATTGTTGGCGTCGATTTGTCACCTGAGCGATTGTCTCTTGAGATTTAGTATTTTCTTCTGTTATTTACCGTTTTCTTTGATTTAGTAAAATCCCATGAAAGAATCTATTTCCCGGTTTAATCAAAGAGTTTTAAAATCCAGAGAATCGTAATCATATCTACCAACGTCTACTATCATCATCTCGTCTCTTGTCGAAGACGCTCAAGCTTTGGCCGGATCCGATACTGGCCCACCTATGCTGCAGGCGGAATCTGATTATGACTCATGGGCTCAACGAATTAGGTTGTACTGCTTGGGTAAGGGAAATGGGGTTAACATTCTCAAATCAATTCATGAAGGACCATACCAAGTTGATACTACCAGAGACATACTTGAGACAGCCACTGGCGATGGCTCTCAGGATTATATGATTGGATAGATCTAAGACGTATGATGAACTGACTGATAAGGAGAAGAAGAGATACGATGCAGACATCAGGGCTTCTAATATCATACTCCAGGGTTTACCTAAGGACATTTACAAACTGATCAATCACAACACGGAAGCTAAAGCAGTGTGGGACAATGTTAAGATACTTTTATCTAGTTCTGAATTGACTAAAGAAGATAGGGAGTCTCAGCTGTATGATGACTTTGAGAACTTTAAAATGAATCCAGGGGAAAGTATCACTGAATATCATGTAAGATTCTACAAGCTTGTGAATGACATGAGGATTATCAAAATGACAATGCCAATTATTCAGCTCAACTCAAAGTTTGTGAACAACATGAATCCCGAATGGCACAAATTTGTCACTGATGTCAAGCTTAACAAAGGTTTAAAGAACACCAACTATGAATAATTGTATGCCTACTTACTCCAAAATGAGAAGCATGCTGTGTTTGAACGAATGATCCTTGAAAATTTCAACAACAATACTGGAAGTACAAGCTCATCAAATGATTCAACTGTATTTTACACTGATGTAGGCATAACCACCAAAGCATCTCAAGTCATACCAACTGGTAATGGTAATTACAAACTCATTCTGGATCCAGGGTATAAACCTCCAGATTCAAACACAATTATGGAACATTTCATCAATCAACTAGCTCTTATGGTTAAGCAAAACCTGAACCTCACTCTACACACCAATAATAATCTCAGAATAGCATCCAATATCCACAATCATGCTACTGTTAGAGATGGAAGGATAGTGGTGCGTAATGTGCAGGAAGACATAATGCATACCTTCCACATAATGAGCAAGGTATTGTTGGTACGGGATATGGAAATGCGGAGCCGATATGGTAATGCCGGAGTTGGTGGTGGATATATGGGCAATCGAATCGTGGAAAGAACATGGCTCGTGGTCAAGGAAAGCCCATTAAATGTTACAACTGTGGTAGAGAAGGACACATCGCAAGGAATTGCACTCTTCCAAAACGCCTACAAAATGCGAGTACTTAGGGACAAGATGTCACTGTCCAAGCTCAAGACAGTGGACCAATGTTGAATGAGGAAGAATTGCTATTTCTTGCTAAGGGAAATGCCAAAACTTATGATGCCGATGTGGATGAATGACAAAATGCAGGCGGTGGTATGGGTCGAACAATCCAAATGCATTTCAAGTAGCTGACAGATGCATATGACTCAGATGTTGATGATGAACCAACTCGAAACCATCTTCATGGCTAGCATTTCACCAATGGTCTCTAAAGGCTACGCCACCAACAACAAAGCCACCTCCAAGGCATCAATCATCTTTGAGGTATTAAAATTATATGATGAGGCTGACGCGCAAAAGATACACTACAAAGTACAACCAACTGAAATCTTTGAATCGAGAATCAAAATATGGGCAATAGTAATGTTGTCCCATAGGACCAATATGTGAAGCAAGATGAAAGTGAAACAGTACCAAGTAATGTATCTTCTCGCAGTAATGATGATTGTGCTTTCATGAATACATCAATGTGCCCCCGATGATTCTATAATTTCTGAACTAAATGCCTATAAGGAACAAGTTGCCATTTATGAACAACGTGCTAAGTTCAAATTGACCACCCGTAGCGGAGATGGATAACCAATACGCAGCTTATTAGAAAATGGAATTTTAGAGAAGAAATGTTAAAACAAGAGTTAAACTCCTTACAAGAAAAGCTTACAAAAACTGTTAAGCAAAAGCAAGAACTTCAAGAAAATGTTAAAGTGCTTAAACAAGATATTTATGCTAAGGAATCAAAACTTTTGAATGACTTTTCCAATCAAAAAACTTTAAAAAACAAACTTGAAAACAAACTGTACATACAAGGAAACACCATTCAGACTGCTCACATTATCACTAAGCACAGAGTCTTAAGCGATAAGCATAGTATTCCCCTAGTAGAAGAGCTAAATCCCGAGTACTATAAAAAGGATAAAGCTTACCATACGATTGTATATGATGGCAATGAGATCCTCAAGCCTAGGCAAACACCATCATGTATTGGAAGCATGGAAGAGGATAGAAAATTAGAAGATGTCTCTAGGGAGAGAATGGATAAGAAGCTAAGAGATCCTCAGTGCAAAAAGCAAAACATAACAGTCAAACCCCATGATTACATTAAAGAAAATTGGATTTCCCTGAACATGTTTAAGCCTCAAACGCAATTAACCCCAGAACAAGTTTTTTGGAAAAAAGACATAGATAAGCAAAAAGGAAATGTACTTGTTGAAACAAACACTCCCCTTAGGAAAGTTCCTCCAGCTACTTTGTATCCTCCAAATACAGCAATGCCTTTAGTTCCTAGAACTCTTCCCACTAAGAGCAAGACCTTAATCACCAGATGTTGTTTATCAACTATTCGTTGATTTTGAGAAGATATGTAAGAAGAGAATCACACCTACAGGGATAACTAAAGGGGAAAGGGGTTTTGACAACTGAGGTCATACCTTTCTTTAAACAATTAAAAAATCAATTTGAGAGTCTTCAAAAGGGGATATACTCAGAGATTAAATAAATGGAAAAGGAATTTGATGAAATGATAGTTGAGGTCAATAATTATGAACGGGAACTCAAATATAATGAAATTGAAAGGAAAAGTCCATATCTTAAATGAGAACTTGATATCGAGTTATGTGGCTCAAGATGTGTTTTATACTGTTACTAAGTATTCTATTACTGCTTCTCAATTTCATGAATTATCTGTTGCTTTGAAAGTTTCCCATGATCGTGTCATTGAGCTTGAAAACAAAAACTCAAAGCTAAATGAGAAAATTGACTAGATGATCACCGATAATTTGGTAAAACATTTTTCTAAGCTGGAAGTTGAACATTTTGATTTGCAATTAAAATATCAACATCTCAAAGAATATGTTAAAACCTCAAACATAAAGATATCCTCGGATGTTCCAGAGTTTGATGCGCTTTTTGAAATAAACAAACGACGCAATGCGATTCGCTCACAAGAACATGCGATCGACGAAAGTTGAAAACCCAAATTTCACAATTAAAGGGTGAAAAGAACAATGTGACCGCTCCCAAATGCCACCTCCTTTAGATTCTCAAAATTCTCAAAATTTTCATCTTCAAAACATCATTAATGTATTACAACAAGAAAATGAGAGTTTTCTAGAAGAAAATGAAAAGGTCAAACGACACTTCAAAGAATTATACGATTCAATGAAAGTCACTCGTGACAAGAACAATGAAAAAATAACTTCGTTACAAAAGGAAATTGAGAATCAAGAGTCGTAAAAGGGAAAAATGCCACTTATCTTTAATGAGAATGTTGCATCAAAGTCATCTGCAGATTCTAAATATACAGTGATCAAGTAAATACATTCCTCCTAATCTTAGAAATAACGAACTTGTGTTTCATAACTATTTCTGTCACCTTAATTATAGTCTAGAATGTCTCCGTGAGATTGTAGAAGTGGATAGCATAAATAAGCCACTTGATAGTGAAATTAGGTATGCATGCTTAATATGCCAAACGATCTAAAGGAGTAGAATGTTTAAGAGCAACATGCCCTAAATCCTTATGTGAGAAAGATAAAGTTGTGATGCCTTGTTCTATGCCTAGTGCTAAGTATGCAACCCATTCTATGACTCATTCTATGTCGAAAGTCAAGCATGTGAGCTTTGATGTGCCTATAAGTACTTCAGATCCCTAAGACTTCTAGATCAGAATGCAAAAGTAGCAAAACCAACTAATGTTCCCATAATTCCCTACAGAGTAATCAAGGGTACAAAAAGCAAGCGGTCAAAGCCTCCAGGCAATATAAAGCAAGATAGAACCTCACAAGCTAAGAGTGATCAATGGAAGAGAGTAGAAGACCACCCTAGGAACATTAAGTTTGATTTGAATAAAACGAATCGTGTTGATTCTAGTATTAGCTATAAGCATCAGTAATTAATTCAATTCTCGCTACTATTTCAAAACATGTAATGAATGCTTGATGTCTGGTATTAATCATGAATGTGTTGTGAATGAGATGAGTAATATCCGCAAAATTTCCTCGTTAAAATGGTTAACACTAGACAAAGGATAAAAGGTCAAGACCAAGGAGGAAGAGGACTAGAAAACATTGAAAACCAACAGGAAGAAAATTTAGTAATGTAGGTTATCATTGGATACCTACGCCGTGAAATTCAATCTTAATGAGATGTGCCCTAAATTATCTAGATCAATGCCCATTAGGAAATGGATGCCCACCGGTAGAACTATACCTTTAAGAAGTGAACATACTTTGAATAGATCTACTACTCTACTAGCCCGCATCTACCTCTAATGATTTTATTGATTCTGCTTCGGTGGATGTCCAATCTCGTTTTCTAACCAAGTGGAACCCATTCTTGCATGGGGATCCCATTATCTAGTTATCCATTCTTGTATGTGTTCAATTGCAGTCGCTCAAATCGCTTTTGTGGTACTGACTGTGTCGTTCCAAGCATATACTAGAGACCGCCACGCTCATGAACTTAGCGAGTAAATTTATTAGACTGTTAGATTCGGGAACAACCATTTTGGTGCAATTATGGGTTATGGAGATTATGTTGTTGGTGATAGTGTAATCTCCGTGGTATATTATGTTGAAGGTCTTGGTCATAACCTGTTTTCTCTGTTGGCCAATTATGTGATTCATCTAGAGGCTTTTAGAAAACATACTTGTTTCATATAGAACTTGATTGTGGAACTTTTAAGAGGAACTCGTGGTACAAACCTATACACCATCTCTATCGAAGATATGATGAAGTCTTCTTCTCCAATTGTTGTCAAAGGCTTCAAAACAAAGTTATGGTTATGGCATCGCCGCCTCAATCACTTGAACTTCGGCACCATTATTGATCTTTCCAGAAAGGACGTAGTAAGAGGCTTACCCAGATTAAAGTATGAAAAAGATCATCTTTGTTCAACATGCCAATTGGAAAAAAGCAGGAAATATGCCCACAAATCTAAACCCGCAAACTCAGTTTTGGAAGTTCTTCATACTCTTCTTATGGATTTGTGCGGACCTATGAGTGTGCAAACGTTAAATGGGAAGCAATATGTATTAGTCGTTGTTGATGACTACTCTTGATTTACTTAGGTTAAGTTTTTGAGGACAAAGGAGGAAACTCCGTGATGTCATCATCAAACTTATCAAACAGCTGGTTCGACTTAACAAGATGTTAGAATTATTCGGAATACAAATGGCACGAAGTTTGTTAACAAAGGCCTAAGTCAATTTTATGAAAGCATTAGAATCAGTCATCAAAGAAGTGTTCCACGCACGCTCTCAACAGAACGGTCTAGTTGAAAGACTAAATCGACCCTTGTTGAAGCCGCAAGAACAATGCTAATTTACTCAAAGGTTCCATCGCTTGTTTGGGCCAAGACATTGCCACTACTTGCTACACCCAAAATCTTCATACACACCACTCGTGGAATAACTCCATACGAACTTGTCCATAAATGAAAACCTCGATCTCCTACCTTCGTGTATTTGGTGCTTTGTGCTATCCAATGAATGACGCATCAAGATTTAGGTAAAGAGTTGCGCGACATTGGAGTTTTTGTGGGTTATGCACCAAACAAGAAGGGCTACCAAATCGACAAAAAAGAACTCGAGATATCATGGAAACTATTCACGTTACGCTCGATGAGTCGTCGGGCAAATGGCTCCGTGACAATCAAGTTATGGACCCGCATCACAACCTTCATTATGTAGTCCCATTAGTTCCTCTCTTGTACAAAATCCCTCACCAACAATTCCATATGTACCTCCTTCGGAAGATGAATTGAAGAATTTCTTTGATCTAATGTTTGATGAACACTATGAGCCTATTGCTAATGATCAGTCAAATCCATCAACAAAGGCTGCCCTAACCTAGCCAACGTAGATAACCCTCAGCTTATCATTGAGTCAAGAATTTTGCGATCATTCATCCTCATCAACAAATCCTCAATCATTAAGTGTACATCATGGAAATGTTTCGCACCTATGATGAGATAACCCTTTGCTACCCCAAAGATGCTCCATTTGAGAACATATTTGCCTCAACCAACATCGTAACTATCTTCATCGAGATCCAAACTCGCTACTTCAGTACTAAACAACAACCACACTAACACCTTAGAAAATGGACACATGACCATCCATTGACAACATCATTGGAAACCCTTCGCCCAAAGATCCACTGTGAACAACTTGCAACTGATGCCTTGTGTGCTTCTTCAATTCCATATTATCAAGGTCGAACCAAAAGATGTTAAAACCGCAATGTTAAGACAGTTGGTTCAATGCAATGCAAGAAGAAATTCATAAGTTTGATCGTCTTGATGTTTGGGAATTGGTACCGCTTCCTCGACCGTTATGATCATTGCTCTCAAATGGATCTTCAAAGTAAAACTTGATGAGCATGGAGATGTACTAAAGAAAAAAGCAAGACTTGTTGCAAAAGGATATCTTCAAGATGAGGGTATTGATTTTGAGGAATCATTTGCTCCAGTTGCACATATTGAGGCAATCAAAATCTTCTTGGCAAATGTCACAAGAAGAACATGGTAGTTTATCAAATGGATGTAAAGACGCTTTTCTAATGGAGACCTGAAAGAGATCGTCTATGTCGCCACCAAGGTTTTGTGGATCCAGAACGTCCCACTCATGTCTATCGCCTGAACAAGGCTCTCTATGGCTTGAAACAATCTCCAACGGCATGGTATGACACACTGTCAAAGTTTCTCTTATCCAACGGATTCAAAGAAAGGAGCAGCTTGATCCTACGCTGTTTACCGTGAAAGTCGCAAACATTTAATTCATGTTCAAATCTATGTTGATGATATTATTTTTGCTTCGACTAACCCCAATGAATGTGACCATTTTTCTAAGGAGATGGGCTCCAAATTTTAAATGTCAGTGATGGGAAAAATGTCATTTTTCTTGGGATTACAAATTTCACAAAGTCCTGGGAGGCATTTTATTAATCAATCTAAATATGCAAATGAGATTTTAAAGAAATTTGGATTTAATTCTTGTGACCCGTTGACACCCCATGGTGGAGCCGCATAAACCGATGAGGAACACTCAGGGATCATGATTGACCAAACTAAATATCGTAGTATGATTGGGTCCCTGATGTACCTTACTGTCAGTAGACCAGAAATTCTGTTCGCTGTATGCATGTGTGCTAGATACCAGGCTAAGCATACAAAAAAGCACCTTGAAGCTGTTAAACGGGTCTTTCGGTATCTCCCAGGAACCATCAACATGGGACTTTGGTACCCGAAGGACACAGGTATGTCACTAACAGTGTTAGCCTTAATAGTTTTTATTAGAAGTGATGGTCATTCACATTTAGGAACTTTATATCGTGTGTTAGATATCGTGATAGAATAATCAACGGGCTCATGGACTGGGCTAAGCTAATTGGTTATTAGTTTAGTTAAGCTAGCATTGTGTCGTAACTTCATGTAACCCAATCCAGCCCATCCTTCAAAGCTCCTCATTTGGGTGTGCTTGAAAGTGTGTGTGTGTGTTTTTCTTTCTTTGGAATATACAACATATTGTGTTTATCTTTCTCTCCACATACACGGTTTGTATAAACATCAAGTCACCAACATCTTAATCTTTTCTTCTTCATCTTGTACGCTTTATGTTTGTGTTTGGGTTGAACGTGTTCTATGCGTAGCGTGGTTTCACGTGGTGATACTTGTGTTTGTTAAGTGGGTTTGTGATAAGGTTGATAGATTTAAGGTCCTACAATTGGTATCAATCGCCTAACAATGGTTTAGGAGTGTTTTGTTGATGTTTTTTAACGGTTACGCTAGTGTGTGTTCTCAAAGATTCACGCATAAAACTTTATTTTTACACTTAAATCTTCAAGATTCTTATGGTCTAAGGTTTATATAGTGTTAAAGATTCTAGTTTTGGCAAAAAGTTCAAGCTTTACTGTTTTAAATCATTTTTAAACTCATTTTGATTTCGTTGTTCATTTCTTCGCGTAAGCATAAAAAGCATTTTGGGTGTTTTAGGTCAATACTTTCGCTATTCGAGTGTTTTGAAGCTATCTGTGAAAAGAAATCGGTTGAATCATTGGAAATTTTTACGTGTAAGTCAATACCCTAATCTTACGCAGAAGAAAGTCAAAACCCTAGTTTTCTACGATAACTTTTGGTAACGAATCTTCGCGGCACAGGTGACTCAGTGCTTCCTCACTTGATAAGTGTGTGGAACACTTGACTTTCGGATATCTTTTACCGTGACAGTGTAAAGGATTTTTGGTTTTAAACCAAATCTTACGCATAAGCAGAAAGCTTACGAGTAAGCACTCTACGCATAAGTTAACTCTTACGCGTAAGGTACTTCTATCACGCTTAACGCTACGCATAAGACTTACGCTTAACCTTAAGTTTACGCTAAATTGGATTTCTACGCATAAGGATTTCTACCAAGTTCTTTACACATAAGGACTCCTACGCGATAAGATCCTACGATAAGCATCCTAGCGATAAACACTCATCTCTACGCATAAGAACAGCTTTCACGAGTAAGATTGTGACCAAAACTTCAAACGGCTATAACTTTTGAACCATAACTCCATTTTCAGCGCTTACCCATCAAAACCAACAGAAGAACGAGAAGATTGTCACGCCGAATTAATTAAAGTTCATTCGGGTCAACCTTCAAGTCCTAAAACGATCGTAATAGAAGTTATTGAGGTGTTTAAGTTTTTAGAGCATACTTTCACTACAACAACCGAGCTTAATCTTCATCAACCACAACTCTTTTATCGTTGAATCGATCCTACATCAACTTTATCATAACATACCTTCATCAATGGCAACTCAACAAGATATTCATGCACGGTGCGAAACCGCCCTCCTATGTTGGAAAAAAGTGGTTATCTTCAATGGAAAAGTCGTATGCTTCGCTACATCAAGACCAAACCTAATGGAAAACTCATGATTAACCCATTACTTAATGGACCCTTCAAGCCTCGACAAATCCTAGACCCTCGAACTCCCGACGCCCCACCATCTTATCATACTCAAACTGAATCGAATACACCAAGAGGATCAGGCAAGTCGATGCAGATGACATGGCAATTCATATTGTCCAACTGGGTATACCAAGAGATATTTGTCAGCGTAGACAGCTGTGAAACTGCTTTCGATATGTGGGAATGTGTTAGACGGCTTTGTCATGGAACAGAAATTTGTCAACAAGACATGGAGAACAAGCTGCTAACTGAATGGGAAAAGTTTACTTCAACTCCGGGAGAATCCATTGAATCCTACTTTGGAAGGTTTTGCACTTTGATGAATGAGCTAATCAGAAACAAGCTAGCACCCGTGAACTATCGCTCAAAACATCAAGTTCTGAACAATCTTCCGTAAGAATGGGACGATATGTCACTCTTGTCAACCAAACAAAAGACTTACATCAGGTGAACTTTGATCAACTAAACGATTTTCTCAAACAAAACCAAGCTGAAGTGAATGAAGTCAGAAAAGAAAGATTGGCAAAGAATCATGATCCATTGGCACTTATTGCAAAGACTCGACCTTCAGTGAATACACAACAACAAGCTTCATCATCTTCCAACAACAACTTGCAGCAATACATTCAACAACCACAACAACAATTCTATCCACCGGAACAACAAGTCATTCAACAACAGATCCACAATACACAGAACAAGGAATTACCGATCCCGAACTGAACAAGAAGAAGCTTTATGACAAGTATTTTCTTTATTGGGTAAAGCATTCAGCATTCCACACCAACTAACAACAACCAAAGGATTTCATCAAACTCTCGCAACAGCAAAATTGCACCGTGAATATGGGTAATCAAGGTCAAATGGTTGGAGTTATTGGGAATCAGCCAGGATATGCTACTGATTGCATGGGTAATTAGGCGGTTCCATATCAGTAATCAGTTGGGTCGTAATGTTGGAAATCGATGGGACGTAATGTTGGGAATGAGAAGTGGTAATCTAATGGGCATGTTGCAGCCCCCGCCGCTGGGGAATTATGGAAATGTGAATCGGTAATCGTGATAAGTGTTATAACCGCTGGCGAATGGGTCACATGGCATGAAACCGCCCCACTGCCGCACAAGAAGAATGCTAAGTTTCTTCGAAAAGCTA
>OU343222.1:81167375-81229356 GCA_910596185.1 Chrysanthemum makinoi
GTTCATAAATAGCCTTCGTTCTTTATAGGCATTAAGTTGAGAGATAAGGGAATCATCGGGGCATAGGTGTATTCATAAAAAACATAGTCATCGTTGACTGCAGAAGATGCATCACTTGGTACAACTTCACTTTCACTTTGTTTCACATATTGATCATATGGGACAACATTGATATTACCCATATCTTCAATATTTGACTCAATAGTTTTAGTTGATTGTACTTTGTCATGCATCTTTTGCACATTAGCATCCTCATATAGTTTTAGTACCTCAGAAATGATTTTGTCTTTGGATGGACCAGCTTGTGGTGATGAAGAGACTTTAGGAGAGACCATTGGAGAAATGCTCGCCATGAAAATGGTTTGTGTCGCGATAGGTTCATCATCAACATCAGTCGTATGCATCGCAATCAATGACTTGAAAGGCATTACGATGATTGTGGCCTATCTCTGAGTTGGATGCTCATCCACATCATCGTATGTCTTAGCATTCCCTTGTGAAACAACAACTCCTCTTCATCCAAGGTTGCACCATTATCCTGAGATTGAACAAGCAACATCTTCTCCCTGAAGTACTCTACATTTTGAGGGCATTTTGGCGATGTGTAGTTCCTTGCAATGTGTCCCTCACCTCCACAGTTGTAACACTTGATCGGCTTTGCTTGTCCCTGATTTCCATTCCTTCCCCTGTTCTGATTTGTCACATAGCCTCTACCAACTCCACCTCTTCCTTGTTCATCGCCTTTCTTGAGTAGTTTGTATATTTCCCATCTCGTAGGTGGCTTGATTGTGTGGATTAGATGCTGTTTGAGGTTATTGTTGGTATGTGGGAGAGAGAGTTCATGTTTTGACTAATCGGGAGAGCGATTGATTAATGAAGTTACCCACGTGTGCATCATCATCAGCTTGTTTGAACATTGGATCGGGAATGAGTTTGTGATTACCATTACCCATGGGTATGACTTGTGAAGCTTTAGTGGTAATCCCAATGTTTGAGTAGAAGGCAGTTGAATCATTTGATGAGCTTGTGTCTCCTTGATTTGTTTTGAATTGTTCAAGAATCCTCTTTTCAACATAGTCTCATTCTGTGAAGAAGGAAGGCATAGAGTTGCCTTTTGTTGTATTCTTCAACTTTGGTTAGCTTCACATAGGTGACAAACTTGTGCCATTCTGGATTCATGTTGTTCACAAACTTTGAGTTCAACTGAATGTTTGGCATAGTCATTCTGATGTTCCTCATGTCATTAACAAGCTTGTGTAATCTCACGTAATACTCATAGACACTCTCATCTGGTTTCATCTTGAAGTGCCCAAATTCATCATAGAGTTGTGATTCTTTGTCTTCCATAGTTAATTCAAAACCAGAAAGAAGCATCTTGACATTATCCCACAGAACCTTGGCTTCAGTGTTGTGATTGATCAGCTTGTAGATATCTTTTGGAAGAGCTTGAAGTATGATGTTAGAAGCCCTGATATCAGCATCGAATCTCTTTTTCTCTTTATCATTAAGTTCATCATACATCTTTGGTCTGTCTAATCCATAGATCATAGTTCCATCTGCAGCTGTATCAATTAAGTCTCTTGTAGTCTCAACCTAATAAGGTCCTTCATCGATTGACTTGAGAATGTTGACCTCGTTTCCTTTAAAACAAGTACAATCGGATTCGTTGTGCCCATGAATCATAATCAATTCTGTCAAGCATAGGTGGACGAGTATCAGCCCTGCTGCTTGAAACGCACTCAGCTACGGAAGAACAATAGTAGGACGATGTTTGCAATGATTACAAGTTTACGGGATTTAATTCTTGATTAAATGGAAATTGACTTTCACGGGATTTTACTAAACCAAAAGAACAACCGTAAGAATGTATCACGAAGCGTGACAAGTCTAAATTGACAATTAGCTAAACACTCAACTCGCTTAGAAATCAACTCGCTAAAAAACCAACTCGCGCAAGGAGACAACTCGCTTAAGGAATCAACTCGCTAAATAGCCAAGTCGCATTAGCATTAACTCGCAACACTGTCAACACACTTAATGGAAAAAGTCGCTAAATAGCCAACTCGCTTTAGTATCAACTCGCAAGACAAACAACTCGCTTAATGAACCAACTCGCTTAGAAACCCAAGTCGCAAGAAAAGCAACTCGGCTAAATAGCCAAGTCGCATATACTAACTCAAGATACGTGAAAACAAAGCAACCGCTTTGAAGAAAAACAAGTCTGAGACTCAACTCGCCGTCCTCGTTCACCTAACCACTTTATCAATCAAAAACAAAAACCACAATGATGTAAGTCAATCAAAAACAAAAAAATAACACAAAATGATGTAAGCCCCACAAAAAAACAACAATAGTCCTTCAGAAAAATAAAGCACATATGAAGATCTCAACACAAAATCAATTCCTTTAAACACTTAATAACAACTCTAAAAACACCAAACTTATGAAATCCACCAAGACAAAGAGCATAAAAGATGAGTGATCAAACCATGGCTCTTGATACCAATTGTAACATATAGGATTTCACAAACACACTAAACCATAATCACTATGGGTCGTACAATATGTTTAGAGAGAGAAAGTTCTAGAGAGAGAAATGGAAGAGAGTTGGGAACTTTAGTGAGAGAAAGAAAAATCTTATTATGAGCTCCAACTCTCTACCTTGGGAGGTAGAGAGTATTTATAGTCTTACAATAAAACGCCACATGACGGGCTGTGGATCAGGCATACAGTGGGTAAAGACCCGTCCTTCCTCCACGGTGTTACATAACTAAATAATACTTAACATTAAATAACTATGACTACGAGCTTTCTAACGATTACATATACTTGAGGTGACCGACACTTTAACTACTGGATTTTCCAAATCCTAACAATATAGTACAAGTAACATGCCCTAATGGGCTTGGCCATGGGCCACGATTGGATATGGATTGGTCTTGGATTACATAAACTTATAAAAGGCTAGCTTAACTTAACTTCTAACCATTTAGCTTAGCCCATTCCATGAGCCCGTCGACTATTTTAGTACAATATCTAACACAGGTTACAAAGTTCCTAAACGTGAATGACCATCACTTCTATTAATTATTATTAAGGATAACAACGTGTATGCCCTCGCTGCTGTATCACGCTTGTTTAATTCAAACCAATCAATGAACATAGTTATGTCAATACCTTCCCTTTCAATTAGGGTCGGTAGGCTTTCTGAGTCACGAAGTGTGATTGCATTCTGATTTGGCAAGTGATAACTCAGTCTCATGACTGATGGGTATGAATAATGTATGTCATAGGAAAACAAATGCCACACCGCCTCACATGGAGCTAAGAAGTGACAATTCAAATAATTATTTATTTCGTCCACCTCTAAAACCTGGACATTTTCCAAATCACCATCGTTCCTAACATTATCATGTATAACAATTGTAGCTCTATTGGGCCCTTTATTTAAGTACTTAAATAAGTATTTAATTGCCTTTGATCTGTTGCACCATTCCACATTAATGTGGGCCTGGTACTTCAGGAGGAGATAACAATTGTGAGGAACCACATATCTATTATTGTATTTGAACTTTCCTTTAACATGGTGAGCTTCATTATCCCTTCGACGATAAATAGCATACCCATCAGCATCAACTATTGTTTCTCCCACAAAAGGTTTAAGGAAATGTTTTGAGCACTTACCCTCAACTGTACATGGGGCGTGCTTAGCCTCTTTTCCGCAAGTTCTATGTAACATAAATTCGGTTACTACTTTATACCCTTCTCGATCACTTGTTTTACATGGTATCTCTGCTGTAATAATGTCATCTATCTCAGCTGGAGTTTTGCATTTCAAGACTTCTTCTAGCCAAAGTAGGATATGAGCGTGAGGCAGGCCACGCTTTTGAAATTCTTTGACATACAAGACTGAAAGGAGATGTAACAAAAACTTACGTTGATGCATAATTTTGTTGTAGAATAGTAGATATATTGAATTAAGGGCCAAGTTCAATTACCTGCACGTGACTTTCCAAAAATATGGTGTTTTGTAAGATCATCAAACATTTCAGTCAGTTTAATCTTGACCACACGGGTTGCCACTTCGGACGGGTCATTACCTTTTTGTCCCGGTATGTGCTTTAACATTTCAGCAATCTCGAGCCATTTTGGGTTGGCGGTGAAAGTGATGAACAGGTCTGGATTTCCATAGGTTCGACATATAGCCATAGCATCTTGGTAGTTTACCATCATATATCTTGGGTTGCCGGTAAAACTCCTTGGTAGAACGATTTGTTTCCCGATCCCTACTGCACTTGTATCACCCCTTGTTACAACGTCACACAGGTTATGATATAGATCTACACGTAATATATCCTGATTTTTCCTTGTCCGTTTAAGTCTTTGCTCCTCAACAGCCGTGTATGCATCCACCAGGTATTGCTGGAATAACCGCCCACCTCTAAGCAATGTAGTACCTTGGTTATTTCGTTGTTGTATTATGTATGCGTAATACTCTTTCATTGTGAGATAACCCCTTATAGTCTTGCGGCCACCTGTGTTCTTATGATACGGTATTTTTTCATGAAATCCTCCCTCTCCATACGGGAATAATAATGGATATTGGAGGGCCATGTATTATGAATGCAACTCAAAGATACGTTTCAATCCTTCATCCTTGTTACTTATAACAATATCCCTAGTAGGAATGCCATCATCAAAGTCGTTAGTAATGAGCGCTGCTATTTCAGGCACAATTGGGGCATTGTATTGTCGTGCTGTACTCCGACCACTTATCAGGCGTAGTTCAAACTTTGTTGAGTTTTGGGAGTCACACCAATCCCTGACCATTCGAAAATCCTTGGCAATAGAGCTTTATTGATTGAACATATGAATCAGGCTTGCTACTATCTTTTCATCCACCAAGTTGCCACTATCCTTATCAATAAAAGCTCCCATTTGGTTCTTTACTTCATTTCCAGTATCAAAGAAGTATAGTTGTGCATATTTGGGTTGACTACCCTGTGTAGGGAGTAGGGAACCTATTCGATGATAGCTTTGGCCATTTATTCTAAATGTATATGGTCCCCTGCTTGTGTTAATTGAATTATCTATTTTCTCCCCAAAAGATGGTAGCAAAACATGCCATTATATACTCTAATATGTTCTTTGAATCTTAAAGATGCAGGATTGTTATAGTCCATTAAGTTTTTAGAGGGGAGGGTGCTTCATTAAATATGGGAAGAAGGATTTTTCCATCTTGGCAGCAAAGGGAGAATTTTGGGTTGCTAGTGCTGGATCCTTTTACGCTTCTCTCTTCATACCACATAACCGCCTTGCAACTCCGACATTCAAATGATGGAGGGCCAATATTATGGTAAACCACAGGAATACCTTGCGATAATAGTTAAACATTATTTCGACAAACAAATAATGAATCAAATAACAGGCGTCAAGATTTGTAACATGTATAATTACTTGCAGATGCAAATGAAGCTCCTTTTGGTTTATTTTTAGCTGCACGCAGATAAACTAGTCCTGTAATAAACACCGTAATGTAATAAATAAATGGATGAAATTAAAGGTATGTTAAATGTACAGCATTTCTTAAGAGGTTCTCAATTTTGCTATCATTTGCTGAATTAATGACCTGATGATCTTCTTTTTTGGTACATGAATGGACTTTTGGAAGTGGAAGCCATTTGGTTCAGTTTCATACGTGTTGAAGTGCTCATTGTATGAGATTATTGACCTAACAAACAATGTTGTAAAATCAAAATTAATTAATCAGGTAAGAAATTTTGCTATTTTTTTGTATTTTCATAATTCACGTAAAGGTGTAGTCTTGATGTTTACCTGTAAATGATTCTGTTAGGAATTAGAAAATTCAGTCATTAAAGTGTCGGTCACCTCAAGTATATGTAATCATTAGAAAGCTCGTAGTCGTAGTTATTTAATGTTTGTAAGAAGTTAGTTAAGTAAAACCGTGGAGGACGGACGGGTCTTTACCCACTCTATGCCTGATCCACAGCTCGTAGGAGGCGTTTATTGTAAAACACTATAAATACCCTCTACCTCCCAAGGTAGATGGTTGGAGCTTTCAATACCATTTTTCTTTGTTTCACATAGTTCCCAACTCTCTTCCCTTTCTCTCTCTAAACATTGTGAACGCCCCATATAGTTTATGGTTTGATGTGTTTGTGAAATCCTACATCTTACAATTGGTATCAAGAGCCATGGTTTGATCACTCATCTTTCTTGCACTTTGTTTTGGTGGATTTCATAAGGTTTTTGGGGTTATAAGTGTTTAGGAGAGTTTGATTCATTTGGACAATTTCGGGTGTTAAAGTTTGAATTTTGATTGTACTTTTGTGTTTAGGATCATCATATGTGTTTAGGTTTTGAATTGGAAGGCTTAAATCATTGTGGTTTGGTTGTTTTTGATTGATTAAGTGGTTGTTTTTGAAAAGTGTACGAAGCGAGTTGCGCCACGGAGTTGCATTTCTTGGAAGCGAGTTGCTTTGTTATTGAGAGCGAGTTGGTATAAGCTACTTGGCTATTAAGCGAGTTGTATTAGCAGCGAGTTGGTATATGCGACTTGGCTATTAAGCGAGTTGTTTCTTTAAGCGACTTGAGTTTTTAAAGCGACTTGGTTATTAAGCGAGTTGTATTGTCAGCGAGTTGGTTTAAGCGACTTGGTGGTTAAGCAGAGTCTCTGTATGAGACCGGTTATTAAGCGAGTTGTTTCTTAAGCGACTCTTGAGTTTTAAGCGACTTGGCTTTTAAGCGAGTTGACTGTTTAGAGAGTTGATACCAAAGTGAGTTGACTGTTTAGATACTTGTCTTTTTAGACTTGTCACTTCTTCGTGCTACATTTTTACGGTTGTTCTTTTGGTTTAGTAAAATCCCGTAAAAGAATCAATTTCCCGGTTTAATCAAAGAATTGTAAAATCCCGTAGAACTTGTGATCATGTCAAACAACGTGTCTACTATCGTTTCTTCTGTAGCTGAGGACGTTCAAGCAGCTGGATCAGATACTCGTCCACCTATGCTTGACAGAACTAATTATGACTCATGGGCTCAAAGAATCAGGTTGTACTATTTGGGAAAAGAAAATGGGGTCAACATTCTCAAATCAATTGATGAAGGACCTTATCAGATTGAGACTACAAGAGACATAATTGATACTGCTGCAGATGGAACAATGATCTTGGGATTGGACAGACCAAAGACGTATGATGAGCTCAGTGATAAGGAGAAAAAGAAAAAGATTCGATGCGATATCGGGCTTCAAACATTATACATCAGGGTCTTCCAAAAGATATCTACAAGCTTATCAATCACAACACTGAAGCCAAGGCGGGTTTGGGATAATATCAAGATGCTTCTCTCAGGTTCTGAATTAACTAAGAAAGACAGAGAATCACAGCTGTATGATAAATTTGAGCACTTTAAGATGAAACCAGAAGAAAGTATCTATGAATATTACGTGAGATTCCACAAGTGGTGAATGACATGAGGAACATCAAAATGACCATGCCAAATATTCAGCTGAACTTAAAGTTTGTGAACAACATGAATCCTGAATGGCACAAATTTGTCACCTCTATGAAGCTAACCAAAGGATAAAGAACACCAACTATGACGAACTGTATGCCTTCCTGCTCAGAATGAGAGACATGCCATGTTTTAGCGAATGATTATGATCAGTTCAAATCTAAACAGGGGGAATCAAGCTCATCAAATAACTCAACAGCCTTTTACACCAATGTTGGAATTACCACCAAAGCTTCTCAAGTCATACCCCCGGGTAATGGTAATTACAAGCTCATTCCTGATCCAGCATATAAGCCTCCAGACTCAAACACACTCATGGAAAACTTCATCAATCAATTGTCTCTCATGGTTAGTCAAAATATGAATTCCCTCCCACACACCAACAATAACCTCAGAACAGCATCCAATCCACACAATCAAGCTACAATCAGAGATGGGAAGGTTATGGTGCAACCAGTTCAAGTAAGGCAGTATGAACAGGGAAGAGGTGGGGTAGGTGGAGGATATGTGGCTAATCAGAATCATGGGAGAAATGCCAATCAGGGACAAGTGAAGCCAGTCAAGTGCTACAACTGTGGTGGTGATGGACACATTGCAAGGAACTGCACATCTCTAAAACGTCCTCAAAATGCAGAGTACTTCAGGGACAAGATGTTGCTTGTACAAGCTTAGGACAATGGTGTTGTTTTGGATGAAGAAGAGCTACTGTTTCTTGCTGAGGGAAATGCCAAGACTTATGATGCTGATTTGAATGAACAGCCAGTACAGGGTATGGGTCAGAACATTCCAAATGCATTTCAAGTAGCTGACTGTGATGCTTATGATTCGGATGTGGATGATGAACCAACTGCCCAAACCATTTTCATGGCAAGCATCTCACCTATGGTCTCTCCAAAGCCCTCATCACCACAGCAGGCTGGTCCTTCCAAAGAATCAATCATCTCAGAGGTATTAAAATTATATGATGAAGTTGATGAGCAAAAGACACATGATAAAGTGCAATCACATGAAATTTGTGAAACAGATATTGTTAATATGGGTAATAGTAATATTGTCCCATATGATAAATATGTGGTCCAAAGTGAAAATGTGATTGAACCAAGTGATGTATCTTCTGGAATCAATGATGACTATGTTTTTAATGAATTCACTCCATGTGCCCCTGATGATTCTGTTATCTCTGAACTTAATGCCTATAAACAACAAGTTGCCATTTATGAACAACGTTCTAAGTTTGAGTTAACCACTCGTGAGCAGGAAATGGATGACCAACTGCGTACAATTATTAGAAAAAGTAACTTTAAGGAAGAAATACTAAAACAAGAGCTAGATTCCTTAAAAGAAAAGCTTAATAAAACGGCTAAGCAAAAACAAGAACTTCAAGAAAATGTGAAAGTGCTAAAGCAGGAATTTAATACTAAGGAATCAAAACTTTTAAATGAATTTTCCAACCTAAAAACTTTGAAAAAGAAACTTGAAAACAAATTTTACGTACAAGGAAACACCATTCAGACTGCTCACTAAGCATAGATTTCTAAGTGACAACAATAATGTTGCATTGTGATGAACCAAAACCCTGAGGCATGTAAGAAAGATAGAGAAGCACAGAAGGTAATTTATGATGGCAATGAAATCCTTAAGCCTAGACAGAAACCTAGTTGCTCTGAGAATACTGAGGAAGATAGGCAGTTAGAAGAAGTCACTAGAAAGAAATTGGATGAAAAAACTTAAGAGCCCTTCATGCACAGAAAAGAAAATCAGTTATAAAACACCCAACTATGCTAAAGATAATTGGATGCATTTAACAAGTTTAGACCGCAACACAGCTGACCCTCTGAACAAGTGTTCTGGACAAAGGATATGGACATAAAAAAAAGCTGATGAGTTTGTTGAACAGAATCCCCCATGTAGGAGAATGCTTCCTGCCACGTATACCCCCAATAAACCAATGCATTTAGTCCCTAGATCTATTCCCACTAAGAGCAAGACCTTAATCAGTCATTATGTCATTTATCAATTATTTGTGATTTGAGAATACGTGTAAGAAAGGATCACACCTACTAGGATAACTGAAGGGGGAGGGGTTTTGAGCAAACTAAAGAATGCTATTTAACTGAGGTCATGCCTTTCTTAAACAATTAAAAGGTCAATTTGAGAGTCTTAAAAAGGGGATGGATTCAGATATTAAGGAAATGGAAAAGGAATTTGATGCAATGATAGTTAAGGTCAATGACTATGAGCGAGAATTAAAATATAATGAGATTAAGAGGAAAAACTTGCATACCTTAAATGAGAATCTGATTTCTGAATGTATCACTCAAGATGTGTTTTACACTGCCACTAACTGTTCAATTAATGCATCTCAATTTCATGAATTATCTGTTGCTCTGAAAGTCTCCCATGATCGTGTCATTGAGCTTGAGAAAACTAACTCTAAATTGCATGAAAAATTTGAACGGGATGATCATGATAACCTAGTGAAACATTTTTCTAAATTGGAAGTTGAGCATCTTGCTTTGCAATTAAAATATCAACATCTAAAAGAAAATGTTAAAACCTCAAATATCAAGACATCCTTGGATGCTCCTAAATTTGATGCAGTTTTTGAAATCAGCAAACGTGATAAACAGATTCGAGCTCATTGTAACACGATCAGAAAAATGAGAACCCAAATTTCACAATTAAAGGGTGAAAAGAACAATGTGACAGGCTCCCAAATGCCTCCTCCTTTAGATTCTCAAAGTTCTCAGAGTTTTCATCTTCAAAACTTGGTTAATGTTCTACAAAAAGAAATTGAGAATCTGAGGAGTCAGGTAAAAGGGAAAATGCCACTTGTCTTTAATGAGAATGTTGCATCAAAGTCATCTGCAAACTGCAAATATACTATGACTGTTTAATACATCCCTCCTCATCTTAGAAATAATGAACCGTCATTTCATAACTATCTCGCTCACCTTAAGCATAGTCTATAATGTCTCTGTGAGATTGTAGAAGAGGATTTCGTAAATAAGCCACTTGATAGAGAAATTAGGTTTGCTTGCATTCAGGCCAAACAATCTCAGGAGCTACTAGAATGTTTAAGAGCCACTTATCCTAAATCCTTAGGTGTGAAAGATAAAGCTGTGATGCCCTGTTCTATGCCTAGTACCAAGTATGCAACCCATTCTATGCCTAATATTAAGAAAGTGAACTCTAGAGTACCTTCAATTAGTTCAGATCCCTGCACGTCCTAATTCGGGGAATGCAAAAGGTAGCCCAACCAACTAATATTCCCATAATTCCCTCTACAAGAGTAATCAGTGACACAAAAGCAAGCGGGTCAAAGCCTCCAGGCAATACAATGCAAGATAGGACCTCACAAGCTAAGAATGTGCAATGGAAGGAAGTAGAGATCACCCTAGGAATATTAAGTTTGAGTTGAATAAAACGAATCGTGTTGATTCTAGTATTAGCTATAAGCTGTAATTAATTCGAATTCTGCTACTTTTGGCAAAACATGTAATGATGATTGTTTGGTTTCTGTTACTAATCATGAATGTGGTGTGAATGAGTTGATTATGCTAAATGCTGTTAAGGTAGTGAATACAAAAAATCAAGCTAAGAAGGCTAGAAAGCAATGGCGAAAGGAGGTTAGAAAACATTGGAAACCCACAGGAAGGAAATTTAGTAACATAGGTTATCAGTGGATACCTACTAGCCGCAAATTCAATCTTAATGAGATGTGCCCTAAATTATCTAGATCAATGCCCATTAGGAAATGGATGCCTACTGGTAGAACTATTCCTTTAAGAAGTGAACATACTTTGAGTAGGACAAATACAAACACTAGCATTGCATCTATCCCTGATGATTATATTGTTTCTACTTCTGATGTGGGTGTTCCAATCGCTGTTACTAACCAAATGGAACCCATCTTGCATGGGGACCAATATCCAGTTATTCATTCTTGTCTGTGTTCATTGCAGATCGTTCAAATCGTTCTGTGGTACCTGGACTCAGGCTGTTCCAAGCATATGACTGGAGACCGGTCGCGGCTTATGAACTTCGTGAGTAAATTTATCGGGACTGTTTGATTCGGGATGATCATTTCGGTTGCAATTATGGGTTACGGAGACTATGTTGTCGGTGATAGTGTTATCTCCAGGGTATATTACGTTGAAGGTCTTGGTCATAACTTATTCTCTATCAGTCAATTCTGTGATTCTGATCTAGAAGTGGCTTCATAAAACATACTTGTTTCGTTAGAGAACTTGATGGTAAAGAACTTTTAAGAGGAACACGTGGTTCAAATCTATACACCATCTCTATCAAAGATATGATGAAGTCTTCTCCAATTTGCTTTTTGTCAAAGGCTTCGAAAACAAAGTCATGGTTATGGCATCGTCGTCTCAATCACTTGAACTTCGGCACATAAATGATCTCTCCAGAAAGGAATTAGTTGTAGGCTTACCTAGACTAAAGTATGAAAAGGATCATCTTTGTTCGGCATGCCAATTGGGAAAAAGCAAGAAGTATGCCCACAAACCCAAACCTACAAACTCAGTTACAGAAGTTCTTCATACCATTCACATGGATTTATGTGGACCCATGAGAGTGCATAATATCTTTGGGAAGAAATATGTGTTAGTTATGGTTGATGATTACTCTCGATTTACTTGGGTTAAGTTCTTAAGGACAAAGGATGAAACTCCAGATATCATCATCAAACTTATCAAACAGATGCAGGTTCGACTTAACAAAACTGTCAGAATCATCCGAACAGACAATGGAAATGATTTTGTTAATAAACAACTTAGTGAGTTTTATGAAAGTGTTAGAATCAGTCATCAAAGAAGTGTTCCACGATCTCCTCAACAGAACGGTGTAGTTGAAAGACGAAATCGAACTCTTGTGGAAGCCGCTAGAACAATGTTGATTTACTCAAAGGTTCCAATGTTTCTCTAGGCTGAAGCCATTGCCACTGCATGCTATACTCAAAATCGATCCCTTATTCACACTTCTCATGGAAAAACTCCATATGAACTTGTCCACAATCGAAAACCTAATCTTTCATTCCTTCGTGTGTTTGGTGCATTGTGTTATCCGACTAATGAGGGCCAAGACTTAGGCAGTCTTAAATCTAAAGCGGACATTGGAGTATTTGTAGGATATGCACCAAGCAGAAAAGGATACCGAATCTACAACAAAACAACCCGAAATATCATGGAAACAATTCACGTTACGTTCGATGAGTTGACCGGTCAAATGGCTCCAGGACAAACCGGTTCGACCAAGCATCATCAAGTAGTCCCATCAGTTCTACTCTTGTATTCAATTCTTCGCCAGCAACTCCTTATGTACCTCCTTCAGAAGATGACTGAAGAAACTGTTGATCCAATGTTTGATGAACACTATGAGCCAACTGCTAATGATCTCACAATTCCATCAACAAAGGCTGCTCCTATCTCTGTCAATGAAGTTAATCCTTCAGTTTCTATGTCGTTAAGTCAAGAAGCGTCTGCTGCTGATCACTCTGTCTCATCAACAAATCATCACTCATCGAGTGTACATCATGGAATTGTTTCTGGCACCCTTGATGGAGAGAATCCCTTTGCTACTCCTGAAGATGCCCCATTTGAAAACATATTTGCTCCTCAATCATCATCAGAACCATCTTCATCAGGAGAAATCGACTCTGCTACTTCAGTTCCTCAACAACAACCACACGAACACCTTAGAAAATGGATACATGATCATCCATTGGACAACATCATTGGAAATCCCTCTCGTCCTGTATCCACTCGCAAACAACTTACAACTGATGCCTTATGGTGCTTCTTCAACTCTGTACTATCCAAGGTCGAACCAAAAGATGTTAAAACTGCAATGAATAAAGACAGCTGGTTCAATGCCATGCAAGAAGAAATTCATCAGTCTGATCGACTAGATGTATGGGAATTAGTACCTGCCCCCGACTGTGCTATGATCATTGCTCTAAAGTGGATCTTCAACGTAAAACTTGATGAGCATGGTGATGTTTTAAAGAACAAGGCTCGATTGGTTGCAAAAGGATACCGTCAAGATGAGGGTATTGACTTTGAAGAATCATTTGCTCCAGTGGCACGCATCGAGGCAATCAGAATCTTCCTGGCTAATGCTGCAAGTAAGAATATGATTGTCTACCAGATGGATGTAAAGACGGCTTTTCTTAACGGAGATCTTAAAGAAGTCATATACGTCAGCCAACCGGAAGGTTTTGTGAATCCAGAGCATCCTAATCATGTCTATCGCTTGAAAGAAGGCTCTTTACGGCTTGAAGCAAGCTCCAAGGGCATGGTATGATACGCTATCAAAATTTCTTCTATATACTGGATTCAGCAAAGGAGCAGTTGATCCGACATTGTTCACCAGAAATTCAGGCAAACATTTAATTCACGTTCAAATTTATGTTGATGATATTATCTTTCCCTCGACTGACCCCAACGAATGTGCCGCTTTTCAAAGGAGATGGGCTCTAAATTTCAAATGTCAATGATGGGACAAATGTCATTTTTATTGGGATTACAAATTTCAAAAAGTCCCGGAGGCATTTTTATTAATCAATCTAAATATGCAAATGAAATTTTAAAGAAATTTGGATTTGACACTTATGACACCGTTGACACTCCCATGGTGGAACGTACCAAACTGGATGAGGACCACTCAGCGATCATGGTAGATCAAACAAAATATCGAAGTATGATTGGATACCTGATGTACCTCACAGCCAGTAGACCTGATATTCTGTTCGCTGTATGCATGTGTGCTAGATACCAGGCTAAGCCTACCAAAAAGCACCTTGAAGCGGTTAAACGGGTCTTTCGGTATCTCCAAGGAACCATCAACATGGGTCTTTGGTACCCGAAGGACACCGGTATGTCACTAACAGCATATGCAGATGCAGACCATGCAGGGTGTCAAGATACACATCGAAGTACGTCTGGAGGTGCTCAATTGTTAGGTGATAAGCTTGTAAGCTGGTCTTCAAAGAAACAAATGAGCACTTCCATATCCTCTACAGAGGATGAAGACATAGCCATGTCATCTTGTTGTGCTCAAATCCTATGGATGAGATCCCAATTATCTGACTATGGCTTTGAATTCAACAAGATTCCTCTGTATTGTGATAACAAAAGTGTCATTGCTCTCTCTTGCAACAACGTTCAACATTCAAGAGCAAAGCACATTGACATTCTTCATCATTTCATTCGGGAACAAGTGGAAAAAGGTGTGGTGGAACTCTATTTTGTAAGGACTGAATACCAGTTAGCAGACATCTTCACCAAAGCTCTTCCTAGAGAACGTTTCGAGTTTATCCTTCCACGACTTGGTCTAAAGAGCCTACAACCGGAAACACTCAAACGTCTACAAGAGGAAGACGAGGAGTAAAAAATGGTTTCTTTCTTCATCTATATCTTGTATATATTTATTCAAAAAGCAAAATACAAAATTTCAAAACCCACAAAAGAAAATAAAAAAATATTAAATTTTCAAAAATCCATAAAAAAAATTAAAAACTTGAAAATTTCCAAAAAAATATTGTTTTTTTGTCATGTTTTTCTTTATTCGATATCATCTACGAACTTTGTGTTGACATTCAAAGAATGTCACGGGTTTTTAGATGTTCTTCGAATGTACATAAATTGCTTAAAAAAATGAGGCGGAGAAAAATGGTGGTTTATTGTTATTTCAAGCAATAACCCGTTTTAAAAGTAAAGAACAGAGCCATACTTAATTTTATTTTTTAATCTCATGCTCTGATTCTTAAAACAAATGTTTGTCACCAAAAAGACAAATGTTTTCTTTCCAAATATTTTTCCGTCTAATGATTCTTCTAAAAAATATTTGTCATCTAATGAAAACAAAATTGCTTTGAAAAATTCCTGGTACTCTACTTTTGAAAATCATCCAGGCTTATCTTTGTCAAACTCTCTTACGCTCAATCAACAACTCATGTCATTGATTGAGGGGGAGAATGATTTCAATTCAATCAAAAAGGTTATTTTTCAAACAATTAGCACGAAAAAGAGCAAGGTCTATTTTTGGATAATCAAAATGAACAATGTTTTATACAAGTGGTTCAAGACCTTGGCTATTGTTATGTTTTCAAAAGATATTTATGCATGAATGGTCAATGGAGTTTAAAGTCTCAAAATCTAATCATTATCAGTTAAAATGTCTTTCAAAAGCAAGTCACTATTCTCCTCAAAAGCTCTCAAAATTTAATTTTAATCAATAGAGATCACAACTCTCAAAGGATTTAAAAATTGTGATCAGGGGAGAAATTATGATTTAAATTAGATTTAAACTGATAAATTAATAAATGGTTTTATATGAGATTAACAAGCTCTCCTCCCAGCATGTGCCAAACAATTTCAAATTATCCATGCACATGTTAAGGGGGAGCATTTATATCAAACCAAAATGGATTAAAACATGACTGATTTGTCTCTAAGTGCAGGTTTTCCCTAATATGTGCTAAACAATTTCAAAATCAGATGCTCATATTGAGGGGGATCAAATTTTTTGAAAACCACATTCTTTCTCGAAAATATTTTCAACTGTATTGAATCACTGATTTTGATCGGGAAAGTAATGTCGAGATTTTTAGAAAATATTTATCAAAGAAGTGAATTCTTCCTCTTGCCTCCATGTGCCAAAATGATTTCGAACATATGATGCACATGTTGAGGGGGAGCCGTTTTCTAAAAAATCAAAAAACAATTCAGGTACAAAATATTTTGATCATGTATCACAAGTACTTGGATTGATTTTCAAATGGTTTTCAATTGGTTCCAATGGCTGATGAACAATACCAAAAAGACCGACCAAATTTACTTTATGTATGGTGATAAAAGGATGGTTAGGTTAGGTATTCGTTCCCATGATCCCGCCAGAGCCGGAGGGATCTACCCAGGGACAAACCACTAGATAGTGTAGAGTCCTTAGGTATGATGAAAAAAGGAGAAAAGTGAGATATGGGAAGAGTGCGGACTGAGATAGAGCTAGAACTGGAATAAACCCAACAAGGTTCTAGTTATGAAGTCTCGGTAAGCACTGAAGGGGTTGAAGAATGAAAAAGAATTGAATGTGAAAAGGGTGAAAATAAATAGCCCTCCAATAATTCAACCTTAGGGCAGAAACCGGGTTCAATACATATGCTACTGGTGGTTACTAAGGTAACACTAGTATTGAAGACAAGACGTCATGGACCCAGTGATGCACTGCACTACATCTTCCCAAACAACTCAAGTTCCTCTTAAAAGGGCTTGTTTCAATCTCACGGGGAACCGACATAATCTATCGACTTTTTCTTAGAGATTGTTGATATTGAAGAAGGAGACCCTCTCCCTAGTCTCCGGAATAGGAACCAAATGTGCACAATTGAGTTTAGAGCCACGAGATCATCAATAAATCTCATTAGGACACTGTCAAGGAAGACTCTCTGTTTCACACAATGTGGAAAGAGAGATTATATCTTATGAGTCCTACGCATTATCCTTGTGGTTTTGCCAGAACATCTGAGTGATATGCTAACATATTCACAATGAAGATGGAAAGCCTTCTAGAGCCAACATCAAACAAGCTCTTGGTAGGTGGCATGTGATATCTGTCCAATAGATCAACCATGTGACAACTGAACAGAAACAATGGGGCGATTCAAATTTTTGAATCAATCCTGGTTCAGGTTATGGATTGATGGATACCTTTGAAAACCCGGTCGTTGTGCTTAAAAAACTCTTTTCTCTAGCACATCTACTGTGTATTAATATTTCAAAAATAAAAGGTGTTTATGATTGATAATTGATTTTCCTTAAAAACCTTCGTTGTATTGCAAAAACACTTTATTTTGAGCAGTACTCGATTGTTTTTCAAATCTCTTTTCATCAATCAGTGAATCTCAAATTGGCTGGTTCACTCACTCCGTGTTGTCTTCTTTGAGACGTTCCGGTTTGAGAACAGCTAGAGGAGCTGCAAAACCCTGTCAAGGAGATTCTTCATAATTATACCTGATCACAGGCAGTACTTGTACTGATCAACGGGAAACCGTGGGCCGTGTACCTCAATTCAACGAAAGTGATCAAAGACACTTTCGTGCGCTGATTAGAATGGAGAGATCAATCCATAGCCGCATGCTCACACAACACATTCATTTCAAAAGATATCATAATTAGTGCTTCAATGACTCTGATATTCTCACTCCATGCTTCTGCTACGCTGCTGCATATATCGTGAATCAACTAAAGCTTCCGCTACTCTGATAAAAAGAAATCATGATCCAGAATGTGACCATGTCGGTCCACTGTCACAACATCACACAAAGTCAACACCACAATGGAAGAGTCAGAGATTTACATAAGCTGATGATCTCAAAGCTGGCTCAAAACTCATCATCACGTGGATCAGTTTAAGACCTCCACTTGAATTATCCAAACATGCAGAACATGAAGAATCAAAGACTACGAGCTACTGAGCTAAGAACTTAAACAAGAATTCAAGAACAATCTTAATGTAATATCTGTTTATATTCTGTGTAAATTGAGGTGACCTCCCTTAGGGGGAGATTGTTAGGAATTATAAAATTCAGTTATTAAAGTGTCGGTCACCTCAAGTATATGTAATCATTAGAAAGCTCGTAGTCGTAGTTATTTAATGTTTGTAAGAAGTTAGTTAAGTAAAACCGTGGAGGACAGACGGGTATTTACCCACTGTATGCCTAATCCACAGCCCGTAGGAGGCGTTTATTGTAAAACACTATAAATACCCTCTACCTCCCAAGGTAGATGGTTGGAGCTTTCAATACCATTTTTTTTTGTTTCACATAGTTCCCAACTCTCTTCCCTTTCTCTCTCTAACTTTCTCTCTCTAAACATTATGAACGCCCCATATGGTTTATGGTTTGATGTGTTTGTGAAATCCTATATCTTACAGATTCAATAATATCTGTCAGTTTTAAACCACAATAGCTATGTGGTCTGCCATCTTGGCTGACAATTGTTTTTGAATGAATGACCAAAGATTTGTGCAATATGTCTGACAAGGATGGAACTTCAGTATCTTCGTCCCGTGATCCTATAACACACAAACAAAGATGGCTTTAATCAGATAAATAAATGGAATGTATGGAAACTTGTTAGATTGGATTGTACTTTTGTTCATTTTTTATTTGAAGGATCTGATGCACTTTTGTAATACATAAACTTGCAAATTTGACAGCATATAGACTTAAGATGTCCAATAAAGCATCTCTTGGAATTCTCCTGGTAAACTGATGCAATAAGTGTGATAACCAATGAAAAGGCAACCATCTGTATAACATGATAAGTGTCTTTATGTTTTTAATACTCTTATTATTATTTTAAATAGATATTTAAAGTTTCTCAATAATTGCACACTATTTAAAGATATAAAAAAAATGTAACTTAGATATTCATAAGTTAGTTTGGAACATTTAAGTAAACTGTGATCTTTCAAGCCTAATTCTTACATAAACTTGCCAACTACACTCAACAACATAAGCATAATTGCCACTAATTCATACTTTATTTTCAACATATCATTAAATTGAGCTATTTAAAACGCAATCTTCAGCTAATCGTGCTCAGAACAGTCAGAATCATAACCATCTTTAGAATTTGTATGCTCTGCGCTACTGGTTTCAGACAAATAATGCAACTCTATAGCCGCACTTGTGGTTGGTTGGTTTGTTAATGACAATATCAAACTCATGCTTTTCCTTCTTTTATATTTGGATTTGAAATAAAATTGTCTCAACCTTTTGGTACTTTTGCTAAATTCTAAATCAGGATTTTCTTCTACACATTTCTTTTCTTCTTGAAGCCTTGTTATGATTTCTTGGGTGTTTCCATCAACCTTTGCCCCTCCATTCTCAGCCTATAATGCAATATAACTTTGTGAGTAACATAAAATTAAAATGTTAACTTCAAATTTATTCTCACCTGGATAGTGTTAATTAATAGTTGTATACTCGTCAGCTTACGATAGGGCCAGCGCTGAATACCCAGTTCTCGACAGCGTTTTTTGAAAATAGTTATACCAATACTGAACTTTTTTGCAGCTTTTGCTATTGGCATGTAGTAGTATTGTGCTATAATTTCGCTAGTGAATGCCATGACTTTGGAATATGAATAACAACTGAGTAAGTTGGGAAAGAGGGTATAATGTGACTTTTAAAGGCCTTGGTATCTATTTTAACAGGTTTTGTAACTCCTACTCATCCATAAAAACTATTTATTAGCTATTCAAAACATATTATGTAACTGAATTGATGCATTTCTGTGACCCTTCATGTGTGACAGTTGTGTATGAATATACTTTTTTTTGATCCATTTGTCCAACCAATATGTAGATTTAAGTAGCTAGATATTTTTTTGATTCCAGTTTTCATGGTTATATTTGATGGTTTAACATGGTAAGGTTTTAAATAGATTGGTTAAACATATTGGTCAATTTAAGTATATCTGTTATTGTGGCAGATACATTTTCATATTAAAGTGTCATGAGCAGGAAACGCTAAACAAATCAGAGCGGAAGTTTCATTATACAAAACATATGCAGTGATGTGTACACAACATGGTAAGGTTTTACACAGCTTGGTTGGTATTTGAAAGGGTTCAATAAGATCATGAAAGTATTAATTAAGAGTCAACATTCTTAAAATTATACATAATTCAATTTCATTCATTATAAATTTAGTTACAGTACATACATCATATTTTGGATCATTGATACTTGAAAACAGGACACACTTATACATTATATATAGCATACTTTTTAAATGATAAGTAGACAACCGTTAATACAGAACATTTGACCATTAAACTTAGAAAAAAAACCCAAGAAAAGTGCTTTTTGCATGCATTTGATGAGTTGTAGAAAGTGTTCCAACCACTGTAGTTCCATCTTTAGAAATAAAGATAAACACAAAACACGCACCGGCTGATTGTGAAACACCGGGTCCATGTTGGGTATGTGGAATAAACCATCAAACATAAACAAAAATAAAATGCAGTGTTATGAAAACGACAATAACAAACAATCCCCAAAACATTTTTAACGTGACATATTGTTCATTTCTTAAGTGTTTATTAAAAAAAATGCTTGTTGGTATACAGTGTGTTGAAATTCAGCTTGAGTTTGCCACGACCAACCTGACAAGAAACTATAGAAAGGAAACAATGTTAAAGTGTGGACAAATTTTAAATAATTAGAGATCAAAGGGTGTACGGAACATGTCCTTACCGTCTTGTCTTCTTCCTGACAGTTGCCTTCTTCTTGACAATTGGGACGCTGGCTTCTCCTTAGTCATCATCAGCAGGAGTCATATCAATTTCGGCATTAGAATCTTCAATATCCAGTCTAGAAACAATGGAGATATGGTTGTTTGGTTGACTTTATTGTTGTTTTGCATTGTTTGGTAGGAAAATATTATGTCATTTTCTTACCTCTTCTTTTTCTTATCATCTGTAGGGTTGACATCATCGTCAGGAATCATTTCAATTTCAGCATCCGAAACTTCAATATCTGGCCTAGAAACAATGGAAACATGGTGATCATCTTCACTTGATCAGTGTTTTGCATCTTTTGGTACGCAAATATTAGTTGCGGTGCTAACCTTTTTTTCATATCCTCTCTAGGCTTGGCTGGTGTAACAACTGATGGGGCTTTGGTATGTGGTCTGGATGGTGAACATGCAACGACGGTTACATCATCAACAGTGGTTGAACTTGCTGTTTCAACCGACGGTTGAGGCGGGTCAACCGTCCAGCAGGTAAAACTTTCAAAGCTTGCATACTCATAGTAAGTATGATTATTGATTTCAAACACATGTGTTGTACCAATGAGGTTGGCTATAGCAGGTGGTAAGTTTGCATGTTCTTCCAAAGTCTGCAAGGTAAGAAGTGAGTAATGGAGATTGGAATTGAACAGGGAAATTATAAATATACCTCGTCATCCTCTTGGAATATTGATTCTACTGGGAAGTTGACCAATTATGTTGCCGGCTCATCAAAAAGCACCACCATGGTATGTTCAGTATCATCGGCAACATCAAGTTCTAGGCGATACCTGGACACGGCATGTTGCAAATGGTATGTATCAATATGAGACAATTTATTCATTTCACATGAACGCAAACATTATAGGTGGTAAACATAACATTACCTTATTACTGGGTATTCGAGTGGCTGATCGTACGCATCACACCAAAAGTGCCCATCCTTTCTAGTTGCCCCTTTTTGCATGTTTCAGATCCACATGATGAAAATTTCCACCCCTTCCTAGTCCGCACGTTTTCAATCCGGGCCTTACAGAGGAAATTTGTCGACTGTGCAGGAATAAGGTATTTCAATATTATACAGGGGAATGAGTCTAGAGATATGTAGGATGCAAAACAATACGCACATCATTTTTCTGGTTGCGGGACCATATGAGGAGATTCTCGATTGTCCCTGGCCTTGGTTCAGAGTTATCTGCATGTGAAACTGCTTTTGAAGACTCCACACTGCTAAGAAACATGTAAACAATGTTGGTAAGTTTATGCATTCTATGAACTTTTCAATAATAAACACTAAATGCATACAACTTCATACGCGGTTTTTGATTTTAATGATTTGATTGCAGGGATCTCAGCATCATCCAGAATCAGTGTGGCTGAACTGCTGGATAAATACAACTTGTTTGGAAGGTAACATTAAAAGTTAAATTAGCATGTGAAAGTTGGATTAACATGAATAAGCCTAATAATCCATGCCCACTCACAGTTATACTCTTTTTCAAATTTTGATGTCAGCACAACAGGACACAGGCCTGTATATTTTGATTTCTTCTCAATCAATATATCACCAAGGCCACTACATAGAGTCGCCCGTATTGATTGACCCCTTGATGCACAGCAGATAAAATTACAACAAGCGGTAAGTTCATTGATAGATATTGGCAAATAACTCATCAACTTTATAACATGAATTGTAAAACAAACCTATGATTGGCCAGGTAGAAATCAAGGTTTTTCCTGCCGGTTTTCGTGTAGTTCATCCTGCCTACATTCGTCACATACCCTGCAACATCTAAAAGGTAATAAATTTTATGACAGTTTAGCAACACGATTTCAGGTAAGAAAATAAATGAGCTTACATAAATAAATAGAATATTACCAATGAGATATTTGTTGTTTGTAGGGCCGAGGTGATCAAAATCCACCAGTTGAAAAGGATGCATGACAAACCTTTTTGGCTTGACAACGACTTTCCTTATGGTTGTGGCTCCATCAAACTCTAGCATGAAGGTATCATCCTTTCTAATGCGAAATTCATCCCTGTTATTAATGACCAGAAAATTCTTTACCGAGTACACACTCCCCTCTTTTAACCGCAAGAAATTGTGAGCCACTGTTACCTTTGCGGTACAATGGATTACATTACCCTGCAACAAAAGCGTGTAAAAAACGCGTTGATATTAGGTATTGTTGTTGCACAGATTTATTTAAAAGGAAAATGCATATACCTTCACATCGGAGACCAAGAAATCAGAGCCCAAGTATCGGCCATTGGTAGACGCATTCACATCCCATAATCTGCATAGCATAACTACAATCGTCCCAGTGGCATCTAGTTTCAGCTCGTCCAGGAACATCTCAGACTTTGGGCTTGGATTTTATGCAGCCATAATGATATACTAAATGGACTTTTTAAGTTTTATTGCTATTGGACTCAATCACCTCACTTACAATTTCTGGAAAGGAGATGGGCTTGATGCCTCATTTATACAGAAACATACATTTAATAAGGATGTAATTGCAGGTCGTTTTGTATTATTTTATGTTTCAAAAGTGTATCCCTTCTGTATGCCTGCATTGAAGGTTGTTCTTTTATCTTTGAGGTTGCAAAACTGATAAACTATAAGACTTTTGGGCGCCTGCATTGAAGGAGACCTTTGATGCGTATGAATTGGATTCGGTATATTGATAACTTGATGTAATTGATATAGTTTTTGTGTGGCTTTAGATAGGTTGTACCGTACTTAATTTTGTGCACAAAAACTCTTGCACATTAAATTATGCACTTCAATCTTTAGGTAGTATAGATTCATATTATTATTAATATCATTTTATGTAAATTATTATTTTAATAATAATAATAATAATAATAATAATAATAATAATGACGATAATAATTATTATTATTATTTTTATTTTTATTAATTATTATTATTGTTATTATTAATTAATTATTATTATTATTATATTATAATTAAATTATTATTTATTTAATGTTAAATTATTATTATTATTGTTATTTATTATTATTATTATTATTATTATTATTATTATTATTATTATGGGAAATTTCATATATATCCATTATTTGGTTCAAAATTTCATATATATCCAATCTAACTGAAAATTTCATATATATCCAATATAAAACTTAAAATTTTCATATATGTCTAAAAATACCCAATTTATATTTAATTAAAATCTTAAAATACATATTTATTATCATTTAATGTTAAAATGATCATTATACCCTTGTTTCTCTACCTTAGTAACCCAATCGTATTTCTTTTATCAACTTCGTTCAACTACAAACAGCAATCAATCAAACTAACTCTTTAAAATAAATGATATGATTCAATTATTAAACTCAAAAATCACGATTGGATCCTAATGCATCAAAACTAAATGATGGCTCATGAAAAATGTCTGGTATTAAGAATACGAATTGCAATTTATGGGTGGGACGATAAGATCTAACAGGTTAAATTGTTGACAAGCGCTTCACACAACATATAATATTTTTGCAAACTTATTAAATTTAGTCAATAATTGCTTCAGTACAGACATGTATACTTCATTGCTCCGCACTTTTAACTGAATAATATTTTCATTTGATGACTTCACATCAGTACATTCACCATACTTCAGTATAAACTTTATCTTCTCGCTTTCCACTACTTAACACAAGGGTATAATGGTTATTTTAACATTAAATGATAGTAAATATGTATTTTAAGATTTTAATTAAATATAAATAGTGTATTTGGACATATATGAAAATTTTATGTTTTATGTTGGATATATATGAAATTTTCAAGTTAGGTTAGATATATATGAAATTTTGAACCAAATGAGGGATGTATATGAAATTCTCCCTTATTATTATTATTATTATTATTATTATTATTATTATTATTATTATTATTATTATTATTATTATTATTATTATTATTATTAATGTTTTTTTTAAATTACATTACGTTGCAAGTCAACCGAACACAATGACAGATTTCATTACAACATATTATAATTTACACATTCCAATTTTTTGAATTACAATTCATTCAATTTATAATTACTTTCAAATATTACAATTCATTCAAAAATATTCTGCGAACCAAACGCACCCGGTATATCATAGTCTCATTAGTTGAGCACCATCTAATGCTCCTACTGGTTAATTCACATTCACCGGAAATCAAACTATCTATTGCTTCATACCTCAAAAGTGAAAACATTGCAAGTATTGAATTAGGCTGGGCACAATCGAACGGAAAAATTCGGTCGATCATCGAGATTTTTGACCCACGACCGATGTTAACATCGGTCGACACCATTGTGGACATCAGTCATCACATCGGTCGACGTGCAAAAAAAGTGGACATTGGTTCAATTTTCGACCGAAATAAACCACACTTCCCCATGCCATTTTTGCCCATTTGGGGCATTAAAGATAAAAAAAAATTTAAATTTTTGACCGTTTGGGGCTTTAAACTAAAAAATAAATAAATAAATAAAATAAAATAAAATAAAATTTTACCACTCTATAAATACCAACTTCACTTTAAACACAATTCACCACTCACTATTTCTCATCTATATTCACTTCTATCTAATTCTGATCAAGTTCAAAATGTCAAAGAAAAATACCCCACCATCAAAAAACCGACGATCCCGACTACCACAAAATCAACCGAATATGAATTTGTCGCCGGAAAACAACTTCGAGTTAACCGGCATAACAACACAACAAAACCGGCCTATTCGCTTTCGTCCACAAAGTTTTGAATATCAATCACAACTAGCACAACCAAATCAAAACCAAAACCCGTTTTACGTTAACCGTCCTTTTATCACACCGCAACGTCCTTACACCAATTACCAGCAAGAACCTAGTGGGTCGTCATACCATCCAAACATGGACTTCATTTATCATTCTCAACCGTATCAACCTTATTCCCCGCTTCGAAGTACTAATCTTGACATGAATTTGGAAGATTTTTTTCCGAATTATCCGACACAGAACTACCAAAGTCAAGATGTTTCGATGGGCCAAGGTTTGGGTCACGGTTCGCACCACGGTTCGTACCATGATTCCATTCCCGTTGAAGATTCTGATGATGAAAAAACCGTTTCCGCTGAAGAAATGTTCCCCATCAAACCAAAGCAGCCATCAAGGCGTGCTTCAAAGGCCAACGACAAAGGCAAGAAGACCGTTGAAGCATGGACAAAGGCGGAAGAGGTCGCGCTTTGTAAAGCTTGGGTTCATGTGTCGGAAAAGTCGGAGAGAGGAAACGCCCTGAACCGCTTCCGCTTTTGGGAGTTAGTGATAGAGTACTTTAAAAATGAAACTTGCTCAGACCGAACCTATGACTCCATCACTACCAAATGGAAGAATAGGATTCGTAATAGGGTTGGTAATTATTGTGCTATCATTGATAATATCAAGAATAACCATGGAACTGGTGAAAATGATATATACGACACTTTAAAAGCTCTTAGAGAATACCGTATGACGTACGGTCATGATTTCACTTTGGAGGAGTGTTGGAAAGTTTTAATGCTTGGAAGTACACTGAGATGCCGGCTTTTCAAACGAATAGTCCGAAGAAAACAAAGGGTTCTACCACTACCTCGGGTTCAACCCAAGCTCGTGATCCTTTAGATGTCCAAGATGTTGATGATTCTGATGAGGAAGGGACTAGAGAATCACGACCTACCGGTCGTGACAAAGCAAGGAAGAAATCATCCTCCTCCTCTCGTGTTGATGATGAACCATCAGAATCATTTGTAAAATCGTTGGCCAAAACTTTTTTCAAAAACAAGAAGCCGTTAAAAGGGGAGAAAGGTAAGAATAAGGAGGGTTTAGAAGATGCTTACATACGGTTGAGGGAAAAAGAGCTGGAGATGAAAAAAGAGAAACTTGAGCTCTTGCGGCTATCAAAACGGGGAGACCGACATAATCTTCTACAACACCCCAATCGACCCAACTTTGACCGGACGACAACTAGAAGAATTGATGAAAGTCAAGGCAACACTCAAGGCGCGCTACGATTTAGATTATTAGTTTAAGTATTGTAATGTTTATTTTAATTTAGTATTGTAATGTTTTTTTTTTAATTTTAATGAATTTAAATTTGATGTTTATATTGTTTGAATTAAAAAAAAAATCGTCGGTCATCGACTGTGGCATCCTGGTCATGTCTGGTCGCCGAAGAGAGAAAACTGATGTGGCACCTGGTGACCGGGGTCATGTCTGGTCACGATTGTGCCTAGCCTTAGGGGGCTATTTATGTGGCTCAGCCTTCTTTTCCGACGGTCCATATCACAACAGTCCCATCTCATGAAGCACTTGCAATCGTGGATTTTGGAAGACCCAAATTGGGTGCCCAAGCGATATCCCTCACCAAATCATTATGCATATGAAGGGCCAGGAAACAGTCCATTTTCCATACCCCGTTGGTCAATTTCCAGACTTTCACAGTATTGTCGTACCCTCCTGATGCAAGTTTCTGAACTGGGTCAAATTCACCTGACCCAATTAAGGAACCGGATTCCATTGAAGGCGTCCATGTAACAGATGTTACCCTAGCAGGATGAGCTTGGTCTATCCTTGTGGTGTCCCACCCACTGTCTGATCTGGCAGTGTGGACTGTAATATTTCCATAAGAAGATCCACACGCCAAGCAAAGGCCAAGCTCGTGAGGTGCCCAAGCAATCGAGTTTACATATGATTTGTGATCAGTAATGGTGTGAACTTGTGCCCATTCGTTCAAATGACCACCTCTCCAAACTATCACAGACCCGTCATAAGAACACGATGCAAGAAGTGAGCCAAACTTGGGGTGTGCCCAAGAAACCTGCCAAACAGGACCGTTGTGGCCTTTCAAAGTAGGAAGATGTTGAGAGTTAGAACTGCTGCTTACACCGGCTATTCTGATGGTTGCATCGGATGAGGCTGATGCTACCCGCTTTCCATAATAATCCATGCATACATCATGGACAATGTCAGTATGACCCGTTTCAATCTTTTGCCTAGGCATGATCTAACACCTTATTATATTGCTTGATCCTAAAATTCCACAAGATAGTTTTACATTACAATTTACGCATATGACTATTTATTAAAAAGTTGAGCATATCAGATTACAACCAGATCAATACAGCTTTGAAAACTACCAAATTTATATCAACAGCTACAAGCAACGTTCCATATCATGTGCACATATGACTGATGACAACACAATAAATATGAAGTTAACAAATTATACCTCCTTAACACACTGATTGGGTGAAATCTATCAATTTTATAGCCTATCTTGTTACTAATAAAGTAATCTGTATATGAAACCAATCATCAAGGTTTGATACTAATGAATGACATACAATTTAAGCATTCAAGAATTTTCATGTTGTCAAAGTAGTAAACTAGTAATAATCAAGCAGCAAATAATAAGTCTTCATCAGTTCCCAACAAAGAGTTGATTTTTCTATGAAAATCCTAGTAACTAACCTATCCGTATTTGATATGGCTTATCTATCAAATTAATAGTAATACGTTTCTATCCAAAAAAGCTAGTAAAAAAATAATCAACGAAGATGGAAATTTTCTCAAAGATATCTCGCAACAATCTAAGGTATATGCATATCACAGTCAAAAGTGAAAAGCAACTACTCCATGTGCCAAAAACACCTACAACAATTTCTTCGATAAATAAGGTTCCACAGTTTTTTTTTAAACTATACTTTCCAAAGGATCAAGGAGTAACACTGTGATATTTAGTCCTTGAGAGGGGTTAACCGTAAACCTTTCAGGAATCAGTTCTAGACAGTTAATTAGGTAGCTAGCTGAGTGGAAAAGGTACTTGAGCTAGGATAAAGTTTGTAGAAATTAACGGAAAAAATATAAGTAGTTGACATGGGTGTTAATACGGATTCCTTATTTCTTCTCTAATCTACTGCTTCCTATCTTTTGTTCTCCAATTCTGTTCTAATAATACTCTCAACTAGCATTCACCCAATTAAAAATAAAACTAGAACTTGGTAATCGCTATCAGACCTAATGGATTACAATGACACAGAAAATATCTCATCCTTAAGGGATGCACTTGCAAACAAAGACCATGACAAGTCTCGAGCACGAATTGATCATCAATGGAGATGGTGAAAAAAGGCTAGTTTTCTCAAATGCATCCAGTCGATTAAACACCAGAACTATACTTGTATCACTACTACTTATAATACACAAACCACTCTCTCTCTTAATTAATTTTCAGACTTTTCAGACTTGAAAGTGATTAAGCATCATGTACAAGACATTAAAGCCCAAAAATTCAGACATACAACTACATATGCATAATATACAACACATTTATACACATATTAAATATAGAAATCACATTAATGTATCCAAGTACACACCATCATCACCATATATAACCCAAAAAAAAATACTTCCAACCACGCAACCACAACCACATGCCACCAGAACACATCTTACCGCTGCCACAACTGTGCTTTGTATTTGTGTCTTTTCGGTTGTCCTACAGTCTACCATAACCAACTACAGTCTTCCACGACAGTAGTGTCACAACCGATTTCAACCTAGGGTTTTAACAAACATATGACCTTCTCAGTTGACCACTATGTTTGACCTCAGATCTACATCCTATTTCAAAAAAGAAGGAAACATCAAAGATCTCAGATACGTTTTTGTTTGTTACAAAACAGAATCTTTTAAGATTCAAAACACCATCTCATCATAGATCTTAAAAGAAAAGAAAACATGCAACTTACCCGAGACCCGTGTATAGGATCTTGAAGCCAAAACATATTTATGTTCACGGGTTACTCGAAACCAAGAGATCAAAAAGTGTTCTTCATCTTTGTGTTGGTGTTTCGATTGAAGAAGGGTCTTTTGATTTGTTATTTGGTTTTGTGTAGTGTAAGTAAAAAAGAAAATGGTAGATTAAGTTTTGTGAAAGAAAGATAAGAGGGAGTTTTTTGACTGCGTTTGTTTTTAGGGTAGGAGTAAAATTATAAGTGTTGTAAGGTTAGGGTAGTATTACTTGTACTGGGCTATATAATTAGGCTATATAATTATTTAGCTGGTGGGCCAAGTATAAATATTTGTACTGGGCTTTGATTAGAAGAAATTATGAGATGAAAGTCTAATAAAAAAAGATTGAGATGAAGTATAATATTGAGATGACAAAAGACTTTTAGCGAGAAAATAAAAAACATATTGTTGTCACGAAAGAAGACTTTTAACGAGAAAATATTATACTCACCCTAATGCAATTTTGTTGTCATGAAAAAAGTATAATAAAAAAAAGATTGTCAACCGTAAAACATAGTTACAGGGTACCCGCCGCTACAACGTGCGGGTACCCTGCTAGTTCTATATAACACACAATTAACATATCCTTCAAATAGTTATATTTTAATTAACTAATAAACACAATGGTAAATTTAGTAAATCTAAATGCAACTATTAGTATATTTTCTTTCAATCATTCTCTTTAGTTTTTTTTTATTAAAAAAAAAAAAAAAAAATATTTGATGGTGGGGGTCGCATGGCGGTAGAAGGTGGTGGTGTGATTGTGTGGTGGTGTAATTGGGAACTCAAAATAGAATCAAAAGTAAACTGCAAAAAATGTTTCTTACAAAAAATGTCCATATAGTAGGCGAGGGTAAAATAGTCATTTCACATGCCTTTGACTAACGGGGATCTTTAACGCTCGTTAGCCAAAAAGGGACGTTTTTCACATTTAAGTTTTGTTCAAGGACATTATTCGCAAAAAGTGCAAACCGCAGGTACATTCCTCTCTCATTTTTTTTCAAGGACATTTTTTTGTGAAAATAACAATTTTTTAATGTTAAGTTAGGGTACTATTTATTATAAGATTTCGAGTAAAGAGTAGATAAGTATATATACTTGCAATCAAATTACTTCGGACATATATCACGAATTAACTATAAGAAGATGTTTGGTACGATGGAATTACATAAAATGGAATTGAATAAGAGAATGAAAATGCAGAGAATGAGAATAACCTCTGAGAAAGAAAGTGTGGAAAACTAGAAGGGGGGGTTGAATAATTTTGCCGATTTTAAGTTGATTTCAAAAACTTTTAGATTCGATATTATGTGAAATCGTATGGATGTTGAGAACGTATAGATCTAATGATAATGCAAGCAAATAGATAAAGTTAAGGGATAGAAATGACATAACCGATTTATAGTGGTTCGGCTACAAGGTCACCTTCCTTGCCCTACTCCACTCCCGAGTCACCTACTCGAGAGTTCAAGCACTATGTCAACAAACTCCTTCACTTGGCGGAGAAGCCTTCACAACGTTGCTTACACTTTTCCGGTACAAAGCTAGATACCGAGTCCGTAGCACGGTGGACCAAACCAACACAACTATTACACAACAAATATGTGAAATATCAAATACAAGATCTTCGTTACAGAAATCTTGCGGAGTGACAAATCAATCAAGGACCCCTTGCTTGGATGACTTGTAGAATGCTCGTGATCTCGCCTTAGAGAAGGACCTATATGAAGATCACAAATAGAAAGAAAGAAGAACAACTCTCTAGATCAAGTGATCTATATGTTAGAAGAGAATGAGAGTGTATGAGAGATTTAGTAAGAAGAGGGGTGAGTTAGAATGAAGAAATGGCTCTCTATTTATAGGCAAATTTCTCCTCTGTTCCACGGATCCCACGGATCCCTTCCACTTGGGATCCGGCTAGTGTAATCCTAGGGATCCGTGGTACGCTCCTCTTTGCCCATGGGTTTTTTGGTTATGGGTCATGGGTTATGGGTTGGTCCATGGGTTTTCTCTAGATTCAATGTATCTAAGTATACATTGTATCAAGTCTTCATTGGTATGGGTTTAAGATCCATGGGTTATGGTTTTTACCCATCCTAATAAACTATTACAACAAATGCTTAATTATTACATTTTTGTATTTAAAAGGCTATATGTAAATGCTTTACAAAAATAACATGTATCCTTATAATTTGACTTAAGATAACATTACATTTGTTATCAACAAAACACAAAGAGATCGCAAAATATTAATAAACGTTTTTACGGTTTATTTGTTTTAACAATCTCCCCCTTTTTGTTGATGACAAAACATAATGTTATGATGAGTAAAACTTAAAAATAGATGTAAGTTTTGAAAGCCCTTAAGTTTTACTTCTTCTCCCTTTTTTCGAAACAAAAGTTAACCTTGGAAGAAATAAACAAACTCCTAACTCCCCCTTGACGGTAGCTCCCCTTGTTTGGGGCGTCAAGTGAAGAAAAAAAATAAAAATTCCTATAAAAAATAAAGGTTAGTAACATGCTTATATAATCTTGTGGTTGTCGAGAATCAAGATTAGGAGCCAAGGTATGTAAACAAGGCCTTGTAATAAAACAAATTGTAGTGGTATGTATGCCACTTACAAGCATGTAAAAATAAGAACAAGACTTGTTCTTGAAAATGACTTCAAAAGAAAAATAATACTAAAAGTAGAAAAGTAGTAGTAGTGATTCCTTCCATGCTTGCATAAGGTTATGGATGGAGATTTTGATGAGTAATGGTATTGATGCGATCAAGGATGAGGTTGAGTATGAAACGCATTTCTTCCCTAACTTCTATTGCAATTTCCCTAGTGGATTGGCAATGTTCACAATGTAAATGATGTGGGTAATGAGTGCGGAAGTTTTCGGGTTGTTTTGATTAGAGTTTTTTGGGAAGTTGTGGTGGAAAGATAGGAAAATATGGATCACAATCCGGAATGTTAATAAGTGGTGGTGGAAAAGAACCTAGATGTTCTTGTAATGTGATGGGAGCTAATGGTGGTGATGTTTCATGATCTTGAAAGATAGTATTTGGAGATGTGGGGGGTGTTGAAAAGACCAATTCTTTTTCTTTAGGTTGGTTAGATCTTGTTGGAGTCTTAAGGAGTTCCAAAAGAGTTATTTTAGGTGGTGATGAAGTTGGTGTACTTGTTGGTGATGAGGGTGGTGCTATAATGGAAGCATCTTGTGGTGAATTATTTGTTGAGGATGAACCATTTGAGGTTGGTTTTGCTAAACAACAAGATCGGATACTAATCCGTGCGGATATCCTAGCATTTGATTGTGGTATTTTGGATGGTGGAAGTACAAAGGTTTGGATATCATGATTGTTTGTACTAGATGATTCTCCTAAAGGGTTTTTGGATGACATGATGAAGTATGTTTGTGAGAAGGAGATGGAGTATGCAAGCATTTTGGGAGTTATATATATAGAAAAACAAAGCATTGTAATGATTGCTTGACCCAAATTGTGGATTTTTCATCCAAAGTGAAAAAATAGAAGTTGAAAACAGCTTCTGTTACACGGATCCCACGGATCCTTCCCTTGAGGGATCCGGTCCACAAAGGCTGGGATCCGTGGTTCGCAGTGTTTCGGCAACACAAAATTTTACTTTTGGAAACATTTTTGCCTAGTGTGTGCCTATATGCAAACTATTTGGAGTTTCGGTTATCTCGACTCCTAAAAAGAAATAGAAAATAAACTAGAAGTATAAAAACCATCCTATTGAGATAAACCGAAAACACATATTTAGTACATGAGTACGTAATTTTGTGTTATCAATGCTCCTATTTCATTGTTGCTTAAATGAATGTACCCAAAAACACATATTAGTTATGTGTCCCCTTCAGCATTCAAAAGACATGAGATGCAATGAAAACGGGTTTTTACTTTGTATTAATAATGAAAAAGCGATTTATCCTAGACGTGAGAAATTGCTTTTGTGAAATTGATACGGGAAGGTATCATCCTTTTAGAAAACATTGTGAAAGTAGGTTTTCTTTGAAAATGTGTATAAGAAAAAAAATAAGAAAACTATAAGTGGAAAACTTATCTTGGGTTTTGAAAATTCCTGTATTGTTTGTGAGTTGTGCGTGAAATAGAAGTCCTAGACTCAGAAAGAAGAAGGCTAGTGTTTACATACCTTGTAGAGTCAATTAAATTACGACGTTTGTTCCATTAGACCAAGACGAAGACGAAGACGAAGTAGGTTGAATTGTTCCCGCTTCAACAGTTTGGTGAGGACGTCGGCTATGTTGTCTTCGGATGCTACCTTCTCAATAGAGATGTTCCGCTTTTGAACATTGTCTCTTAGGAAGTGATGACGAATCTCTATATGCTTTGCGAGAATGCAATACCGGATTCTTGCTTAGATCGATTGCACCTTTGTTGTCACATAGGATGGCTATGTTGCTTAGATGGATGTCGTAGTCTACTAACGCTTGTTTCATCCATAGTGCTTGTTGGCATGCTTTGCCGGCGGAGACGCATTCGGCTTCGGTTGTTGATATTGCAAGTGCCGTTTGTTTCTTAGAAAACCATGATGTTAAACAACATCCCATAAAAGTACATACCCCACTTGTACTTTTTCTATCAACGTAATCACCGGCATGGTCAGAATCTGCATATACAATTGTTTCTACTCCCGTGCCCTTAGGATACCATAATCCTAATTGTGTTGTACCCTTAATATATCTAAATATCCTTTTACGGCTTCTAGGTGTGATATTTTGGGGTCTTCTTGAAACCTAGCACATAAGCAAACACTAAACATGATATCCGCCCTACTTGCCGTGAGGTAGAGAAGGCTACCTATCATGCCACGATATTTAGTATTATCTACGGATTCTCCGTCCTCGTCTTTTGTGAGTTTGGTGTCGGATGACATTGGAGTCCTAATTGGTTTTGACTCTTCTAGACCGAATTTCTTTAACATCTCCTTGATGTACTTAGATTGATTAAAGAAGATACCATCTTCTACTTGTTTTATTTGTATACCAAGAAAGAAACTAAGTTCTCCCATCATACTCATTTCGAACTCGTCATGCATGATTTTAGAGAAATCATCACACATGTCTTGACAAGTGGATCCGAATATAATATCATCTACATATATTTGTACTATGATTATATGTGACTCTTTTCTTAGTAAAAAGTGTGTCCCATGGTGTAGTTGTGTTTAACTAGAAATGACTTGAGTCTATCATACCAAGCTTTTGGAGCTTGTTTAAGACCATAAAGGGCTTTCTTTAATTTATACACATGTTTGGGTTTTTCAAAATCAATGAAGCCCGGAGGTTGAGCTACATACACTTCTTCATTTATGACACCATTTAGAAAAGCGCTTTTGACATCCATTTGATAAAGCTTTAGATCATTAGCACAAGCATACGCAAGAAGTATTCTTAGGTTCTAAGGTTGAAACGAAACAAAACAAGCTACTTTGGTTTTGAACTTGAGATCTTAATGTTCGTTCGTTTAGTTTTCCTATGACTTTATCTACGGGGTGATCTTTGGACTCTTTAATGTTTACTATTTCATCACTTAGAGGTACTTCTTCTTCACTTATCTTTTTCTTTATTACTATGGCTTCACTTTCTATAATCTCGTCATCGACAAGAGGTGGAGAGGGTTTGGGTGGACTTTTATCAAATTTAATATTTAATGACTCTTCTACCTTCATTGTTTCTTTGTTTAATATGAAGTAAGCTTTGCTATTTGGTGAATAACCTAAAAAGATACCTTCGGTTGATTTAGGATCAAATTTTGTAAGGTAATCTTTAGTGTTAAGAATAAAACATTTACTACCAAAGACTCTAAAATGATTTAACGTAGTCTTTTTGCCTCGAAGTAACTCATATGGAGTTTTTCCTAAGATTGGTCTAATCAAGACTCGATTGAGTATATACGTTGAAGTATCAACGGCATTACACCAAAATTTTTGAGGTATGCATTGTTCATTAAGCATGGTTAATTCTCATTTCTTGTAGAGTTCTATTCTTTCTTTCTACTACCCCATTCGATTGTGGAGTGTGGGCGAGAAGTTGTGAGTAATACCATTAGCGTCACAAAAAGCTCGAATTGCACTTCATTATCGAATTCCCTACCATGATCCGTCCTAATAGACACTATGGGACTTCCTAGTTGTCTTTGGATCTTTTTGCTTAATATTTCAAAATAGTTAAAGGTTTCCGTTTTGTTCTTTAAAAATTTTGTCCATGTATACCTAGAGTAGTCATCCACTATTACCAAAGTGTAGTAGTTGCCTCCATAACTTTGGATAGCGGATGGACCAAATAAATCCATATGTAGTAATTCTAGACACCTAGTTGTGGACACCATGTTTCTAGCTTTATGGCTTGAATGAGCTTGTTTTCCTATATTACACGCATCACAAAAATGATGTTCATATTTTAACTTAGGTAGATCTCTTACTAGATCTTTGGATGATAGCGATTGAAGAAGTCGCATGTTGGCGTGACCCAATCTTCGATGCCATAAGGTTGAAGTATCATCCATAGAGGTAAGACATAATTTGTCTTTAGGTTCATTACCGATTTTAATGACATAGACTCCATGTTTCCTAATTCCTCTTCCTATGGTTATGCCATTTTAAGAATCTTACTAGGGTTTCGGTAAAAAGTTCATTGCACTTTTTATCACATATTTGTCCTATACTTAAGAGGTTAAAGTTTAGGTTTTCTACGTGACACACATCGTTCATGGTTAGAGATTTGTTAGAAATCGTACCTTTACCGATGATTCTACTTTTGCTATTTCCAAACACCACATTACCTCCATTAATGGATTCATATGTGGAGAATAGATCCTATCCCGGTCATGTGCCTTGTCACCCGCTATCCTTGACCCATTCATCGGGCTCTAGGTCGCACCTTTAGCACACCTCGTCATTTGCCATAAGACAAATTTCTTCATCCTCCTCGCCGCCATTCCCCACGTGCCTCTCACGAACGCTTTTGATCATCCCGTTTAGGACACTTACTAATAAAGTGGTTTAGGTCCCCACATTTAAAGCAAGTACGATCATCCTTTGGCTTCTCGTCCTCTTTGCTTTTCCGAAAGCCTTTCTTATCGTCATACGGTTGTTTGACGTATTACTTCTTCTAAAGAACCTTTTAAAGTCCCTACCGCCATACGCATTCTTCGGTCACTACTCAAGATGAGTTCTCCTCATCGCTCAATCCTTTCGGCTTGAGGGCAAGAGATTTATGTTTCTCTTTCACCTTTGAGGCTTCAGAATCTTTAGCAAGGACAAGCTCGTAGACTTTTAGGTTGCCTATGAGTTCATCGAGGGTGAGGATTGTCAAATCTTTTGACTCTTCGATTGCCGTTACCTTGGATCTCCACTTCGATGGAAGTGCCCTTAGATATCTCCTAACATGGTTACGGCTAGAAAAGATTCATCAAGTGCTTGTAAAGATGTAATAATAGTATTAAAGTTAGCAAATGAATGATCTATAGTTTCCTCATCCGATATTGAAAATTGTTCATATTGTTGAACAAATAAATCAATTTTATTATTTTTAACTTGTTGGTTGCCTTGATGAGTTACAACTAAAGAATTCCAAATTTCTTTGGAGGTTTTAAGCATAGAAATTCTTTCGAATTCCTTTTTCGGTAAAGCATTATATAAAACCATTTTTGCTTCACTATTTTTAGAAAGCTTTTTCTTCATTTCATCATTTAGTTTATCATGAGGTACGTGAACTAAATTTCCTTTATCATCATTTGAGGTAGCCTCAAAATCACCTTCAACAATAATGTACCAAAGATCAATATCTTTAGACTTCACATATGTTTCAAATCTATTTTCCAATATATAAAACCATTAGTTTCAAGTAGTGGTGGTCGTTGCATAGATTGCCCTTCCTTATAATTTTCGAAACCCATAGTGATCGAAAAGTTTTAAAATACAATTTTATTTTAAAACTTTTATAAACTTAGCTCTTGATGCCAATTGTGGAAAACTAGAAGGGGGGTTGAATAGTTTTGCCGATTTTAAGTTGATTTCAAAACTTTTAGATTCGATATTATGTGAAATCGTATGGATGTTGAGAACGTATATATCTAATGATAATGCAAGCAAATAGATAAAGTTAAGGGATAGAAATGACATAACCGATTTATAGTGGTTCGGCTACAAGGTCACCTTCCTTGCCCTACTCTCAACCCCCGAGTCACCTACTCGAGAGTTCAAGCACTATGTCAACAAACTCCTTCACTTGGCGGAGAAGCCTTCTCAACGTTGCTTACACTTTTTCCGGTACAAAGCTAGATACCAGTCCAGTACGGTGGACCAAACCACCACGACTATTACACAACAAATATGTGAAATATCAAATACAAGATCTTCGCTAAATCTTTCTTAGTGGTGACAAATCAATCAAGGACCCTTGCTTGGATGACTAGTAGAATGCTCGTGATCTTGCCTTAGAGAAGGACCTATATATAGATCACAAATAGAAAGAAAGAAGAACAACTCTCTAGATCAAGTGATCTATATGTTAGAGAAGAATGAGAGTGTATGAGAGATTTAGTAAGAAGAGGGGTGAGTTAGAATGAAGAAATGGCTCTCTATTTATAGGCAAATTTCTCCTCTATTCCACGGATCCCATGGATCCCTTCTACTTGGGATCCGGCTAGTGTAATCCTAGGGATCCGTGGTACGCACCTCTTTGCCCATGGGTTTTTTGGTTATGGGTCATGGGTTATGGGTTGGTCCATGGGTTTTCTAGATTCAATGTATCAAAGTATACATTGTATCAAGTCTTCATTGGTATGGGTTTAAGATCCATGGGTTATGGTTTTTACCCATCCTAATAAACTATTACAACAAATGCTTAATTATTACATTTTTGTATTTAAAAGGCTATATGTAAATGCTTTACAAAAATAACATGTATCCTTATAATTTGACTTAAGATAACATTACATTTGTTATCAACAAAACACAAAGAGATCGCAAAATATTAATAAACGTTTTTACGGTTTATTTGTATTAACAAAAAGTTTATTCTATTGTTTGGCGGCAATTGAGAATAAAGGAGTGAAATGGAGATGTTGATTGACTTTTGTGTTTGGTATGAAGGAGGGATTGTTGAGGAATCAATATGTGTCTAATTGCATCTTTATCATATTAAAATTTTTCTCACTCCGCTTATAATATTTTAGATAGTTGTATAAGTTGGACTATTGATAACCACGTTGCTTTTAGTTGCCTACAATTGAAACATATAGAAGCTCAAATCTGCAAAAAGAGAGCATGAATTGAATATGGCAACACGACTAATAATCTACAAAATACTTTTATTTATTAACAACATGAGCCAAATGATTACATATAGTTTGATTTTTCCATCCTATCCTTCATAATAACACTAAAAAGGATTACACCAATTTTAGTCGCACACTTTGCTTCTTTTTAGTTTACTACTGAGACCTTATTTAGATCCATAACTTCAATGGGTAACACAATTATCTCTTCTTCAACATTATGTGAGCTGCTTCAATAAACTAGGCTTGATTAAAAAACAAAAATGACTGAGTGTAGGGCATCTCAAGGTCTAATGAAGGTGATTAGCATCAAATTAAAGCAACAAGATAAGATCTAGAATCCCAATTAAGCTGTGACTTCTCTAGTCGAGTACAAGCTACTAAAGAAACAAAACACGAAGAGAAACAACAATGAATAAGCAGAAATTAAGCTCTTAATATGGGCATTTGAGCCAAACAGTGATAAGCCATATTGACTCGTTTGACCCATTTGAGCCAAAACACCTTAAGTAGGGTTGTTTTGAGATCTCAAAGTGAAAATATAAATAACAAGAAGCTAAAAAGTTAAAATTACCTAAATTTAAATAACAAATGTATAAGAAAGAGTTATACAAACAGTAATGAGGATTGTCATTGATTCTTAACAACTAATTTTACATAAAAATAGGGACTATTATTATTTAGCTAATTGAAATCATTGCTTATTCAACCTGGATCTTCTTCTCGGCAAATAACTAAGTCATTGTTGTCCACAACGGTTCCATCGAAACCACCTCTAACCAATTAAATATCCATTGTTTCGTCATGTTGAGGACACATAAATGAGTCACCCTGCAAATGTGTTTCCACGTCATCAAGACTTGTTTGTTCATCCATGTCATAAACATGTCCTCTACCGTCTTGATCACAACTTACCATCCTTTGTCAACACTATCTGCAACGTAAAATACTTGATGTGCTTGAGAAGTTTAGTATAAAAGGCTCTTTATGAGCCTTCAATCCTTCAAAATTCAATAGAGTAAACCCGTTGTCATCTTTTTTCCTTGAACCATTCGAAATCCAATCACAATCGAACAAAACTACTTTCTTGTCAATACCATACTCCAACTCAATTATATCATTCAAAACCCCGTAGTAAGTTACAACTCCCGCGATAGGATTGTTATCAGAGCACTCGAGTAACCTGTTTGTCATGGCCTGAAACCCCACTATTCTGTGTTTTCCTATTATGTTCTACATCTTTTGTGTGAAATCGAAAACCATTTATGATAAATCCCTTATTTTTTTTCTCATACTCGATGGACCACTTGCCAAGAACCTTAGACTTTCTGCGGATTCGTGATCCCTCTAGCATGTAGCTCCTCAACCTGAAATAAGGCAAGATGTGTTAATTGTTTTGTTATTAGTAGGTCGAAAATGCTATGTCATTATAATTATTTTTCAAAAGTAATAAACCTGTGTATATGCCTTACATGATCTTGAAACTACACTCAAAAAGTCTCACTATGTAAACGTTGAATGTTACGCTTACGTTTTCTCTGATTTTGATGATGAACCAACCGGATGTTCACCGCAGTGTTAACAGATGATAATGATGATAACAATGACAACTATTAATCGTATAATATAATTTATGAAACTCACAACTAATATAATTACTTACGTTCGAAATTCATCAACTTCACTACAATTGAACAACACATATGAATGTGCTTTAGCCAAAATGTCAAGTTCCATCATTTCTACCTTTGTAGCACCAATCGGTCGATTCGGTCATAGAAAAGATAGGTAAAACATCCTCAACCATCGTCATCATTATTTCGACTTGTTATTATGTACGGGTCTCAACATCATGGATAAGTACAATGAACAAAACGACACACACTCTTCAACTAGATATCCTTCGCAATGGAACCCTCGGGTTATTCTCGTTCGACGTAAGATTTTAATGTAGCTAAATAATGCGAGATATCAAAACCAATCATTTTAGATTCAATAATATTTGTTAATAAAGGTATTTACTATAATAGTAATGTGCACCTCTCGATTGGATACATCCAACGGTAATGAACTTCCCTCCTAATCTGCCTCTCAAGCAAGATGAACCGAGAGATGAACCATGACATCAAAGAATGATGGCGGAAAAATCCTTTCTAAATCACAAAGTATTTTTCCAATCTCGGTTTCCATTTGAACCAAATCATTTGGATTAAGAACTTTTGCGCATAATTGTTTATAGTAACGACATAGCTTCATATCAAGATAGCGCGTGCTTAGGCAACATATTTCGCAAGGCAATGGGAAGCAACTGCTGCATCAAAATATGGCAATCATGACTTTTAAGTCCAAATAGTTTTGGAGGTTTTAACTCCACGCATCTTGATATATTAGCTGCATAACCATCCGAACTTTCACCTTCTTAAGCACAACACAAAAATATCTTTCTCTTTTTTATCCATTGAGAAACAAGCAGGTGGCAAATAAACTTTGTTGTTATCTTGAACTATAGGATGAAGTTCAGGTCTAATGCCCATTTCTTGTAAATCTAGGCGTGCTTTTATATGATCCTTGGTCTTCCCATCTAGATTCATTAGCGTTCCAAGGACATGTCGCAAACATTCTTCTCAATATGCATTACATCTAGATTATGGCATAGCAAGTTATTTCCAAGACGGTAACTCAAAAATACTTTTCTTCTTCCAATTAAAAGGTAAATTTGGGTTGCTCTTCACAAGCTTTCCAAATTTAACTTCAAAACCATCTAACTCATCAACTACTTCTTGTCCTCTTAAGCCACTTGCCGCTGTCTAGTTCTTATGTGCCTTCAAAAGAGTTTGTATCTCTTCTAAAAGCATGATCAGTAGGCAAATATCGACGATGTCCCATAAAACATTGTTTTTGCCATGACTCAAGCGTGTTGATTTTGTATGTTTATGGCAGTTAGGACATGCAAATTTACCTTTGGTGCTCCATCCGGATAAATTTGCATAAGGGAAAGTCATCGATCCATCATAAATAACAACAAGCACGATCCAAAGTTACTTTTTGTTGCTGCATCATAAGTGTCTACTCCTTTACGATCCCACAACTCCTTTAGCTCAAGAACTAACGGCTCCATAGACATCTATATTATTCCAGGAGCAGATGGGCCGTATAAGTAACGCTAGAAAGAAATAAGGTCTCGCATGCACATCAAGGAGGTAGATTATACGGCGTCAAAACAACAGGCCATGTACTATGAGAAACACTCATTGTTCCAAAAGGGTTAAACCCATCACTCGCTAAACCAAGCCAGACATTACGAGATTCTTTGGCAAACTTATCATACTTAAAATCAAATGCTTTCCATTCCGGGGAATCTGCAGGATGTCTCAAGTAACCATCTTTCGATGCGACTCTCTCTTGCCATCTCATGGAGGCGGCTGCTTTAGATGACATAAATAACATTTGCAATCGTGGTAAGAGCGGAAAATGACGCAACACCTTTGCTCTAATCTTCTTACATGTATCAGTCGTGGTTGACTCATCCGCACAATCATCTTCACTTGCTTTATACCTTGACGTATGGCATATATCACATTCTCTTTTATTAATGTTTTCTTTCCAGATGAAGATATACAATCATTAGGACATGCATCAATTTTATCATAACTAAGTCCAACTCTCATTATCTTCCTTAGTTCATACAATGACTTTGGTATAGAAGCATCGGAAGGCTTCCTCATTGTATCTAGCATCTTGCTGAAACCATTATCACTACATTTCCCATCACACTTACCATGAAATAGTCTAATGATAAAAGAAAGAACGATAACTTACACCCGTGGATATAGTGGTTTCTTTGCCTCTCCCAACACTTTATAAAAAAATTTTAGGTTTGGCATACTCATACTTTTAGTTTGTGTTCCCATGTCATCGGTTAGTGTGTCATCACCAAACCGATGGAAGGTATCATTCACCAACCCTTGCATGTCATCTTCAAAGATCCAACATTGGAGCATCATTGATTTGGAACCGAAGGTGGAATTGTATAACCTCTCATAAACCCGACACATAACAGATGTGTTGTAGCCTCCGTCCGATCTACCCATATCTGATTACCACAATCAATACATGGACATGAAATCTGTCCATTTTTACCCTCATTATAGAATATATGATCAAGAAAGTCGTCAAGACCTTTTTTATATTCAATGGTAAATCTAGCTAAAGACATCCAACTCGTATCCATCTTAAACCTAATCAATTAACCACGAAAAACCATATAATTTCAACAAAAAGAAAGGGAGCCTAATTCAATTAACCACATATGTTGTTCCATAAAAATTTAGCAAAAACGATTAGGGTTTCATTTATGAGGTATTACCTGGTCTTGATGATGGTGGTGATTCCTGTTGGCAATTTTGGATGGTGGAATGATGTGGATTTGGATCTTAAAATTAGAAATACTTTTACAATTTATGTTTAAGCTATTTCTTAATTAATTGCCTAATTATTACTTCAAAGCTAGATAAACTAATTTATATCTAAAAATTAGAAATTAAAAGTCAAAATTGCAAAAGTAATTTTTACATAAGCTTACAAAAGTAATTATTACTTCAAAGCTAGATAAACTAATTTATACAAAATTTTGCTAAAAGGTGAAAACTTATAAAAGGAAAAAAAAATTATAAAATTGCAAAAGTAATTTTTACATAAGCTTGAAAACATAAGCTTGAACAAGATTTTTGCTAAAAATTTTGTATTCTTATTAAAATCAAAGAAAAATTACATGGCTTGGAATAAAATCGAGACTTATATTAACTTTAAGAAAAACAGACACAATGTTAAATTTAGAAAACTAACTAAGAACTACTTGCCATGAAGGCTTATAAGAGTTGCTATTTATACTAGAAAGATAACAAATTGGCTTCTCTTCATTGTGCTTCTTTCCGTGAGGTATAGCAATTCCAAATCAACTTAGGTGCTTCTTTAAACAAATCCCAGCCATTTAATTGCTCTATCATCATCTCAAATTTTAAATTGCATTTTGGCCAAAAGGGTGAGGATTGCCACGTGGAATTGGTAATCTGTAGCCGTGGTGTTTTAAGGGTGAGGTCCGGGTCGAATCCTACCTCAAATTTTTGTAAATTTTTTTTTTTATTTTTCTTTTTGCAAACTTAATAAGCTAATAAAAATAAGAAACTTTTATAAAAGAAACTTTTTTGAAAACTAAGAATAAGCAAGTTATAATGAATTTAAAAGTTATGAATAAAAAACTAAGAAGGAAATTTTGAAAACCAAAAAGCTATAATAATCTGTTAATAAGCTACATATGCATGAAATAAGCTAGGGAAACTAAATAAGGTCTAATCTAGTAAGCAAAACTAAAATAAGCTAATAAGCAAAATTTAAAAAGCCAACACACAAGTATCACGATGCAACAGAGTCTCTAACCCTAGTAACTCCTGGAGTATAAATATATTTCGGGTCGGGTTCATCGACCCATGTAACCGCTATTAATCAGGTAGGTTCGGTTGTGAATAAATTAATTGGGTCGACCTGACAACCCATTTAAGCTTTTTTTCTTAATGTGGCAACTTTTGTATCAAAAAAGGGTTGACTGTGTCAACCCAAAACCGTTAACCTTTTCAACCTGTGAATTTCAAAAAGATCACGCCCATCTTTATAAATGGTTATAATTTGAATATTATTTTTAAAATATTCATGATTATTATTTTCAAATTGAATGAAACCAAACTAACCGAACAACCCGATAGTACATGATGAGTGTGTAAATACTCATCATTTTTAGTTAAATCTGAACTGCAAAACGTTTAAAAATGCTCAGAAATGCATCAAAATACTGAAAATATTCCAAAATTGCATTTTATATGTTTCAGATGCAAAATGTTTAAAATCAGATGAAAAATGAGCTAAATTTGCATAATTGGCAGTTCAGGTCCCCAAGTTTCAAAAATTGTCGAAATAGTCCCCTGAGCCCTAATTTCAAAAGAAAAATCACCAAAGGTCCTTTTTAAAATCATAACTTGTCAAAATTAGTCCTTTGGTGAAAAATATCAAAAGTTTTGAGAAATTACAAAATTGGTCCTTCAAGTTTAAAAATTGGCAAAAATGGCCCTTGGAAAATTGAAAATGTCAAGTTTGGTCCTTGTACTATTGAAACTTGTCAATTGTGGTCCCTTGAAACAACTTTGTGAAAATGGCAGCCTAGGTCCTTGAATTTCAGAAATTGCACATCAAGTCCTTGTTTATTAAAAACCTTTACAAGCCCTTGACCCATGTCATAACCCTTGTGACCCCCTGCCATATAAGCCATTTGGACCCTGCCTTCCAATTTGACCCCCCTTCAATATAAAACACCCTACGCGCCTTTTTCCTGTCTTCCCCAACATCTAGCCCTGCAACACCCATCCCCCCTCCTCACCTTATCCCTTCCTTGTTCCCCCCACCTCCACACAACTACAAAATGCATTAAATGCACCCTACTCCCACACTCAACCCTCAACTGCTAAAAACCTTTTTCCCGCCAAAATGGAATGAATGGCCAAGATTGTCTCCAGTGATCCAAAGGCCTCAAGCAAAGATGGGATTTACTCAGAACAAGTGGGAGAAGCATGTCATATATAAAAGGAGGAGGAAGAAAGAGAAAAGGAGTAGTAGTTAGTTTTATATTTTACTTGTATGTCGTTTTTAAGATAAATGCTTTAGTTTAAGTTTTAAAATGTAATCTTTTGTTTCTTTAATATAAACTCAAGTGATTTTATCATTGTAATCTGTTTTCAAGTCTTAATTTAAAGTTTCATTTCAGTTCCAATTTTCAAGTTTACTGTTGAAAATTTCAGTTTCATTGTCTTATGTACAAGCTTCTATTAGCTTCTTTTTAAGTTCAAACAAGTTCACTCAAGCTTATTTTAGCTTTTGACAAGCTTTGGAAACAGTTTCAAGCATTTTCACTTATGGTCAACAAAAGTCAACTGTGAGCTCAAATTGCAATGAAATTGGATATGGTTGTTGCAGATCCTTGATTTGGGTTGGAATAGTTGCATTTAGTGTAGTTATAGTTTTGGTTTTAGCCTGCAAACTAGCTGGACATTGGTGAGTGAATTTCTCATTTTCAATTTTCAAGTCAATTTGCAGTTTTTGTTTGTACTTGTATCTGTGGTTTAGAATGGTTTAAGTCTGTTTATTTAGTGTTAATTTTAGCAAGAAAACTCAGTTTGATCATTGGTACAAGCTAGTGCAGTGTTTATATCAGTTTTTATTGCAAATTAGTGTTTATAGTGGTGTTTGGATTTGCTACTTGAACTGTGCTAGAGGATTGTTCATGGGTTAGGACTTGTTGGTTTATGTTTGTTTAGCTCATATGTACTAATATCTGTCTTTAACTTGTGCCTCAAGCAGCTCAAAAGTCAAAATCCAATAAATCTTCTCAACGGCTTAACTTTGAGCTTTTATAAAACTAAAAGCTCATTTTGTGTTTAAATATCATAGATAAAGCTTGCAGTAGGTGTAATTCATCTTAAAACATCATATTCAGTTGGTAAATCTAGATCAAATTTCATTTAAGTCAACATTTCATGTTTGCTTCAAAAGTTAAAATTGCAAAATTCCAGTTTTCATCCAACCTAGAAGGATTTTTCTTGGACTCATTTCTGAGTCAATTTCAATGAAACTTGTGGTTTTAAAAAGTCCTACTGTTCTATTTTCTTATCTCCATTTTAGTATATTTTTGTGAATTTTATAGAAGCCCCAAAAAGGCTTGTCAACATGGGCTTATATCCCCTGTGCAACTAACTCAGCATACACTGAGTCTTCACAGGGGTATTGCAAGGCTTGTACAAAGCTGATTTGAGCTTATCTAGGTCTCCTTTTTGGTCTACAAGCTCTCACCCAGGTCTTATTTAGGTTCCTTTATCTGTTTTCAAGTTTCAGCTTATTGGGTTGCTTATTTTCAAGCTTAAAAGTAGTGGCCTAAAAAACTGTTTTTGCACAAAAGCTCAAATCATCAAATCTGTGTATTCAGCTATTCAGAGGTTTGAGTTTGTTGTAACTTGTTGCATTCTGGTTATTTTAGCTTATCCTAGCTTCTGTTAGCAAGGTTGGTGGCTTATTGTAGCTTTTGGCTTATTTAAAGTGCTTATTCTTAAGCACTTGACATAGCAGTTGCAATTTCCTACACACAAGCACCTGTTTTTCCATTTTTCCTAGATTCCTCATATTATTTTAAGCTTATCTTGAATTTTTCAGATTTTTCTAAGTCATTTTGCTATTTTTCTGCATTTTAATTACTTTTTAGCACTTTCTAATTAGCATTTAATACAATTAATTAAGAAAAGTCTCAAAAAAATAATTTTTCATTTTTCTTAAGTTAAGATAAATATAAAAAGCCAAAAAAATATTTTTCCAGATTTTTATTAGTTAAATTTGTATTTTTAAGCAATTTAATTAGTTTTAAATAGTTTTTAATTCATAGAAAATCCAAAAATAATCAGAAAAATACAAAAATAGTTTTTAAAATTCTATTTTGATATTTTAGATTTTTCTAAGTCATAATTTTATTTTTCTAGCTTTATTTCCTATTTTCTTGTATTTTAGGCTAATATTAAATAGTTAAAAATAGTTTTTAATTAATAATAATTAGATAAATAGTTTTAAAAATAATTTTCTTTTTCTAATAATTTTCTTTTATTTTTAGGATTCCAAAAATATCATTTTCAAATTTGTAGGCCTTTTCCTTCTTTATTTTCACATTTTATTTAACGTTTAATTTTATTTAAACATACATTTTAGGTTTTAAACGTTCATCAATTTTAAAAATAGTGATAGCGTTTATTTAATATATTTTAACTTTTTAATTTTCTTAATTTGTATTTAAGTCGCTGTAATTTATAAATTTTTTTTCTTTAGGTATAATTTCCATCAAATCCTTTTGATCACTATCCTTAGTGATCACTTTATCATCTGATCAAGTGTTTACACACCATTGAGTCTCCATGGGACTTAACGACCCGGGAATTCATTCTATTCTCTGATCTTCATTGTATTTGTGTTTTAAGCAGTTTTAAGCTTCTTACGGTTAGCCATTCACAAGTGGCTAGCTTGTGTGAGGTAGCTTGACGGTTTAGCACGAATCAAATTTTGGCGCCGCACGGGAGGCTTTAGCGTGTGTAAACCTGTTTCCAGACCCATTATTGCACATATACCACCATTTGTAAAAAGTTTTTTTGTAAAGTTATAAGAAAATCAAAAAGTTCATTAGCACTTTTCCTAAAGTGTTAAAAACACCAAAAATATTTTCATTCTTTGTTTTTACATCATGTTTTTCAAAAATACCAAAATATTCCTCTTTACCCTCTTACCCTTTTGATTCTTCATTTCTTACTCTCTAAAACCATTTGATTCTTTCTATGTCTTATCCTCACCCTCTTGGTTGTCAATGGTGTGGTGGTCCTTATAATGGTGGTAATTGCCCCGCCAGTTAGCATGGTGGAATCAGAAACGGGTCTGTCTATAACCAAGATCTCTATTCCTACCATAACACAACTGATTTATTCCATCAGCTACTGCCATTGTGAGACTCAGCAGCTTTTATCATTGTGAGTACTTGGTGGTTCACATTCCAGCTTCGATTGTCAATCAGGGAACACGCTTGTCTATGAGCAGGTTCCTGATAACAATTATGACTACAACACATACCACTACAGCCACATCGTTTTACGTTGTGAGTATTGTGGAGGTCCTCACTCTAGCTCGGATTGTCAAACAAGGAATCCATTTCCTTGTAGCAATTACGGCTCTTCGTATCATGACCAACCTCTACAGCACGCCTTAGCCACTTCCTCCGTCAAATCTTCTCCTTGATCTGTTGGATTTAGTGAAAGATTTGAAGGAATCTAAACACTCCCAAGATAATCCAAATGAAAATCCATGGAAGTTTTGTTAGGCGAAGATGGATCTGCTAAATTAGATTCCCAAATTGCATTTGAAAAATCTATTAGGGAATCAATTGCAAAAGAAAAAGCAGACAGATCTAGCTCTCGATTCCGTTTCATTCCTGATGACGATGACGATGATGATATCCTTGATATCCTACAATTTTATAACGGTTCATCAAGTTCATCAGTTGAAACTCATTCCATGAATAATCAGGGAGAAAAGACTATGATGGAATTACTAGCAGAAGAACAAATGGAAAGTATAAAACATATGTATGCTAGTCCTTCTAAACTCCCTCACTGCATTGTTATCACACCCGATATCCCCTCACTCTCTAAACATGGGGATGAGCTTCTTGACACTGTTCTGAAAAGCATCGGACGAATTTATAAAGTCGAGTGTTGAGGACCTTGTCCCAATCCCGAGAGAGTCACAGGAATTTCGATCATATGTGTGATTCTTCTTCCCCTCTTGAGTGTTCAAATGATCATTTTGAGACTTTCTCCTATTTTAGCGATGATTGTAAATCTTATGGAGACATTGAGTATGTCGAGGCATCACTCCCACAGCCTGATCCTCTTCTTGAGGAGTTCACCGATGAACTCACTCACATATCCACTGTCATCAGAAAGTGACGATGATCTCTTTGATTTGAAGCGATCTTGGAGAAACTAGAAATCTCCTATATAATGGTCATCCACTCGTTTCTTGTCCCATTTACGACTCTTCCATTTCTTCTCTCACTCCGGATGAGGAAGATGACAAATTTTGGAAGGAAGTCGATGATTTTCTTAGTGATGAGTCGATTCCAACAAGGATTGACAATACTTACTTTGATTCGGAGGGAGACATCCTCTTTCTTGAAAATATGTTGATTGAAGAACCGTTTCCTACTCTCCCTCCCGGACATCTTATTGACAATCACCATATAAGCTTCAAGTTTAAGCTTAAAAATGTCAAAATGGTGATTTGCTTCTTCTTTGATGAGGAATGGACTTGCATTGTGATGCATATCTTTATTCCATTCTTCACGAAGGGCGTGTTGCTCTTTTCCCTTTTCTCTTTCGGGAATGAGGACACCATCTTTGACCTCGGTATCATCCTTTATAGTTTCTACTATTAACAATGCCGCGGTTGTGTCTCGTCGGTGTGGAACTTTCTAATGTTCATATGTTTATTAACATTGTGAACGAAAGTCCGATCGAGATTGGTTTTCCACGTTGCTTCCCCATGAACCAATGAATGCGGGGTCGAGTCAAGCTAGCGACTCGGGAATCAAAAACTCTAGCACACACCATATGGGTTTTCACCCATATTTCTGTCTTCTTTCTATTTTCTACCACCCTAGTGTGGGGGGGTTGCCCCACATGTTATATATATATATCATAAAAAAAATAATAAAATAAAATAAAATAAAATCTTTCTAAATAATGGCCGTAATATTTCCCTTTTACGTTCTTTGTTTCGGCATAACCGCCGGTACTTTGAATATTGAGGGCAATATTCATTTCTAAGTGTGGGGGAGAATTCTCACGAATTTTATCATGTATTATCCACCCAATTCCCCCATTTTTGGCCAAAATTTTTTTTTGGAGTAAGTGTTTTGCACTTACTCAATTGGTTATCAGTCCGCCATGTCTAATAAACAAAAGGATTGGCTAATCCAGGAGCAAACGGCTCTTGGTAAAGATATCTCAAATCCGTTGACGGCTTGCAATTTGCCCAAAATTGTATGGTATTCAGCTCACCATATCCTTAAAAGTGAAGAGTTGGCTAGCCCGCAAGTTTATGGCTTGTGGTAAAGGCAATGGAAAAACCATAATTGGTAATCAGCTCACCAAAGATAATATTGATAATTTATCTAAGAGTTGGCTAGTCCAGAGCAAACGCCTTCTGGTAAAGACAAATCAAATCCGTTGAAAGCTGGTGGTTTGCTCAAAATCACATGGTTATCGGTGTACCATGGTTCTTACTTGAACTGAAACATTTGGCTACTCGAGAAGTAATGGCTTTTGGTAAAGAGATTCAAATCCATTAAGTTTTTCTCAAAAGATTGCTAGGGACTAGCAATAGTTTAGTGTGGGGATTGATGAGTGTGTAAATACTCATCATTTTTAGTTAAATCTGAATGCCGAAAACGTTTAAAATGCTCAAAAATGCTTCAAAATACTGAAAATATTCCAAAATTGCATTTTATATGTTTCAGATGCAAAATGTTTAAAATCAGGTGAAAAATGAGCTAAATTTGCATAATTGGCATTCAAGTCCCCCAAGTTTCAAAAATTTTCAGAATAGTCCACGAGCCCTAATTTCAAAGAAAAATCACCAAAGGTCTTTTTAAAATCATAACTTGTCAAAATTAGTCCTTTGGTGAAAAATATCAAAGGTTTTGAGAAATTACAAATTGGTCCTTTAAGTTTAAAATTGGCAAAAATGGCCTTGGAAAATTGAAAATGTCAAGTTTGGTCCTTGTACTATTGAAACTTGTCAATTGTGGTCCCTTGAAACAACTTTGTGAAAATGGCAGCCTAGGTCCTTGAATTTCAGAAATTGCACATCAAGTCCTTGTTTATTAAAAACCTTTACAAGCCCTTGACCCATGTCATAACCCTTGTGACCCCCTGCCATATAAGCCATTTGGACCCTGCCTTCCAATTTGACCCCCCTTCAATATAAAACACCCTACGCGCCTTTTTCCTGTCTTCCCCAACATCTAGCCCTGCAACACCCATCCCCCCTCCTCACCTTATCCCTTCCTTGTTCCCCCCACCTCCACACAACTACAAAATGCATTAAATGCACCCTACTCCCACACTCAACCCTCAACTGCTAAAACCCTTTTTTCCCGCCAAAATGGAATGAATGGCCAAGATTGTCTCCAGTGATCCAAAGGCCTCAAGCAAAGATGGGATTTACTCAGAACAAGTGGGAGAAGCATGTCATATATAAAACGAGGAGGAAGAAAGAGAAAAGGAGTAGTAGTTAGTTTTATATTTTACTTGTATGTCGTTTTTAAGATAAATGCTTTAGTTTAAGTTTTAAAATGTAATCTTTTGTTTCTTTAATATAAACTCAAGTGATTTTATCATTGTAATCTGTTTTCAAGTCCTAATTTAAAGTTTCATTTCAGTTCCAATTTTCAAGTTTACTGTTGAAAATTTCAGTTTCATTGTCTTATGTACAAGCTTCTATTAGCTTCTTTTTAAGTTCAAACAAGTTCACTCAAGCTTATTTTAGCTTTTGACAAGCTTTGGAAGGCCAAGTTTCATTTCAGATTGTTCACTTATGGTCAACAAAAGTCAACTGTGAGCTCAAATTGCAATGAAATTGGATATGGTTGTTGCAGATCCTTGATTTGGGTTGGAATAGTTGCATTTAGTGTAGTTATAGTTTTGGTTTTAGCCTGCAAACTAGCTGGACATTGGTGAGTGAATTTCTCATTTTCAATTTTCAAGTCAATTTGCAGTTTTTGTTTGTACTTGTATCTGTGGTTTAGAATGGTTTAAGTCTGTTTATTTAGTGTTAATTTTAGCAAGAAAACTCAGTTTGATCATTGGTACAAGCTAGTGCAGTGTTTATATCTGTTTTTATTGCAAATTAGTGTTTATAGTGGTGTTTGGATTTGCTACTTGAACTGTGCTAGAGGATTGTTCATGGGTTAGGACTTGTTGGTTTATGTTTGTTTAGCTCATATGTACTAATATCTGTCTTTAACTTGTGCCTGCAAAGCTCAAAGTCAAAATCCAATAAATCTGTCTCAACAGCTTAACTGTTGAGCTTTTATAAAACCAAAAGCTCATTTTGTGTTTAAATATCATAGATAAAGCTTGCAGTAGGTGTAATTCATCTTAAAACATCATATTTCTGGCTTGGTAAATCTAGATCAAATTTCATTTAAGTCAACATTTCATGTTTGCTTCAAAAGTCAAAATTGCAAAATTCCAGTTTTCATCCAACCTAGAAGGATTTTTCTTGGACTCATTTACTGGTCAATTTCAATGAAACTTGTGGTTTTATAAAGTCCTACTAGTCTATTTTCTTATCTCCATTTTAGTATATTTTGGGAATTTTATAGAAGCCCTAAAAAGGCTTTGTCAACATGGGCTTATATCCTGTGCAACTAACTCAAGCATACACAGTGCATAGGGTATTGCAAGGCTAGTACAAAGCTGATTTGAGCTTATCTAGATCTCCTTTTTGGTTTACAAGCTCTCACCCAGGTCTTATTTAGGTTCCTTTATCTGTTTTCAAGTTTAAACATTATTGGGTTGCTTTTTTATTTTCAAGCTTAAAAGTAGTGGCCTAAAAAACTGTTTTTGCACAAAAGCTCAAATCATCAAATATGTGTATTCAGCTATTCAGAGGTTTGAGTTTGTTGTAACTTGTTGCATTCTGGTTATTTTAGCTTATCCTAGCTTCTGTTCAGTGTTGGTGGCTTATTGTAGCTTTTGGCTTATTTAAAGTGCTTATTCTTAAGCACGTGACATACTAGCAGCTTGCAATTTCCTACACACAAGCACCTGTTTTTCCATTTTTCCTAGATTCCTCATATTATTTTAAGCTTATCTTGAATTTTTCAGATTTTTCTAAGTCATTTTGCTATTTTCTGCATTTTAATTACTTTTTAGCACTTTCTAATTAGCATTTAATACAATTAATTAAGAAAAGTCTCAAAAATTTAATTTTTCATTTTTCTTAAGTTAAGATAAATATAAAAAGCCAAAAAAATATTTTTCCAGATTTTTATTAGTTAAATTTGTATTTTTAAGCAATTTAATTAGTTTTAAATAGTTTTTAATTCATATAAAATCCAAAAATAATCAGAAAAATACAAAAATAGTTTTGAAAATTCTCTTTTGATATTTTAGATTTTTCTAAGTCATAATTTTATTTTTCTAGCTTTATTTCCTATTTTCTTGTATTTTAGGCTAATATTAAATAGTTAAAAATAGTTTTTAATTAATAATAATTAGATAAATAGTTTTAAAAATAATTTTCTTTTTCTAATAATTTTATTTTATTTTTAGGATTCCAAAAATATCATTTTCATATTTGTAGGCCTTTTCCTTCTTTATTTTCACATTTTATTTAGTACATTCACGTAATTTTATTTAAACGTAAGTTTTAGGTTTTAAACGTTCATCAATTTTAAAAATAGTGATAGCGTTTATTTAATATATTTTAACTTTTTAATTTTCTTAATTTGTATTTAAGTCGCTGTAATTTATAAATTTTTTCTTTAGGTATAATTTCCAATCAAATCCTTTACTGATCACTATCCTTAGTGATCACTCTATCATCTGATCAAGTGTTTACACACCATTGAGTCTCCGTGGGACTTAACGACCCGGGAATTCATTTTATTCTCTGATCTTCATTGTATTTGTGTTTTAAGCAGTTTTAAGCTTCTTACGGTTAGCCATTCACAAGTGGCTAGCTTGTGTGAGGTAGCTTGACGGTTTAGCATAGATCAGTACACTTGGGTCTTATGAACCGGTGATATTGCCCTGTTGTCGACCTTGATGAACCTTAATGACGAATCTTCATATGATTCTTTTTACCATGAACCTTAATGACGAATCTTTGCTATGAAACTTTTATTATGAACCTTTGATATGCTTTTCTGAACAATTTGATATGACCCAGTTGTTATGACTCTAGTGTGTTTGAGTGACGTTGTGATAACTCGTATTTTCAGGTCATATTTCAAAACATTACTCATGCTTCATCATTTATCATTTATCGTAAACTAGATTTACGACCATCAAATTCCGCTAACCTTAATGGTTTATCTGCGAATTCATGAACATTTCATCGAGGACATTTCATATAGACTAGATTTAGTCTACATATCATCAATAACATCATTTCATATCAATATTATGCATGGGTTTGCATTTTTCATTAAACGTTTATTTTCTATTAAATAAACGCTATCGCGTAAACATTATTTTGAACATTTGATCCGACACTTTCAAAAATATTCCTAATATATTTTATACTCATTTTAAGACTATAAAAATTATATTATATTTAGCCTACCCGATGTTTTCAAATTATTTCGTATATAAATTGTTATATTTATATAATTACGACGGTTTTCTTAAAAACTACACGATAAATATTTATTTCACTCAACTCATGTAAGAAATGTATTTTTATAATTTTTATGACTTCAATATATTTTATTTTGATCCGCTAAAATTTATTTTTAGCCAACGCTACCCTAAATTGCTTAATTACGTACAAGTTACCAATAATCCTTAACTACTTATACATTACACTACACTTATTTATTTAAAAAAAAAAAAAAAAAAAAAAAACACTACATGAGTAATCACCCTTGTCGACACAAGGGTGACTCATGCACCTTTTGATGCAAATATCTTATACATATACATACACATTATTAATCATACCACACATACAATACATTATATCAAGTGAAAAAAACACACAACTCTCTCCATCTCTTGCTCATAAACCGGCCACCATAGAAGACCAAGCAAGGAAATCATTTTTCTTCAAGTCAAGTTATTTTCACAACTTAGGCATACTCTTAAGCAAGGTTTTGAAATAAAAACCTAGAGTGTTTAGGATTAAACCTTTGTTCACTTAACCTCATCAAGTTACTAGTAAGCATTCATATTCATGTTTTTATTTCATATTCATTGTTATGGTCATTTCATTTTATTTGAGTAAACATGCAAGTCTCATGAGGTTTATACCACTTTTACATTGATTTTAAGAGTATATATATATTTTTTATCCTATAATTACTCCTTGTTATAAATCACTCTTGGTGATGTCTAGGAACCCATGACACCTTAAGAAGGTGTATGGTAGGATTAGAATAGCTTCGGAGGTATTTGAATTGGTTGGATGGTTTGGTGCGAGAAAACTCATTTCGACAAGTCTAATTAAGGTCTGCCGCTTATTTTGAAAATCTGGAAAATTCGACAGTCAGAAAAATATTTTGGGCTAGATATTTGGAAAATACTTTAAAACGAAACGTGCCGCTTGAACGGCAAACGGAGCTATAATCACGAAAACGTTATGCTATTTTGAAGTTTGACGACGAAAACTATTTGTTGCAGAAAATTCAGCAAGCTGTCTCGACTTTTTACGAGTCAAAAATGAGTCTTAAGCGTTGTTAAATGTGTCGACTTATCAAAAATATATTTGTATATGTTATCACGATTCCGTGGATATAAAGAACGTAGAAAACGGACTTATAACGACTAAGTTATTCACATTTTAAAAAAAAAGTTGCCGTAACTTTATTCTATTAGCAAAATTAATACATTTTCTATTAAACACATACTACGGCAACGAGGGACCATGTTGAAATCGTTTTTAACAATGACGAAGTACTTTTTATAAAGTGATGTCTTCTAGTAAAAGTAAGTTCGCCGAGCATATTTTTCAAAATGTCAAACTATTTGTCAAGCAGAGTTGTAACGAATAAGATACGGTCACTTAAACTTTGCCGGAAAACCATCCTTAAACTATATTTTGGGACACAAGTACCATACTTTAGCTATATTTTTCTCTATGATAGGAACCTCTAGGATGAAAACTTAAACACTAAAACTTTGAGATAATGATACAAGCTTCCCAAAACCGTTGAGTTCGTTTCCTAACACTCGACGTACACCATTTTACGACTAGTTTTTCGAGGCCGTTTTAGTCACTTTCATGAATTTTCCAAATGACATTATTTTACGACGAAAAGTTATAATTTCATAATAAATCACTAAATGATTATCGTTGGATATCATTTCAATATAAATACATTTGGAGTAGTTTAAAAATGGTCAAGACGTTAAAAGATTATTTCTCGACGAGAAATATTATTTTCACAAATTCACAAGTGGTATAGATATCATCCGAATTGCATGCATAACATTACATCATAACTTATTATTTATCATATCATTCATAATAGGTCAAGTTTAGTGATTCGAGCTACATTTCGGTGTACTCACTTTTGCCATCGCATCATTGTCCATGTGAGTTTTCATAGCCCCACTTTCAATTGTTTTGTACTATTTTGGGGGAGATGCATGCTCAAACTGTTTTCATTTACTTTCACAAGTACTTTAACTTACATGAATTACCGTGAGTTCCATAGCCCCATTTTAAATTGTTTTAATGCTTTTATTAAACTCTTTGGGGGAGATACATGTTTAACTACTTTTCACAAGTACTTTAGAATTTAAAGATAACTTCTATCATGATCACCATTGTTTCAAAAATCGAATGTTGTACTATATTAATTGTTCTTGTTTGAGTGGTATAGTTCTAACGTCGATAAAGTTCTATGTCAGTTGACTACTGATACATTAAGTCATGTGCTATTGATTATGTGCTATAGTTCTACGTCGTATAAAGTTCTATGTCAGTTGACTACTGATACATTAAGTCATGTGCTATTGATTATGTGTTATTGTTCTAAGTTGAGTTAGTTACTCTTGTGAATTCCTTTGACATCATGTGTTTGAACATAAACTATACATTTTGGCAATGGGTTGTAAACACACAGGTTGCAAGTTTTGTATGGGCGGAACTTGGAACTGAGTGGATTTGCAATGCCTTTGCTGCATAAAACGATTTTGAAAGGTTTTTCATTTCAACTCAAACTCTATGAACTCACTCAACCTTTGTGTTGACACTTTTAGCATGTTTTATCTCAGGAATCTAAGGCATTCACTTCATGACATGTATGTGGACATATCATAGAGTCGTGGTGACGACGCGTACACATGGATTTATTCATTTTAAAACATCGTTGGCTTTGTAACAAACTTCTTTCCGCACAAGTTAATTTCATTTGGGACCTACACTTTGTAAACTCTGATTATTTTATTAAATCAAACGATGTATTTTCCCAACGACACTTAAGGTCTTCAATATATATCTGTAACTATGATGCTATGACAGTCAATCCCCAGGATTCCATTCCGCTGCAAAAAAGGTAATTTGGGGGTGTGACAGATTGGCATCAGAGCTTCAGTTATAGAGAACTAGGTTGCATCATTGACCCTAGACTATAACTACATCATTATAGCATCTTATCATTTCATCATAAGTGCATGTTCACTTTACATGCGGTTTATACGTACATTTTTCGAGTTATTTACTTTCATTTCAAATCGATTGTCACATAGATGCCTTTAAATACTCATCCTATTATCATTTCCTCCTACTCCAATGCGAAGAATGCTTTGTCATTCCCTATCGAAATTTTAATATCAGCTGATTCACCACCGATAACGTCGAATGCCGAGATAAACCTTTAAGTAGGGCAAAGTCACTCTCACTCCTTCGTTTCACCACTAACATGTTGAGTTACACGTTATTCACGCACTAAGTCACTAGACCATCATACATCTGAAGCACTTACGACACCTCATAACCCATCTTTTGGGAACCCGTCGATTATTTTGAAAAGTAACCTCAAACTTATCACCCCTCACATTACATCTCTTAGAGTGCTTATTCTTAACATAGGACTTTGCTACGTCTCACCTTTCCTCTTATTTTGAAGAGTTATGGCACCGAAGAAAGCTGCCCCATAATGACACCAGCTGCGATCCAAAGGTATATAGAGGATAGTATAGCCGAGGCACTAAGGAAAGAACGAGCAACGTTAGCTGCTGCTGCTGAGGCCACGGCTGCTGCTGAAGCTGCTAGACTTGCTACTCCTACAGGAGCTGCAGGAGGATCTGGAGTTCGAAATTGTACATACAAGGACTTTAAGAACTGTATCCTACAAGTTCAAAGGCACAAAGGAGCCACTGCTATGGTTCGATGGTTTGAGAAGATGGAGTCCTTTATTTCTTTATGCAATTGCCCAGATGACTACAAGGTGAAATTCGCCACTGGTACACTCTTAGATGGCGCAATGTCATGGTGGAATTCGTATGCGCAGCCTATTGGTATCGAAAATGCTTATAAGCTCACGTGGGATGAATTCAAGAATCTGGTAACTAAGAAGTATTGTCCACGCACGGAGGTGAAGAAATTAGAAACGGAATTTTATGAGTTAGTGACTGTTGGTTATGACATCGAGACCTACATTAGGAGGTTTCAAGAATTGGCTGCACTATGTCCATCAATGGTTTGGGACAACGAGAAACTACTGGAAAATTTCATTGGAGGACTTCCACAATGTATTCAAGGAGATCTAACTTCTTCCGATCCACAAACAATTGAAGAAACTATCAGGATAACTCAAAAACTCATGGCTCAGTCGCGTGAAAGGGAAACATTATCACAATAACCGCAACAACAACAACAACCACAACACCAAACTAACAACACAAAAGGAAATGGGATAATGACCAGGAAGGTTATGATAACGACAACCAAAACCGTAACACTAACCATCACCAACAACTGAATAGAAGACAAGAAGTCGCAAGGGTCTATGTTGTTGCACCAACAAAGGGAAGAGCTTATACTGGAAACTTACCACGATGCCACCAATGCATGCTACATCATAATGGTCCATGTGGTATATGCTTTAGCTGTCACAAAGTGGGACACCTTGCTAAGGACTGCCAGGGCGGCCCATAGTTACATGTTACGGATGCGGGGAGCAACACTATCGAATCAATGTCCTCAAAAACAAAGGTCAACAAGTTGAAGGTGCTCATGGGAATGCATACATATTAGAAGGAGGAGAAGCTCGTCATGGTCTCAACCATGCGGAAGACTAAAGAAGTTCGGAAACTAACGGTCTCATTTTTCCTTATATACTATGTCGTACTAAGTTTATGTCTTCCATCGTATTCGGATCTTATGACTTAAGATGTACTACTTTTGATAAACCACTCGTTGTAATATATTCTCATTACCGACTTTTCTTTTCCTTCTGATTCTTATCACTTACAAGGTTTAGATATCTGTACCATCGAGTTATAAAACTAAACCGAACGTCACATTATCGTTCCTTAATTATACAGATGCTAACTATGTCTAATCCTGGAGGGATATCGTTCCTTAATTATACATAGCCTAGCTAACTATGTCTAATTCTGGAGGGATCGTGTTATGTTGGGAGCAGTTATTTATAAGTCTTAGTACAAGCAGGGTTTTTACATATTCATAAAAGTCAAAGTGTTATTCATGGGAGATTCATCCAATATTTTTCTTTACAATGATGTTTTGTACGCTCTAAATAATCGATAACCATAACAACATCTCTTCATGTCTTCTCTCCTCGTTATTCATCATAAACTCAAAAATTCGATAGACTAACACGAATGATTCAGGACTGAATTCCTTTTAGGTTGGGCGAATGTGACAACTCGTATTTTCAGGTCATATTTCAAAACATTACTCATGCTTCATTTATTATCATTTATCGTAAACTAGATTTACGAGCATCAAATTCGCGTAACCTTAATGGTTTAGCTGCGAATTCATGAAAATTTCATCGAGGACATTTCATATAGACTAGATTTAGTCTACATATCATCAATAACATCATTTCATATCATTATTATGCATGGGTTTGCATTTTTCATTAAACGTTTATTTTCCTATTATAACGCTATCGCTAAACATTATTTTGAATATTTGATCCGACACTTTCAAAATATTCCTTATTTTTTATATACTCATTTAAGACTATAAAAATTATATTATTAATTTACCCCGACGTTCATTTATTTTCGTATATAAATTGTTATGTTTATATAATTACGACGGTTTTCTTAAAAACTACACGATAAATATTTATTTCACTCAACTCATGTAAGAAATGTATTTTTATAATTTTTATGACTTCAATATATTTTATTTTGATCCGATAAAATTTATTTTTAGCCAACGCTACCCTAAATTGCTTAATTACGTACAAGTTACCAATAAACCTTAACTACTTATACATTACACTACACTTATCTATTAAAAAAAAAAAAAAAAAAAAAAAAAAAAAAAAAAAACTACATGAGTAATCACCCTTGTCGACACAAGGGTGACTCATGCACCTTTTGATGCAAATATCTTATACATATACATACACATTATTAATCATACCACACATACAATACATTATATCAAGTGAAAAAAACACACAACTCTCTCCATCTCTTGCTCATAAACCGGCCACCATAGAAGACCAAGCAAGGAAATCATTTTTCTTCAAGTCAAGTTATTTTCACAACTTACCTACTCTTAAGCAAGGTTTTGAAAAAAAACCTAGGGTGTTTAGGATTAAACCTTGTTCACTTAACCCATCAAGTTACTAGTAAGTATTCATATTCATGTTTTTATTTCATATTCATTGTTATGGTCATTTCATTTTATTTGAGTAAACATGCAAGTCTCATGAGGTTTATACCACTTGTACATTGATTTTAAGAGTTATATATATATTTGTTATCCTATAATTACTCCTTGTTATAAATCACTCTTGGTGATGTCTAGGAACCCATGACACCCTAAGAAGGTGTATGGTAGGATTAGAATAGCTTCGGAGTTGTTTTGAATTGGTTGGAATAGTTTTGGCGCGAGAAAAACTCATTTCGACAAGTCTAATTAAGGGTCTGCCCTTATTTTGAAAATCTGGAAAATCCGACAGTAAGCAAAATATTTTGGGCTAGATATTTGGAAAATATACTTTAAACCGAAAACGTGGCCGCTTGAACGGATTAAAACGGAGCTATAACGAAAAAGTTATGCTATTTTGAAGTTTGACGACGAAAACTATTTGTTGCAGAAAATTCAGCAAGTTGTCTCGACTTTTTACGAGTCAAAAATGAGTCTTAAGCGTTGTTAAATGTGTCGACTTATCAAAAATATATTAGTATATGTTATCACGATTCCGTGGATATAAAGAACGTAGAAAACGGACTTATAACGACTAAGTTATTCACATTTTAAAAAAAAGTTGCCGTAACTTTATTCTATTAGCAAAATTAATACATTTTCTATTAAACACATACTACGGCAACGAGGGACCATTTTGAAGGTCGTTTTTAGCAATGACGAAGTACTTTTTATAAAGTGATGTCTTTTAGTAAAAGTA
>OU343222.1:81229456-81295771 GCA_910596185.1 Chrysanthemum makinoi
GATCCACAGTCCGAAGGAGGACGGTATGTTTGTAACTATAAATACCAGTGATTGGTGCTGAAAACAATCAAGCTATATCACACAAGCTAGCCACTTGTGAATGGCTAACCGTAATAAACTTAAAACTGCTCAGAAACCAATACAATGAAGATCGGAGAATATAATGAATTTCGTTAAGTCCCACCGGAGACTTAATGGTGTGTAAACTTGATCGATGATAGAATGATCACTAAGGATAGTGATCGTAAGAAGGATTTGATTGGAAATTACACTACTGATCGAATGGAAAGATATTTGGACACAGAATTGATAAGCACAACAATCAGATGAAACAAACGTAAAACGTACGTTTAAAAACTACGTAAACGTACAAAATTAAAAATTGAGATCTAAGAAATAAAAGACCTACAAATATGAAAATGACATTTTTGAAAACCTAAAAATAAAAGAAAATTATTAGAAAAATAAAATTATTTTTATAGCTATTTATTTAATTATTATTAATTAAAAACTATTTTAAGCTATTTAATAATACTCTAAAATAAAAGAAAATATGAAATAAGGATAGAAAAATAAAATTAAGACTTAGAAAAATCTAAAATATTATAAAACTTATTTTAAAACTAAAAATATATTTTTTTACACTTTTTATATATTTATTACTAATTAATTACTATTTAAAATACACTTAAATACTAGAAAATATAAAATAAACCTAGAAAAATAAAGTTTTAACTTAGAAAAATCTAGAATACTATAAAACTAATTTTAAAATTGAAAAGATATTTTTTATGCTTTTTAATTATTTATTATTAATTATTTAATACTTTTAACTATTTAAAATTCTAATAAATACTAAACAGATTATGAAAATTATGAAACTTTTTCTAAAAATAACTTAAGGTGACAGAAAACTAAGAAAAACATCAAAACAAGATTTGCTTAATAATAAGCAGAAAAGAAAAATCAAAAAGCTAAAATCTATTAAATAAACACTATCACTATATTTATAATGATGTTTTTCTGGATTTTCTTTTTGAAAACTATTTAACTACTTAAAAGATGAAACTTTTACAAAGACAAAAATTTTACAAATAAAAAATAAGCAGTTTGTGGGCTAAAAAAAACTCAACAGTGGCCTATATGAGCTTATTTGATGAATTAAGCTCAAACAAGCTTGTAAGCTGAAAACAAAAGTGAAATAAGATGCAAATAAGCTAGTTTTACTCAAATTAAGCTAGAATACACAGAGAGCCATACTAATAAGCTGAAATAAGCAGATAAGCACTTGTATAAAACCAAGAAATGGACAGAACAACAAGCCACTTGCAGCCCTAGCAAACAAGCTACAAAATGGAATTTTAAGCTTGGGACCTCAAGATGGCTAGGTCAGCTTTCCAAAGAACCAATAATCACAGGATTTGATCAACAAATAAGCTCTGTGTGAGCTTATGATTTAGCTTGTGAGACTGGTGCACAGGGCACTTTTTTAGAACAGGTACTCAAAAGAAGTTGGATAAAAAGCACTTAATAAGCTGATTAAAAGTAAACTAGCATTTTTCTAATTAAGTTTAGCAACTAAACTTTAATAACCCAAAAGATTTTAAGCTAAATCTCACTATTAAACACACAAAGGAAATTTTATTCAAAAACGACCAAAATGAAAATTTTGACTTTTATAAAAACTAGTTAAGTTGACTTATATGAACTTTAAGCTGATTTTAATCACTGAATATGTTGTTATAAGGTGAACTAAGACTGATTTGAGTAATTTTAACAACTTATGAACACAAAATCATGACCATGAATCATTAAAATCCAACAGTTAGTGCATAAGATAGGATCAAAAGGTATTTTGACTTTGGATGAATCAAGGACTGGTTTTTATGACTTGCTTGAGTTATTAGAACCAAGTGTGATATAAAACAATAACAAGAAGCCACTCAAACAACCACTAAGACAGTTTAACTCACAAATCCAAACAAGACTTGATATAACTGTTTTGATGATTTTCAAAGCTAAACACAAATTTAAAAGAACAACCACTAATTTTATTGGTTAATTATCCTTAACTAAGACTCCACTAACACTAAAACACAAAGATTAAAGCTACTAAACTTTAAAAACAAAGTTGAAATAACAAATTCAACAAAAGGCTTTACAAAGACTATCCAACCTAAAACCAAGAACTAGGAACCAAGAACACTCCTCAGGCTTACCACTAAGCCACTAAACCTGCTAGCCATCCAAAATTTAATTCCCGGCCCAAATACCGTAGAACATTCATTTCCATATGATTTTTGATTTTTCAACTATTTAATTTCTATTTTTGGTGATTTTTGATTTTTGTTTAAACCGATTTTAAGATATCTAATAGCTTTTATAAGCTATCTAGGAGCCTATATGTGCTTATTCAGTCCATGATAACACCTAACAATAACATTCAAATCATAAGAGATTTTGAGCACTTGAAAATTGCATAAACTGAATTTGATACTGAAAACTTGAAATTGATTATTAAAAGGATTCAAATACACTTGAGAAACTTAAACAAAGTACTTGGAAGTGAAAACATACACTAGAAAGCTTAGATTAAAAAAAACGACTAAAGAAATATATTACTAGATATATCGATACAATGCATCTCTTCCTTCTTTATAGACTTTTTGACTCCTTGATATCTCTGAATCTTTCCCACTAATTTCCAGCCATTGGATTGCACAAAATCATCATAATCGTCCACTTGTAGATTTGGCGCCAATTTCTCTTTAGGTGGTTTAGATATTAAGTGGGTTGGTTTCAATCAATTAAGAGTTTTTGGTGTTAGTGAAGTGGAGAGGGACAAGGTAAGGTGAGGCAAGTGGTGAGTTTGAAAAAGATGGAAAACTACCTCTGGTTTTTAGAATTACAGGCAATGAGAGGGAGATGAAGTCCCCGGTTTGCCATTTAACCCATTTGACCGAGGGATTAGTATATTGGGGTCACAATTGGTATTGGGGGTCAAGTGGTATTTTGACCTAGCTCGGGGTCAAGCTTGGGTTTGGCTAAGGATTGGATTGGGCTTGATATTTTAAAAGGGTGTCCCCTTGGTTTAATAGATATACAAGGACTAGATTTGCAACTTTTCCAAACTTGAAGGACTGAACTTGACATTTTTCCAAACTTATCACAAGGACCAAACTTGACAAGCTTTGATAGTACAAGGATAACTTTTGCATAAAATTCCATTTTAAAATATCCAAGGACTAATTTTGCAATTTTTCAAAGCTTAAGGACCTTTTCCACCATTTGACCAAAGAATCATTCAAGGACCAAATTTAACAACTTAGAATATTTCAGGGACCTTGAATGATAAAACTCCACATTTTTGAATTCCAGGGACTAGATTTGACAACTTTTAAAACTTGGGGACTAAAACTGCCAATTTTGCAAACTTGATACATTTTTCATCTGATTTTGATCTTTTTGCATTTAAAACACATAAAACACCGATTTGTGATATTTTCATCATTTTGATGCATTTTTGAGCGTTTTCAGATGATTTTGTAGTTTAGATTATACAAAAATGATGAGTATTTAGACACTCATCAATCCCCCACACTGAGATATTACTAGTCCCTAGCAATGATTTGAACTTTAATGGATTTTAAAAACTCTTTACCAAAAGCCATCACTTCTGGAGTAGCCAATTGTTTTGATTCAAGTAAGAACCTTGGTATAACGATAACCAAATGATTTTGAGCAAATCATAAGCTGTAAACGGATTTGATTTGTCTTTACCGAAGCCGTTTGCTCGGACTAGCCAACTCTTAGATAAATTATCAATAATATCTTTGGTGAGCCGATTACCAATTATGGATTTCAACTGCCTTTACCACAAGCCATAAACTTGCGGGCTAGCCAACTCTTCACTTTTTAGGATATGGTGAGTTGAATACCATACAATTTTGGGCAAATTGCAAGCCGTCAACGGATTTGAGATATCTTTACCAAGAGCCGTTTGCTCCTGGATTAGCCAACCCTTTTGTTTATTAGACATGGCGATGATTACCATATGATGAATAAGTGAAAAACACTTATTCCAAAAAAAATTTTGGCCAAAAACAGGGGAATTGGGTGGATAATACATGATAAAATTCGTGAGAATTCCCCCCCCACACTTAGAAATGAATATTGCCCTCAATATTCAAAGTACCTGCGGTTATGCCGAAACAAAGAACGTAAAAGGGAAATACTACGGCCATTATTTAGAAAGAGATTTTTGATGATTTTATATATAACAGCATGGGCAACTCCACACTGGGTGGTAGAACAGAGAAAGAAGACAGAAATATGGGTGAAAACCCATATGGTGTGTGTATATTGTTTTTGATACCAAGTCACTAGCTTGACTCGATCCCCGCATTCATTGGTTCATGGGGAAAGTTTGTAGATCCGGGACAACCACGAGTGGAATGTCCTCTCCAAAGTAATGTCTTCATCGATGACCATTCACATTAAAATTAGGACCATCGGGTTGAGATAACTCAATGGTACCATAAGGATAAACCTTAGCGATAGTAAATGGACCAGACCAACGGAACTTGAGCTTTCCCGAGAAAATCTTCAATTTTGAATTGAAAAGAAGGACTCGATCACCAACGTTGAAAACGCGGTTCTTGATTTTTGAGTCATGAATCTTCTTTGTCTTTTGCTTGTAGATCAAAGAGTTTTCGTATGCTTGATCACGAAGTTCATTTAATTCATTCATTTGAACTTTTCTCGTGATCACCACCGCTCTGATATCGAAATTTGCATGCTTTAAGGCCCAGTATGCCTTGTGCTCTAACTCAATCGAAAGATGACATGCCTTTCCGTACACTAGCTTGTATGGAGTACACCCGATGGGTGTTTTGTAAGTCGTACGGCGCCCGAGCGTGCGTCATCTAGTTTATCCGACCAGAAGCACGATTTTCGCCACCGTCCTCTCCATTCTTTTAATACCACGGTTGGAAACTTCCACCGCCCACTTGTTTGGGGGTGGTATGAGAAGGCGGTGGGTAACACCATACTTTTGCATGACACGATCAAATTGGTCATTGCAAAAATGGGTACCACGATCACTGATTATCGCTCTCGGAGTTCCAAACCTGGCAAAAAGAGATTTTAAAAACTTCACAACAACTCGGGCACCCATTTTGACAAATAGTCAACAGCCACAAGTATGTACTTGTTACCTCGAGAAGATGGAAATGGCCCCATAAAGTCAATACCCCAGATGTCAAATATCTCACAAACTTGAATGGCATTTTGCGGCATTTCATTTCTTTGAGATATATTTCCGTGACGTTGACAAGCGTCACAGGCTTTGACAAATTCGTGGGCATCCTTATAGATTGTGGGCCAATAAAACCCGAATCAAACACCTTTTGGCGGTGTAGTTTGGACTATGATGGCCCCTTGGGTCCAACAGGCAAGCTGTGAGAATGTCAAGAGCTTCTTGTCCATAAACACACCGTCGGATGACTTGATCCGCACAGATTTATTTTGAATAAGAAGGGTCGCCCAGAAATAATGTTTAACATCTTTGAAGAATTTGTTCTTCTCAGCTGGGTTGACATCCCTTTCACATGAAGTTACCCGCATGGTAATTTGGCGGTCGCAGAAACCATGGGGTAGAAGAGTTTCCACAAAAGAAACCGCATTGAGTGTCTCGAGAGGAAATGTTTCATTTATTTCCTTTTTCTATAACATCTTGGTGAGGGTTTTCTAATCGACAGATGATCGCAGCCTAGATTCTCTCCTTTTTATCACGTATAATGATATCAAATTCCTGGAGGAGGAGAATCCAACGGAGCAATCTCGGCTTTGCATCTTGCTTTGCAAAGAGATATTTGAGAGCCGAGTGATCCGTATACACCACGCATTTGGTCAAGATTAAGTATGGCCGAAATTTCTCAAATGCATACACCACGACTAATAGCTCTTTTTCTATGGTGGTGTAATGAGTTTGAGCTTCAGTCATAGTTTTGCTTGCGTAGTGGATAGGCTGAAAATGCTTGTTTCTACGCGCCCTAGACCGCACCGATAGCAAAATCACTTGCATCGCACATGAGCTCAAAGGGTAAATCCCGGTGAGCAACGAGAATGGGTGTCAGAAGCTTTTCTTCAATGTTTCACAAGCTTTGATGCACTCGGGTGAGAAGATAAAAGGAGCATCCTTTTCAAGAAGATGTCATAGGTCGGCGATTTTAGAAATCTTGTATGAATCTGCTGATAGAAACCGGCATGACCTAAAAAACTCCTAATACCTTTGACGGTAGTAGGATGAGGTAATTTAGCAATAACATCGACTTTTGCTCTATCTACCTCAATCCCATTTTTGAAATCTTATGGCCAAGGACTATGCCTTCTTTGACCATAAAGTGGCTTTTCTCCCCGTTTAGACACAGATTGGTGTCTTTACACCTTCGAAGCATTTTTTCTAAATGGGAGAGACATGTTTGAAAAGAATCCCCAATGACCGAAAAGTCATCCATAAACACCTCCATTGTTTCCCCGATCATGTCGTGGAAAATGGCCATCATACATCGTTGGAACGCCAGGGAGCATTGCATAAGCCAAAAGGCATACGTTTGTAGGCAAAAGTTCCGTATGGGCAGGTGAATGTGGTTTTCTCTTGATCTTGTGGATCAATAGGGATCTGAAAATAACCCGAGAAACCATCAAGGAAGCAATAGTATTCATTCCTTGCTAATCTCTCAAGCATTTGGTCCATGAAGGGTAGAGGAAAATGGTCTTTACGAGTGGCGTCATTCAACTTACGATAGTCAATGCAAACACGCCATCCTCCACCAATCGAGTTGGAATTAACTCGTTATCTTCATTAGTGACAACAGTAATGCCACCCCTTTTCGGAACACAATGAATTGGGCTAACTCAAGGACTATCTCGAGATTGGGTAAATCAACTCGCATCAAGAAGTTTGAGAACCTCTTGTTTGATAACATCATGGATTTTTGGATTCACTCATCTCTGATGTTGAACTGCTGGTTTAAAGTCATCCTCCATCAAGATTTTATGAGTACAAAACTCGGGTTGATACCCTTATGTCGGAGAGTTTCAAGCAATTGCTTGCTTGTGTGACTTCAAGATTTTATGAGAGCTTTTTCATCTTTACTCAAATCTCGCAATAATGACGGCAATTTATCATCACCCTCAAGAAATGCATACTCGAGATGAGGAGGTAAGTCCTTAAGCTCAACCTCGGGAAATTCTTCAGTTTTCTCAACTGACTTGACTTCCTTGTTATGAAGCTCGACGGGAGGGAGAGGAGGAGAAGTGTCCTGATTTAACAACTTCTTTAGAAGAATATCTCCTCCTCATTAATCTCATTTTGTTTAATCTCATCTGGGATTGAATCACTAGGGTGAGGGGTTGATGATGGATCATCATTAAGCAACTTCTCAATAAGTATGTCCCCTCAATGTCAATTGGAGCATGATCAATTTCCCACGGAATAGAATCACTAGCCAAGTATGCTTCAATCTCTTCCGAGATGGAGTCACTTCCCTCAAAAGGAGTGATAGAAGGAGTAGAATTGGCTATGATAGGTTGAGAAGATGTGGTGGGATCCCCACTCACGGAATTATGAGAATAACCAAGAACTTCTTAAGAGTACTCTTCAAGATCAACATCAATGATATCTATTCGTTAACCGACTCGAATCATAATTTGCGGAGTACCTCAGTTTGATCAAGGTTAAAAGTAGCAGCTTCATTACCAACACGTAATGTGATTTCCTGCTCAAATACATCTATGAGAGCACGGCCCGTTCTCATGAATCCTCGACCAACAATGAGAGGAACCCGATGATCGGCATCAAAATCAACAACCACGGTCACGGAAATGGAACTTTCCAACTTTCACAAATACGTCCTCGGCAATGCCAAGAGGACGGGATATGGAACGATCTGCAAGCTCGAGAGTCATGCAAGTAGGAGTAAGTTCCGAAAGAGAGAGTTTCTTCCATACTGAATAAGGCATTAGGTTGATGCTTGCACCAAGATCCGCTAGGGCAAAGCATTCAACCATTCCCGGAAATACACAGGTAAGAGAAATTTTCCGGGATCTCAAGTTTCTCGAAGCTTCGGGATAACTGCTGAAATTCTCGTTAAGAGGATTTTTAGCCATTTCAAACAGCTTTTCCTTGTTGCTTAACATGTGTTTGAGAGTGGATGCAAACTTGGGCATCAGCATGATAGCATCCGCAAAGCTTATGTCAAATGTAACTCTTGAAAAATTTGAAAAAATTTGTCCATTTGATGATGCTTTTCACGGAGCTTTGCTCATTCAAACGTGATGGGTAAGGAATAGAAGATTTGGATTGTTTTCAGAGCTACCAGGAGGTTCAAAAAAAACTCCTGGATTTGACTTGGGTTTCTGGACAACTTGAGGTTGGACTACCGAAGGTAGGATGTGTGCGGTACTTCGTGGGCTTGAATAATGCACCTTGTCCGTTGTATCCTTGGTAACTTGACTCATTTCTCCTAGTGGAGGAGGCATTGGAGTCGTAGGTCCATTGTGTGTCCTAGGTTCACTTTCCACTACCTTGGGAGGGAAGAAGAAGAAGAAGAGGTAGTAGGAATAGCAGGTCCATCATATGAAACACCACTTCGGTTGTGACGCTTTAGCATCGCCTCTTTAGCGATCGATGTTGCTCGAAGTTTTCTGAGCCCGAGGGTTGATCATTTAAAGACTTCTTAAGATCAACAATCTGACTGACCAACAACCTGTTCATTTCATCTTGGGACTTCATGAATTGCTTCAACAACTCATCGATGATGGTCCGGTTGGAACAATGGCGGGAGATGGATTAGGAAAATTCTGGCCTCTAATATTAGGATTAGGGCCTTGGTTTTGAAATTTCCCCGATTAGGATTCATATTCCCATGAAATTGATTCCCTCGATTGAAGTTGTTTTGATGAAGGTTCCCTTGATGTTGGAAACCTTGATTTGGTGCAGGATAGAAATTACCTTGGTTTTGGTAACCTTGGTGCATTCTAGGTTGGTTCTGATTCCGGTTTTGCATGTTATGATTCTCGTTAAAACCGGTGGTGCCCGATTAGTGTTAGCACGGTAGTGTGGTTCATTTTGAGGACGGTATTGATTACCTCGATGTGAACTACCGGCTATAGCATTGGCTTCAAATGGACTACCATCGGTGGCAGTACATTTGTAGTATGCATGAGGACCACCACAAGTAACACAACTCTCGACTTTCTTCACTTCACCATGTGTTTGGTCTGAGTGAAGGTCAATTTCTTTTGGTTAGCAAGAACCAAAGCCTGAACAATATCTGTGAGTTTGTCAATCTTAGCATCGGTGCTAGATGTACCACGGAGATGAAGAAGAAGAAGGTCCAAGATGAGACCGATATGTCTTTGCTCGAAATGGCGGACCCGAGATTTGTTCTCAATGATTTGCAAGGCCTCTTGGTGGTCTTGCTCAGAAATTACCTCGGAGGCATTCAAAGAATCTTGATTAGTCTGGTTGAGACCATTATAGAAAGTATCCATTTGCATTAACTCGGTAAAACCATGATGCGGACACTTACGAAGCAACTCTTTGTAACGATCCCATGCCTCCCCGAATGATTCATCAAATCTCGGAGAAAATTTCATTATCTCATTCTTAAGACTTGTGGTTCGGGATGGAGGATAGAACTCGTTAACAAACTTGGTGACAAGATCCTCCCATGTCTCAATAGAACGAGGGGTTGTTTCTCAAGCCAATTCCGGGCTTGTCCCTCTAGAGAAAATGGGAACAGAAGAAGCTTGATAGCTTCATGTGGGACATTCTTGTACTTGATGGTAGATGCAATCTTGTTAAACCATCGAATGTGTGCATGAGGATCATCCCGCTCAAAACCATAGAATTGGCTTTGGGTTACTAGATTAAGCAACCCGTTTTGAGCTCGAAGTGTCACCACGATGGTGGGACAACAATAGCATCTCCGTAACCATCGATGGGTGCTTGGAGAAGCTCGTTCATGGGTTTGTCTTCTTCCATTTACGTGGTGGTGGTGGTAGACGCTCGCCACGCTGGGAGCGAACGTCCTCTACGTATACGAGGAATCTTTCCAAGTTCTGAAAGTGGACTTGTAGAACTGGAAGAACGAGCGCATGCACTAAGTATAGAAATCAATTTTCAAAACAAATGCGAGGCAAAACGACAAGTGAACTTAACCAATAATCCCAAATGAAATGGCTTCTTTGAAAAAGGTACACCAAATCACAAGGACACAAAGGCAAGTTTTAAATCGATGTTCGGAAACTTATTATGGTCACAACCCCAGTTAGTAGGTGTACTGCCTTGATTTGCGGTGGTTGATTTTTATGTATATATTAAGTACCACCGAAAAGACGTAGGTATAGATTTGTGCAAATTGGTTGAAAAACTTTTGGACAATATTTTTGGTATCGTCTCGTTTAACCAAATCATATCTCTTTAAGAATCACCTCAAAGAAAATACAAGATAGAAAACGTTCCGATTGTTTTGTTGTTTTATATTTTTTTGGTGTTTTAACACTTTAGGAAAAGTGCTAATGAACTTTTTGAGATTTTCTTATAACTTTACAAAAAAAAACTTATTACAAATGGTGGGATATGTGCAAGAATGGGTGCGAAAATGGCTTAACACACGCTAAAGCCTCCCAGCAGCTATAAAATTTGATCTGTGCTAACCGTCAAGCTACCTCACACAAGCTAGCCACTTGTGAATGGCTAACCGTAAGAAGCTTAAAACTGCTTAAACACAAATACAATGAAGTCCTGGAGAATAGAATGAATTCTCGGGTCGTTAAGTCCCACGGAGACTCAATGGTGTGTAAACACTAGATCAGATGATAGAATGATCACTAAGGATAGTGATCAATAAAGGTTTTGGATTGAATTATTACACTACTGATTGATTGGAATGGAATTGGAAACAGAATTGGAAAGCACAACAATCGGATGAGACAAACGTAAATACGTACGTTTAAAAACTACGTATACGTACAAAATAAAAAGTGAGATCTAAAAAATAAAAGACCTAAAAATATGAAAATAACATTTTTGGAATCCTAAAAATAAAAGAAAATTTTTAGAAAAAGAAAATTATTTTTACCACTATTTAATTAATTATTATTAATTAAAAACTATTTTAAACTATTTAATAATAACCTAAAATAAAAGAAAATATGAAATGAGGCTAGAAAAATAAGATTATGATTTAGAAAAATCTAAAATATTATAAAACTAATTTTAAAACTAAAAATATATTTTTCACACTTTTTATTTAATTATTACTAATTAATTATTATTTAAAATACACTTAAATACTAGAAAATATCAAATAAACCTGGAAAAATGAAATTTCAACTTGGAAAAATCTAAAATATGATAAAAATAATTTTAAAACTGAAAAGATATTTTTTATGCTTTTTAATTATTTATTACTAATTATTTAAGACTTTTACCTATTAAAAATTCTAATAAATACTAAATAAACAGAGAAAATTATGAAACTTTTTCTAAAAATAACTTAAGGTGACAGAAAACTAAGAAAAAATATAAAACAAGATTTGCTTATAAATAAGATGAAAAGAAAAATCAAAAAGCTAAAACCTATTAAATAAACACTATCACTATTTTTAAATTGATGTTTTTCTAGATTTTCTTTTGAGAACTACTTAAATACTAAAAATATGAAACTTTAACAAACACAAAAATTTTACAAATCACAAATAAGCAGTTTGAGAAGCTTATGAGCAACAAGAGTAGCTTTAAGAGCTTATTTTGGTGAAATAAGCTCAAACAAGCTCACTAGTGAAACGAAGCTCAAAATAGATGCAAGATGCTACAAGCTACTCAAATGAAATTAGAAAACACAAAGAAGCATACTAATAAGCTAAAATAAGCAGATAAGCACTTGTGATCAACACAGAAATGGGACAAGGTTAGAGCTTATCATAAGCTCTAGCAAACAAGCTAGAAAATGAAAACCAAGCTTGAGACTTCAAGATGGCTTGGTTGGTTTAAAGAACTAAGAATCACAAGATTTGACTAACAAATAAGCTCTGAGCTTATGTTTGAGCTTGTAAAATCTGTGATCAAAAACTCAAGTATACACTGAATGAGATGGGACAAATAAAAAGCTACTAGCAACCCTATTAAATAAGCCAAAAAGTGAGAATAAGAACTGAATGAAAGACAGCTAGGTGACCTTTCCAAAAGCCAAGATTCAAAATCTGTCTCACTAACAAGCTCATGTGAGCTTGTGAAAGTGACTTGAACCCGTGCAATGTAAAGGCACAATTTACAAAAACAAAGTCCCAAAGGAAACTAGAAAATAAGCACTTAATAAGCTGATTCAAAGAAAACTAGCATTTTTCTAATTTAGATTAGCAACTAAACTTTGATATTCCAAGAGCTTATATCCTAAATCTTAATAATAAAACACAAAGTGAAATCCTAGAGTTTATTCAAACACGACCCAATGAAAATTTTGACTTTTTATCAAAACCAACAGAGTTGACTAATATGAACTTTGATTCACTACTACCACCTGATTTTTGTTGTTTTAAGGTGTAATAAGACTATTTTGATCAATGATAACAACTTTTAAACACAAAATGATGACCATGAATCATTAAAACCCAATGTGGACACACACCAGTTTTGATCAAAAGAGATTTTGACTTTGCTTATGAGCAATGATTTATCTTGCTTGTAATGACTAGTATGGCCAAGTTGAACACAAAACAACCAAAAGTGATAACACAAACACTCAATAACACAATTTAACTAGCAAAACCAAACAAGCCTTGATATAACTGTTTTGATTATTTTCAAAGCTAAACACAAATTTAAACCATGAGATTGATTACAGACCATATATTATCATATGCAGAGACTAAATAAACATGAAACAATAGTACTAACAACATCAAACACAAGACTGATGATTATAATAATTTCATCTCAAAATGAGATTTGGCTAGCTACAAATTTAAAAGAACAAACCATCGATTTTATTGGTTAATTATCCTTAACTAAGACTAATTAACACTAAAACACAAAGATTAAAGCTACTAAACTTTAAAAAGCTGAAATAACAAAATTGAACAAAAAGGCTTACAAAGGCTATCCAACTGAAAACCAAGAACTAGGAACCAAGAACACTCCTATAGGCTTACCACTAAGCCACTAACCCAAGGCCATCCAAAATTACCCTCGCTCCAAATTGTGAACACCATTTCCATATGATTTTTGATTTTCAACTATTTAATTTGTATTTTGGTGATTTTGATTTTTGCTTCTAAACTGGATTTTAAGATATCTAATAGCTTTTATAAGCTATCTAGGAGCCTATATGTGCTTATTCAGTCCATGATAACACCTAACAATAACATTCGAATCATAAGAGATTTTGAGCACTTGAAAATTGCATAAACCTAATTTGACATGAAAACTTGAAATTGATAATTAAAAAGGATTCAAATACACTTGAGAAACTTAAACAAAGTACTTGGAAGTGAAAACATACACTGGAAAGCTTAGATTAAAAAAAACGACTAAAGAAAATATAAATTACTCTAGATATATCGATACAATGAATCTCTTCCTTCTTTATAGACTTTTGGACTCCTTTGATATCTCTGAATCTTTCCCACTAAATTCCAACCATTGGATTGCACAAAATCATCATAATCGTCCACTTGTAGATTTGGCTCCAATTTCTTCTTTGAGCAGGTTTTGATATTAATTGGGTTGGTTTCAATCAATTAAGAGTTTTGGTGTTAGTGAAGGTGGAGGGACAAGGTAAGGTGAGGCAAGTGGTGAGTTTGAAAAGATGGAAAACTACCTCGGTTTTAGAATTACAGTGCAATGAGAGGGAGATGAAGCCCCGGTTTTTGGCGCGTTTAACCCCATTTGACCGAGGGATTAGTATATTGGGGGTCACAATTGGTATTGGCAGGGTCAGTGGTATTTTGACCTAGCTGAGGGTCAAGCTTGGGTTTGGGCTAAGGATTGATTGGGCTTGATATTTTAAAAGGGTGTCCCATTGGTTTAATAGATATACAAGGATTAGATTTGCAACTTTTCCAAACTTGAAGGACTGAACTTGACATTTTTCCAAACTTATCACAAGGACCAAACTTGACAAGCTTTGATAGTACAAGGATAACTTTTGCATAAAATTCCATTTTAAAATATCCAAGGACTAATTTTGCAATTTTTCAAAGCTTAAGGACCTTTTCCACCATTTGACCAAAGAATCATTCAAGGACCAAATTTAACAACTTAGAATATTTCAGGGACCTTGAATGATAAAACTCCACATTTTTGAATTCCGTGGACTAGATTTGACAACTTTAAAACTTGGGGACTAAAACCGCCAATTTTGCAAACTTGATACATTTTCATCTGATTTTGATAATTTTGCATTTAAAACACATAAAACACTGATTTGTGATATTTTCATCATTTTGATGTTTGAGCTGTTGGATGATTTTGTAGTTTAGATTATACAAAAATGATGAGTATTTAGACACTCATCAATACTTAAAGGTCTACCCTTAGGTTTTCGTGAAATCGTGGTGTATGGTCAAAAGTGCTTATGCCAAAACTTACGCTGCCTAGGTTTCTTATCTAATGAGGCTAACTCAATCAATAATACGGTGGATCACTTAATGGTCTAGGGAACGTACTGCCATTTATCAAGCGGCCTCCGTCCCTAAATAGAATGCTCGAGCTCGGGTGGACTGATATTGAGTACCGTTTGGGTTATTTCCTTTATTGCTAGAGCTAGGTGTCGTTACCCCTGTGGTTGTCCCCTGTGTTCCATTCAACCTAGGACAATTATTTCGGTAGTGATTCGGGCATTGCACTCAAGCAAGTCCTTTGATTATTCCTCATGTTACCCACATTAGCGGTGTTAACTGTGTTTTACATCGCCCTTAAGATGGCCGTGATCGATTGCAATTTGTACACAAGCCGCGGGCTTGGTCTTCGATGATGATAAGCACATTTAGCACATTTGGGATGTGTACCGCATACTCTCTTTGTTCAGTACCAGTTGCCCCAAAAACTCTTGCCCTTTTGTTGTCTGCTACCACGCCCATCTGCCTATTCGACCCACTCGCTTCCTTCCTCTTGTCACTGCTCTTCAAAGTACCATTTCTAACCATCTCGTCCGCCAGGTTCCGCCCTCAGATTGCACTTTGTATTGTAGACGCTCGGTTGTTTTCACGTTCCACGGATTTCGTGCACAAGACCATATATGTACCTCGCGATTCTCTTGGATTCAGGGTAACCGGATGAGGAACTAGTCCGGCTAATTCATGGAATCGATCCGTAGGTCGCGTGACCAGCTCCTATCATAGAGTGATGATAAAGTTCATGTTCCGCCAGATTTCATTGTCCGGGCAGTATCTCTTCAATAACGCTTTAAATTCGGCCCCATGTCATACCTATAGCGCTTCTCTGCCTTAGCCTCAGAGTTGTGTTCCACCATGTCAATGCCTTCCCCGATAGCAAGCAAGCAACATACTTCACCCTCTCGATGTATCGGCACATCATCGATGTCGATCACGACTCGCTTCTCTACCCCATGAGTATACGCCAAAGCACCTCCTATACCATCAAACTCCACGGGTTTGCATGCTAAAAATTCCTTATACGTGCATCCGCTTATGTTGTTGTTGTTGTTGTTGCCACCGCCAACTACATTGTTGGTGTCGCCATTCCCATTCCGTGGTTTCGAGTTATTCATATGGTTTCCAACTTGTGTGGCAATAGTGGGAAGCAAGATTTAAAGTTGTTGAGCGATGATGGCGGCAAAATCGTGGTTTCCGCCAGGGTTGTTGTCATTGTTACCCTGTCGCGACCGCCTTCTCTACCTCCACGCCACTGTCCTTCCACCCCTTTGCGCCACCCCTCGCTAGTGCCGCGTGTTACCCTCTTTGATGCCATGATCTCTGCAAGGAAAGGACCGTTGAGTTCCCAATGTCTATACTTAACGTCCTCAAACATAATACCATGCCACAAATTGGTTCCTAAGGTGTGCCCACACCGATCTACGATCGTGGTCGATATGTCCACGTGGGTGGTGACGCATTTATAATTATGTTGGCCACCATAATTATAATTGCCTCATTTCACACGTATACATACCACCAAGCATACATGTCTCGCGATTGATGTAATGAAATAGGTAGCCATTCTATCTTCCGATTCTAAACGGTGGAGGAGGAATTTAGGGTAGGTATCTAGGAGAGTCGACTTGGTGTATAGGAAATTCCTTTAGGTGCTAAAGTCACGATGAGGTTTAGTCGCGCCAGCCTTCCAAAGTATCCTCAAGAGAACTCCCATCCTGCAAAATCATCAAATCTATACTGACTATATAGTAACATTTATTTAGCTCTCTCTCTGTCTCATCAAACAAGAACTCCACGAGATCAAGTTAGATAAGTGCTCATTATTGAGCTCCATATTTTTGATGACTTGACTAGATTTTGGGACTCCCCTATCGGTACAAGGAAACCATGTTATCCAAGGAGGTGGGTCTAGAAGAAATTTTTCAGAAAACATATGCGCACGAAAAGTGTGTAAGGCGATAGGAAAAGAAAGGATCGACGCGAAAGCCGTTATAATCTAGGAACTAAAATGCAACCTAGTTCTCTATAACCAAGTCTCGATACCAATCTCTGTCACACCCCCAAAAATATCGCAGCGGAACGATAGTGTCTTTGGGGTATGATGTCATAGCACAAAGCATGGATACGTAAACGACCTCTAAAATGAGAGACGTTGAAAAGTTTACCATTCGATTAAATAAAGTTAAAGTTTACAAAACATGAGATCCCAAAGTTTGATAATATATAAAGGGTTACGTAACATGTTGAATGGTAATTGATAAAAACACAAGACTCCAATGTATGCCATGTGACCCAAAAGCTCCATGAAATGCTATCGCCTTTCGACCTGAGATAAACATGCTAAAAAGTGTCAACACAAAGGTTGCTGAGTTCATAAGTTTGTTGAAAATGATTTGAAAAAGTCTTTAAAGAATGTTGATAAGAAAGGCATTGTAAATCCATGCAGCCCGAGTTCCGCCCATAAAAAACTCGCAACCTATGTGTTCACAACCCATTGCCTAAAATAGAATTGTCAATCTTGTTTGTAAGTAGGACATATGTGCATACGATATATACAAGTACTTAATGCAAAGAATCACAGCTAACTGAACCTCTTGACAAGTCTACATTATTTGTTGTGTCTTATTGAATAACAGATTATATTCACCCCGGTCAAGTCATCGGGGACCCAAGGGTGGGGGTGCCACCGATAGTACTATCAATACCGATCCCGCAGGAGTTAACCAGATTAAGCAAAGTATGTATGTTGAAGCATAATTGGAAATAAGTTTAGCACATTAAGGCACATACCGCAATAAACCACACATAATGTCCATAGAGTAAAAGAAGTATAGTGTAACACAATTGTATAAATGGTTTGAGTATTCGCAAGAGTAAAACAAGTATTTAAGCATGGATCTCCCCCAAAGAGTTTGTAAGAATTTAAACGAGTAAAAGAGGGGTATGAACTCACCTGTTGCAATAGTTATGATGACAAAGTGGATGCACAGAAATGAGACGCAACTCTCTAACTGCGACCTATTATGAATGATATGATATATGATAAGTTACAATGTAATGTTATGCATGCAATTCGTATGATATCTATACCACTTGTGAATTTTTGAAAATGATACTTATCGTCGAAAAATAATCTCATAACGTCTTGACCATTTTTAAATTACCTTACAAGTATTTACGTTGAATCAACATCCTACGATAATCATTTTGTGATGTATTATGAAATTATAACTTTTCGTCGTAAAATAATGTCATTTGACAATTTCATGAAAGTGACTATACGGCCTCGAAAAGCTAGTCGTAAAATGATGCACGTCGAGTGTCAGGAAACAAACTCGACGGTTTTGGGAAGCTTGTATCATTATCTCAAAGTTTTAGCATTTAAGTTTTCATCCTAGAGGTCTCGATCATCGAGAAAAATATAGGTAAAGTATGGTACTTGTGTCCAAAATATCGTTCTAGGGTGGTTTCCGGCAAAGTTTAAGTGACCGTATTTTATTCATTACAACTCCGCTTGACGAACGGTTGGACATTTTGGAAATTATGCTAGGCGAACTTACTTTTACTAGAAGACATCATTTTTATAAGAAAATGTACTCCATTTTTGTTCTCCAAATTTTTAGTTCTCCAAATGTTTGTTCTCCAAAATCTTTAGTTCTCCAAATGTTAGTTTCTCCAAAATCTTTAGTTCTCCAAATGTTTGTTCTCCAAAATCTTTAGTTCTCCAAATGTTTGTTCTCCAAAATTTTAGTTCTCCAAATGTTTGTCCACCATCTTTTCGTGATCAAGATGAATCAGAATACACTAACGAGGATAAGAAGTAGATCAAAGCAGATGACATGGCAATACACGTTGTCCAACTGGGATTACCAAGAGACATCTTTGATGCTGTAGATAGCTATGAAACTGCTTACGATATGTGGGAACGTGTTAGACGGCTATGTTATGGAACAGAAATTGGTGAACAAGACATGGAGAACAAGCTGCTAACTGAATGGGAAAAGTTTACATCAACTCCAGGAGAATCCATTGAATCCTACTATGGAACGTTTTGCACTTTGATGAATGAGCTTATCAGAAACAAGTTGACACCCAAGATTATCGTGAGTAACATCAAATTCCTTAACAATTTTCAAGAAGAATGGGGACGCTATGTCACTATTGTCAATCAAACAAAGGACTTACATCATGTGAACTTTGATCAACTCTACGATTTTCTAAAACAAAACCAAGCTGAAGTCAACGAGGTAAGGAAAGAAATATTGGCAAAGATTCATGATCCCTTGGCACTAATTGCAAAGACTCAAACTCCAATGAACACACAACAACAACCTTCATCATCTTCCAATAACAACAACTTGCAGTAATACATTCCACAACCACAAGCTGTTATCCCTCAACAACAATTCTACTCACTAGAAAAACAAGTCATTCAATAATAATAGTATCCACAATACCAGGAACAAAGAATCACTGACCTTGAAGTTGAATAAACAGAGGCTTTGTCAAATGCATTTGCTTATTTGACTAAAGTATTCAAAGGACGCTATTCCACACCAACTAACAACAACCAAAGGATTTAATCAAACACTCGCAACAAGCAAATTGCACAGCCGAGTTTGAATATGGGTCAACAAGGAAAAATGGTTGGAATTATTGGGAATCAACAGGGATATGCTACTGGATTTCACATAGGTAATCAGGCGGTTCCGTAACAGGGTAATCAGTTGGTTCAGAATGTTGGAAATAAGAATGGTCAGAATGTTAGGAATAGAACAGTGAGTAATCCGAATGGGAATGTTGCAGCTCCAGTCGTTGGGAATTATGGAAATGTGAATCAAAGCATCGGTTACGTGTTACAACTGTCAAGGAGTGGGTCACATTGTAAGGAATTGCCCTACTAAGTCGAAAAAGCAGGATTCATCGTATCTTAAGAAAGCATTGCTGTTGGCACACAAGTCGGAAGCAGGGATGCAATTGAGTGCTGAGGAACATGACTTTATAGCTATTATGGATGAAATGGAAGAACGAGAAGATATCAATGCAAACTGCATCTTCATTGCAAATCTTCAGGAGGCTAAGTACGACACTGATTCTGACACACCTCCTGTTTATGACGCCAATGCAAGATTCGAGGTACCAATCATTGATCCATGCTATAACAATGTCATATTTGATGTGTTTACTCATGACGCACGATTTCTGGACGCCAGCACCTACTTATGATACATACCTGGACAATTCGAGTAGTAGCAATATTAACTCTGAAACTCCAGATGTGGATCCTAGTGGAGGCTGTGTGGCATAAAATAATGAGACTGATGAGGAAACACGTGCCCTATTTGAATCATTGATTACTAATTGTGGCATTGAAATTGAGAAAGTGAAAAAGGTCAATCGTGATGTTAAGGCCGCGAATGATAAATTGACCGCTCAGCTTGAGAGGTACAAGGAGAACGCAAAAACTTTTGAATTTCACAAAAACAAAGAGTCAGATTTAGAAATTGGTTATCGAAACCCCGTTTTAAGAGAAAAACAATTGCAAATCAAGCATAACACACTTGATGTTAATTTGAGCTTAAAAATAAAATCTTTAAACGAAGAAATTTCTGATCTTAAAAACCAACTTTCTAAACAAAAAGCAGCTTATTCTGATCTTGAAAAAGAAAAGAAACAGTTGATTGCTGATTTTTCAAAACGAGAAGATTCTCTTCTTGATGACATTCTTGATAAAAATGAAAAAAAATCAAAAAATTGGAAAATTTGCTTGTCACAACGGGTCATTCGGCTAAAACAACTAATATGCTAATTAATCAAACAAATCCGTATTATCATACAACACAAATAATGGCTCTTGGTAACAAACCTCCTTGTGCACTCAAGAAAGCTCAGAAAGAACATAATGTTTTGAATAATGGAAAGGCTTTGCATGAACTCATAATTGTTCGTGATTCCCTAGAAACGGTAGAACTAACTGATGAGAGCAGATCAAAAATGAAACAAAAGAACCCATATCTAAAACCAATTGATTACAACAAACTTAACAAAATTTCTGGAATTACTTTTGTTCATCAAAAAGAAAAGTCAAAGTTTTCTGTCACACCCAGTGTTTCAAACAAAGAGTCAAAACCAGTTTCAAAACCCGTAGTGGTCTCAAAATCGTTTTCGAACATGGAACAAATGTCTTCAAACAATCCTTTTAACACAAGTGATGCTAGAAGCATTTTAGATGACGTTAAAACCAGAATTGGGATACTTCAAGGGATTGTTAAATCCAAAATCAACATCAGTTCTAACATATGGTTTTCTAGTTTTGATGACGAAATGAAAAAAGGTTTTTGAAACTCAAATTGCCACTCCGCTAACTAACATCGCAAGCAGGGTAATTCACTTTGAACAAGCATTTTTGAAAGAAACATGTGACTTTGTCAAGGACTATAAATCCCTGGTAAAGAAAGCTAATGAATGTTTTGAACACATCAAAGTTTTGGAAAATTTGAATGATTCTCTCTTCGAAGATGTTATAACTACTGATATCATGTCCATTGTTTTACAAACATATTCTGTTGAAGACCATGAACGACTCCAGTCTGAGACCTCCGCAATTGTTTCAATATGAAAAAGCTCTTGAAAAACTTGTAAAAGAAAATGTGTCATATTTTAAACAACTTGATCGAAAATCGGAGGAATGCAAGTATGACAAACTGTCGTATGAGCATGCCTACAAGGACATGAAAGAGCTCAGCTGGATTGTCAAAAAGGAAAGGCTGTGGATACTAAGATTGCAAAACCATTGATTGGGGAGAAAGCAAATGTTCCCAAACCGTTTTCAACCCAAAATGTCTATTTCTACCTCCAAAAGTCAATGAGAAAAATGATTTGTCAAAACCGCCACTCCACCTGCCTTGCCTAAGCAAAAAGAAAAAAATGTTGAAAATGAAAAAGCGGTTATCGAGAACCCAAAAGTTTTAGCACCTGACCTTTTTAAGATGAGTACCACTAATGCGTCTGCCTCCACATCTAAACCATATGGAGCAAACGACATAAGTTTAAACAAGTACTCCAAAGAGACTAGGAAAGCTGAAACCACTTCTCTTGATAAAAATAGGAATCCTAATGCGTGTGCCTTACCTTCTACAGGAATAGAAAGCACCTCTGAGCACTAAAGCCTAGGAGTAATACAAGGAACAATAGAGTCTCGCCTGCCTCTAAGAGTAGTAGCTTGAATAACAAGAAGAAAGTAGAAGAACACCCTAGGAATTTACCGCTTTATAATAAGAAAGACATTTCATCTGAATGTAATGAACCTATGAAACTTGCTATGTTTAATGAATGTGTTGAATCTGTTTGCGTAACTTGCAAGAAATCTTTAACTAAAGTTCATGATGATTGTGTTTCTAAGAATGAGAATGTTAAGCCTGTTCTGAAGAACATTCCAAAAAGAACTTATGCTACACCAATAGGAAGCCTAGTTGCAAAATTTAGGTCGCACACTATTGATAAAAAGCATAGTTTCTCCTTTAGGAATGGTATTTGGAAACCAACAGGCAGAATGTTCACAATCAAGAATGGTAGAATGAATGCTAAACCAGTATACCCAGTAGAAACCTTCTATGAGTGTGATCAGGATTTTACCTCTAACCCAAAGGAACCAAAATCAAAACGGTTTCCAAAAACATCTTCTTCTATTCTTGGCAGGTTATTGAAATATGTCTTTGGATCATCGACTCGGGTTGCTCCAAGCACATGACCGAATCAAGTCAGCTGACAATTTCTCTGAAATTCATGGGAACCATACGCTTTGGAAATGATCATGTAGCAGCTATCATGGGTTATGGAGATCTACCTTTTGGAAATTATTTGATCACCGGTTTACTATATGTCGAAGGGTTGGGACACAATTTGTTTTCAGTCGTGCAGTTCTGTGATGCCAATTTAGAGGTTGCTTTTAGGAGAATTGCATGCTTCGTTAGAAACTTGGATGGCATTGATCTCTTAACTGGGAATCGTGACACAAACTTGTATGCTATCAACATAACCCAAATGGCCTCTTCATCACCTATATGTCTTATGACACGAGCATCTGGAACAAAGTCCTGGTTGTGGCATAGAAGATTATCGCATCTCAATTTCGACACTATCAACAAACTTGCCAAAGACAACATCGTCAACGGACTTCCATAGTTCAAATACACCAAGGATCACTTATGTCCATCATGCGAACAAGGAAAAAGCAAAAAAGCATCATATAAACCTAAATCAATATGTTGCACATGGACTTATGTGGACCAATGAGAGTTGAAAGCATAAACGGGAAAAAGTATATTCTTGTTATCGTCGATGAGTATTCAAGACATACATGGGTTAAGTTTCTGAGATAAAAAAACGAAGCTCCAAGCATCATCATCACCTTTCTAAAGCGTATTCAAGTACTCCTTCAAGCTCTAGTAAGGATAGTAAAAACAAAAAACGGCACATAATTTACTAATCAAGAGTTAAGATCTTATTTTGAAGATGTTGGAATCACACATCAGACATCAGTTGTCAGAACTCCACATCAGAATGGGGTAGTTGAAAGAAGAAATTGAACTCTTTTGGAAGCTGCTCGCATAATGCTAATTTATTCTAGTGCACCGTTATTTATATGGGTGATGTTGCTAGTTACTGCTTGTTTCACGTAACCGATCCCTAATCTATCCAAGATTCAATAAAACCCCATATGAACTAGTGAACAACAGAAAACCTGATATCTCTTACCTTCACGTGTTTGGCGCTTTGTGTTATCCGACGAACGACAGAGAAGATCTAGGTAAACTGAAAGCTAAAGGTGATATTGGAATCTTCATTGGATACTCAGATAACTCGAGGGCATTCAGGGTGTATAAGAGAAGAACTAGGAAGATAATGGAGACGATGAATGTGAATTTTGACAAACTTTCACATATGACTTCTGAGAGACTCGCTCTAGAACCCGCACCAAACCCACAGACTTCTGGATATATCAGTTCAGGACTCATACAACAAAGAGCTCAATCAAATTTGTTTCTCAAACCTTCAAAACAAGAATGAGGGAATTTATTTGAGTTAATGTACGATGATTACTTTGGAGGAACTTCTACAAATGCATCAAACCATCATTCCATTGCACTCACTCAAAATCATCAATCACCACCACCAACAGAAGATGCATCTACCACAGTCGAAACCAATGCTCCAACTCCATCAACATCATCTACAATAACTCCAGTTCTTGCAACCATTCTACCAACAGTTGATGAGCAAAACCAAAACATATCATTTCAAGAAGAACCTACACAAAACCGAAATGATGCAACGTTAGATGAAGACGTATTCGAAAACCCGTTTGCTATGGAATCAGCTGAATCATCTTCAAACTTACGAGAACCATCTAACTCTCATACATTAAACCAACGGTATCTTCTATTCTGAAGTGGACAAAAGACCATCCAACTGAACAAGTTAATGGTGAACCTTCAAGGCCAATTCAGACGAGACGCCAACTTGCCATAGACTGTGACTTGTGCATTTACCTTTGCTCAATTAGCACTAAAGAACCAAAGAACATTCGGGAGGCAATGGCAGAAAACGCTTGGATAGAAGCGATGCATGAGGAACTTCTCCAATACCGTCTACATGACTCTTGGGATCTGTTTCCTAGACCAATTGGGATTCGAGTCATTGATCTCAAATGGTTATGGAAGACCAAAAAGGATGAAGAAATGACTGTAATTCGCAATAAAGCTCGTCTTGTGGCCAAAGGATGCAGACAGGAAGAAGGAATAGATTTTGAAGAGTCATTCGTGTCGGTAGCCAGACTTGAAGCTGTCAGGATATTCCTAGCCTATGCAGCTCTCAAAAACATCACGGTTTATCAAATGGACATCAAAACTACATTTTTGAATGGAACTCTAAAAGAAGAAGTGTATGTGAGTCAACCAGGAGGTTTCATCGACATGGAACATCTAGAATACATCTACAAACTCAAAAAGGCAATCTATGGTTTGAAACAAGCTCCGAGAGTGTGGTATGTCGAACTGTTCTCTTTCTTGATAAAAAACAATTTCACCAAAGGAACTGTTGATCCTACCTTGTTTACTCGAAAATACAACAATGACATTTTGATTGTTCAGATTTACGTGGACGACATTATTTTTGGGCCACTAATCCGAATCTTTCAAAACATTTTGAAAATCTCATGAAAAGCAAATTTGAAATGTCCATGATGGGGGAACTAAAATTTTTTCTTGGTTTACAAATACATCAGTCCCCTCGTGGAATTTTCATTAATCAATCTAAATATACAACTGAGATTTTGAAAAATCATGGTATGGATAATTATGACTAGGTCGGTACACCAATGGTAACTTCACCAAAAAATGGAGCCGATTTATTTGGGAAACCAATCGATCCAAAGAAATATCGGAGCATGATTGGTTCTCTCATGTACCTCAACCTAGTCGACCGATATTCATTCTCTGTTGCTTAATAGCACGGTTTCAGGCAAAGCCTACCGAACTCCACCTCAAAGAGGTTAAACGGATCTTCGGTACCAAGACATCCATTCACATGGGACTTTGGTATCCAAGGAATCGGATTTGATCTAATAGCTTTTTCATGCGGACCACGCAGGGATCAAGTTACAGAAAAAGTACTCAAGAGGAGCACAATTTTTAGGTGAAAAGTTAGTAAGTTGGTCTTCAAAGAAACAAGACTGTATTGCACTGTCAACCGCTGAAGCCGAGTATGTGTCTCTATATGCGTGTTGTGCTCAAGTTCTATGGATGAGAACACAACTCATAGATTATGGCTTTACTTTCGATAAAATACCTATGTATTGTGACTTGAAAAGTGCCATAGCCATATCGTGCAATCCTGTTCATCACTCAAAGACTAAGCACATCTGAGTCCACTACCACTTCATCAAGGAGCACATAGAAGAAGGTACTGTTGAATTATTTTTCGTGAAGTGATAACATCAAATTATCCTGAATATTAAGTGTCAATTTCCCCCGATAATGGTTGTAATTTATATCATTTATATGGATTTACGCTTGTTTTCCTATATATTTCACTTTCAGGTAAATTACGAGCATTGGAGCTAAAGAGACGCGGAATTGGAGAGTTTATTAAAGATTTATCGTAGTATGCTCACTTTGAAGAAGTTACGGCGTAACTCCTCTCTCACATTACACGATAACTAAAGCGTGGCTCAGAAAACCAACTTATCAGAAGATTACGACGTAACTCTCCCAAAGATTACGACGTAACCACATTAGGTCAAATGAGGTTCTCATACCGATAATTACGTCGTAACTCATGCATCAACTACGGTAACCAAGATTTATTGAAGATACGGCTTAACTCCTTCTTGAGGTTACGCCGTAACCAGCATTACTAGTGCAATTTACGAAGAATTATATGTTACGACGTAACTATTTTATTAGTTACGCCGTAACCAAGATCTGGCCTATAAATACCCCACGATTTACAGCATTTCAAAGCATCCCATTTCACACACAACAATCAGAGAACGTGAGAAGAAGCCAAGGGAAGGTCTATAGGAGCATACAGAGCTATCTCCAAGGGAGAAATCACTCCTCTACGATAAGCATTAGCTTTTTATCTTTTCTTTACTTTCGATTCATGTACTTTGTAACGTTAAACATTGAATTGATTTGTATGGTTAATATGAGCGGCTAAGCACCTCTTGGTGCTGGCCTAGTTATGATTCCTTAATTGTTTTGTTTGCGTTTACATTGCTTCCGTATAATTATTTCTAAGTGTATGCATGCATAGTTTATTGGTAGCTACCCTTGTTTTGGTAGTTTTGAATGGCGGTAGAGGCTAGTTGCTTAGGAGATATGACCAACTAACCCTAAGTGAGTAGATGAGACGGAAGGGTAAGATATGACCAACTGACGACCCTTTCTACTTGTACGATTTGACTAACTGATCACCTATCGTTTGGATGAACTTAAGAATTAGAGGGTGAGTGTTTAACTTGCTAGCTCCCGGGCACTCACTATTATAAGTCTAGTATGTAGCGGAACTTAATGACTTGGCTTAGGGGACCAAGAACAACTGGACTTATAAGGGGACACCTGACTTCTCCAGTGGTGGCTCTTTGCTGAAAGGTTAGGACGAACTGACCAAATGCTGTCCTCTCGACTTTGACCCCACCTGAAGTAATTAGAAGTAATTAGACGTAAACATTACTAGTTAGGATGAGTAACTAGGTTAGAACCACTCTCCTCTATTGATCACATCCTTTTCCTTTATTTGCTTTAGTAGTTAATTAGTTAATTCCTTATCGAAATCATATTAAAATCTGTGACACCTAGACTTAGTATTAATCCACACACATAGCTCTTGGGACGACCTCGGTTTTACCGAATACTACACTACACACGACCGGGTACACTGCCCGTTAGTGCATTAGGGTAGACCATAGGTATAACGAGACATTATAAATATTAAAACCTGGTCAGTAAAACCTGCATCACGAAGACAGATTACCAAATCGCCGATCTATTTACTAAAGCCCTTCCAAAAGAAAGGTTTAACAATTTAGTTTGACGAATTGGAATGCGAAGCCTAACCCCTGAGGAGTTAGAACGTCTTCTCGAATCTTCTTGAAAATGATTTTCCAAAAAGCTTCGCTGTAAATATTTTTGAAAAACCAAATACAAAATTTGAAAAACCAACAAAAACAAAATATAAAAATATAAAACTTTCAAAAAAAATAATACAAAAACAATATAAATTAAAAAATCCAAAAATATCCTTCTCACGACATGTCTCTTGTATAATCGGTATTCTGTACGTTTCTAGAAATGTCATTCAACAATGATACGGACATGTACAGATGCTTGAGCGAGAGTTCTTTAAATGTTTTCTAAAACATGTCGTTTCTCAAAAAAAATTTCTTTCACAAATGGCTTTCGTAAACTTCAGTACGAAACCCGGAAAAAATGATGACTTTTGATTATTTCAAATCAAAACTCGTGTTTCTAAAGAAAATCTAGTGTACGCTTCAGTGCACTACATTTAAAACCGGTGAGAAATCATCATCATCTTGAGCACCTTTTCAAGATTGTTCAAAAAGATTTTTCAAAATCTTTCAAAATTTTTGTGCTCAAGATAACTCCCTCCAAAACCCTTTATTGAATATGCTTTATTAAAGGGGGAGTATAAAAACAAAATGTTCCTATTTCATGCTAAAATCAAATCCGTTTGTCTCCCCAAAAGATTCTAAAAATGTTGTTTACTCCGGTGATATAAAAAATATCACGAATATGCTATTTTTGAGGGGGAGAAGATGTGATTAAAATGTGATAAAAATGTTTAATGATCGTTGTTTGAATCTCAAAAGAGCTCGACTCAGTCGTAACCAATAAATTGACGAGAAATCAAAGTAAGGAAATGTACCATCTTGAGAAACTTTCTATGGACTTGACCAGTACGGGTAATAATTTCAAGCTAATTCCCTAGTGATGTAAACGTGTCTCGAATCGGTCTAGTTCATTTAAAGTCGATCAATTCAAAAAAAGCGAACTCTACCCTCACTGTGCAGATTTAAGTTAAAACAATATAAGCATATATGAAGGGGGAGTGTTTCTGAAAATACAAAACTCTCAAGGTGTTAAGAAAATATGTTTTATAACTATAAACACTGATAACGCTCAAATTGTGCATGTTTTTAGTAGCGTTATCCGTGCTTTTATGTGTGTTATTTGGTTATAATTATATGCTTTTGTTGCTTAATCGTATAAAAGCGTGTATGCTAGTTCATTTGTAGCCAAGTACAGGAAAGTGGAGAAAAAGACAGAAAAAGAAGTAAAATACGAAGATTTCTCCATGTACGAAGAATTCGCGACAAAAGCAAGACTTGTGAAGTATATTCGAGAACAAAAATTCATCAAGATAGTGGTCCAAAGACTTAAGAATAAAGTTGAAGAAGGAAAACGAGAAAGAAATGAAGAAAAGAAGCTTTAAACAAAGAAATATTGAAAGCCTCGTTGTTCCCGACACACCTTCACCATTTTAGCCATATCTTTTGCATACGAACTCTGTTTGACCCCCCGTTCACGGCCACGGAAAGCTAAGAGAAAGATCTACAACTTTGGGGCTTATCATTTCCTGTCAACCTGCTCTAGCCAATCGGTCGGGCCCCGCTACCAATTCGGATAGAGGTCGGTCGAGAAGACCAGCCGATCGGCTGGAGCCTAAACCGATCGGCTGGGAAGCCCTAGACAACCATTTCTTCATCACTAAGACTCCAAACTTGTTTCAAACGATTCTAGGTCCTTCCTACATGTATTCTAGTCCCTTCCAAGCTCCTTGGTGACCAAGAAATGCATTTATAACCCCTAGGCTTGGAAGGAGTATAAATAGAGGCCTTTGCAACCATTTCTATGCACACCCAACTTGAGAGAACACATCCACTCTCAACCTCTTCAACCCAAAGGTGTGAAATTCAATCCTCCACCCTTAAGGATGAATTTTCACCTATTATTGCACACCAAACTTGAGAGAACACATTCACTCTCAACCTCTTCACCCCAAAGGTGTGAAATTCAATCCTCCATCCTTAAAGATGAATTTCCACCAATTACACCATCCCTTTCCACCACCACTCCATCTCTAGGTGTGAAATTCAATCCTCCACCCTTAAGGATGAATTTCCACCAATTATTTGATTCTCAACCCTTAAGGACGAATTTCCACCAAATTATCTTCCCCAAAAGACTCAAACCTCTTCAAAATTCATGTAGTGTGCTCAAGGGCCGATGAAGGCGTTTGGATATGATTTTCCAGCTTGGTAGAACTATTGTAGTCAATTGGAGGCTTGAAGGTTGCTATAATCCTTCATCTTTGCCTATTGTAATTCATACTTTGGGTAAACCTTGTTCCTTTTATATTTCCGTATGTTTGTTATTGATATGATTGTTGAAGCTTTGTGTTTGATTGAAATAACCATGAATGTCTTGATACTTGTTTGGCTCTTATAATATCCTTGTGATTATTTGTCTAAACATGTGTGTTCTTTGTGTGCTTGTTCTTATTGCTTTTCTTCTTGGTTTGATCCGTGACAATCATAACCATCATCTTTTTACTTGCTTAAAAAAACAAATGACACTTGTAGTGCAACCAAGTCTCTTGGGATGACCTTTGATTTACCAAAACCTATAATACAACATGACTAGGGTATACTTGCCCGAATGTGTTCCTAGTTAACCGGTAATTCTTGCATACAAATTTAAAGCTCGGTGGAACCCATCAAGTTTTTGGCGCCGTTTCCGGGGACTTGCGTTTGTATTATTGTGTTTGCTTGTTTGTTGAATTGTTTGCTAGTTTGTTCAAATGATATATTGCTCATAAATGATTGTTTCTTTGCTCTTGTTTGATTGCTCTTGATGTTTGCTCATGAAGTTTGCTTAATTGCTCATTTGCTTTCATTTTCTTAAAATCTCTCATTTTCTCAAAATTGCTTAAATGATCTTGGCATCAAAATCAAGTTTTTGATGTTAGGATTTTGTTTCATGTGATCTAAAAATAATCGTTTCAATGATTGCTTTCAAAGTGTGCTCGAAAATCGTTGGCAAAAAAACCACCAAAACTGACCAGAATCATCTAGCCGATCGGTTGCCACTGCAGCCGAACGGCTGAACCACCCAAACCCCTCAACCGATCGGTCAGCACCCGTAACCGATTCGGTTGGAGACTTCTGTCCCAATATTTTCTTTTCTTGTGTTTCTTGTTTCGTGAGTTTTATGTTTTATATGTTATGTGATCTCTTGCATGTCTCTGTGTTATTTGTATGTGTTATTATTGTCTATGTTGGTTTCGTATTAATTTTGAATAAGACTATCTTGTTTGATTTGTGTTACGTGACTAATTGTGTTTGCTTGCGTCTATGTGATTGCCGTTTTTTCTGTGATCGTGCTTTTATTTGTTTTAAGTGTCGTATTTTGTTTTTGGTGTTCTTCTAGTTAAAATCTGTTTATGTGTTTTACTTAGTTGTTTTTATTTTCGTGTTCGTAACCTTCTTCGTTCTTGTTTTATTTTATCAATAAAAGGTTTAAGTAAAACTTGTTTTCAAAAAATAAAAATAAAAAATAAAATTAGAAAATCGCCTCCAACCGCTCGGTTACTCCCCTTAACCGGTTCGGCTGGAAGTTTGGTCTCATTTTGGTTCATTCCAACCGATCGGTTAGATCCCCTGACCGATCGGCTGGACCAATCGTTAAAAAAAATGTTTTTCGTATTTTGTTTTTGTGTGTTCGTGTTTAGATCAAATAATTTTAAATGTCTTTTTGTTTTCGCAAGAGCATCATTTCTTTTATTCTACTTAAATTTGTCATTTTGCCATTTTTGAGTTTTGTTAATTTTTAGTACATTGTGAATAAATAAGTACATGTGTTTTTAAAAATAAAAATGTTTCGAACTTTGTGGGTATGTTCACTGGAAACCCTCACGAGACTATAACTCGTCTACTCGGGCCACCGAGGGGTTTAAAGGCTTGTTGCATACGCTAAATGCAACTGTGATGCCTACGAAAGTGATTTTTAGGATTTTACACGTTTTTGTAGTTTATTTTGTTTTTGCAGATTTAATAAGCTTGTGGAGGAAGGATTGGTTGGATCGTGAACCTTATACTCTTGATTGGACATGTTTGGTTGAAAGGGAAATCAATTGATCTCACACGCTTATGCTAGCGTTTGCGTAGCATTTTATCATATGGAGTTCGATCGCTATTTCTTCGGCCCGGGAGGTTTCGTTTATCTCAGACTTATAGTTCTATTTTTCCCTATCTTACATGCTTCGTAGTTTATTTTTCACAATTGCATTATTTTGTTTCTTTGTTATTTTCCTTTGTTGGTTTGTTGGTAAATTATTTTTTAAAATGACTTTTTTTAGTCCCTCGAAAGTAAGGCTCACCCATTGTGAACAAACTAAAAGAGAGGTATAAGGCGGGTCTCCCTGATTCCCTAAAGAAGTTTGGTTTTTAATATGCTTCGCGCTGACCTGCTTCTCTGCTTCTTTGTGCGTTTCAATGGAGCTACCGAGAACTCGTGGGACAAGAATAAGTCATGTTTGGTTTTAAAAGAAAAATAAAAAAAATTAAAGAAAAAAAAAAGAAAAAGAAAAAAAAAGAAAAAGTCGTAACTAGTTTATTTTTCAAAGTTTTCTCATAGTAATAGTAATAATAATAATAGTAATATTTTTTGTCATTAAGTTATTTTTCTTTTGTGTGCTTAATTTAAGTGTGGGGGGAATATTATTGTGAAAAAGGAAATTCATTTTTAAATTCCAAATCTTTGGGCCAAAATTAAATTTTTGTGAACTTGTTTGCCCTTATGATCTAGTTGTTTTCACGCTTATAGGATAATATATTAGAATAACTGGATTAATCCACTGGTGAAATCAGTAAATTTTGAAAAATTCGAGATGTGTCCCGATTATTATTGCAATCCATTCTGGGGTCGATGACATTTGCTAGCACATTTTATAGCCCTTCCACTAAATTGTGAGGATTTGAGCCTATTCCATATATAGCTTACATCTTTTATGCTTGAATTCTTTTGCTGTGAGTGTGCCGGTGATTTTATTTATTCTAGAACTTGTACTTGTAAATCATTACCATACCGCAGTAAGATCACATGCGTGTGATATAAGTGTATTCATGTGATAAAGAGGCACCCTTAGGAATAAAACCAAATGGCCTTCCATTTTACATCTAATGATATATTAGCTAACCACATCGGTTAGTTAACCACCCTTATATGGACCCATTTGTTAGCGCTCATCTTTAGCACTAGATACCCTTAGTACACCCTTTGATCCATCCCTTTCTTTTTGTTACATCAAGAAAAATACAAAAATATTTTATACTTTAAACCTTAGCCTAACCCTTGTCGAAGTCTAAATGGTTGGTTGCTAGTTGCTTGGTATGATTGGATTGTTTTTGATAATTATGAGTTAGCCGCACTTTGTCAATCGTGTGTGCCATTCCGACAAAGATGAAGGTGGCCAATGATAACGCTACACTCGTCGTTCGGGGTCAAAGGAACTTCCTTTTCTTCGAGCAAGTTTTATAACACCCTAGGCAGTGAACCTAATCGTTGTAGTGTAGTATTAGGGTAAGCCACGGGTATTGATATCGTTCTCTAGGGGAATAGGAATGCTAGTGAGAAGTTACTACGCTAAGGTTGGGGTTGAGGAAGATTATTTTTTTTTATCTTTTTTATGTTTTTTAGGAAATGGAAAAGTACGAATCTCGGGGTTTGGATTTGGGGGGTTGGTATTGCTACCGATTACTCTACTTATCTAATTATCTAATTATCTAATCTAAGGTGTATGTAGTCTATGTCTAATTATTGTGTGCTCGTATGATAGTTTAAAGATGTGTTTACTTAGGTTTTACTACTCCTTAATTATCTCCTATTGGTGGTTGAATTGTCACGTCCTTATTCTTAATTGCGTTGTGTGTCTAAAGTTGTAGGGTATGCGTTTATCCCTAACTCTTTGAAGTTACCAAAGGGTCTCGTCTACAAAATACCACTAGGGATCATAAACTCTTACTCTAAGGCCTCTTTGGATAATTTAGCTTACAACCGCTCAAGGTGCTATAACCTAAGGTTCACAAAGATTAATCAAGCATTAAGTACACAACGAATGACCTATCGCATTACTAGATCATTAATCAACTAAGATAAGAGACAACCAATCAATATTCAATAATTAAGTTTCATCTTCCCTAAGCAAACATATAAGTAAATTAGCCGGACATGGAGAACATGCAAGCATACACACAAATAATCAAAGTCATAATTGTATTAATGAAGTAAAGCACTTATCTTGATGTAAGATAGGTTTTGGAACCCTAAAATACTGTACAAGACAACCTTGGTTCGGTTTAGGTTTTTACTCCAAAAGACTACCCACTAATACTGAAAAATTCGGATTCTATATATAAGATTACATATGCGACGGCGTCACCTTATGTTTTGTGACGCCGTCGGATCGCCGTCATTAGGGTTTCGTTTTGGCCACGTTAGACTTGCGACGGTGTTACCTTGTGCTTGTGATGCCGTCCTCCTTAGCTTCGACCGTGCTGGATCAAATCTAGGCCCGTCTGAGTTGCGACGGCCTACTCTTTTATAACTTGACGTCGTCTCTTGAAAATAAGAGTTTTGGCTTATGTCCCGTCACAAAATCCTCCAACGGCGTCGCGTATAAGCTGTGACGCCGTCACCTTGTCCTTCACAGCCTTTGAGTGTCTCGATTCTTGACTTTGGCCATTTTCTTCGTATATCCGCGCTTTTCGTCCAAATAAGTGCCATTACAGAATTTGCCTTCAAGAGACCTAAAAAGTGAAAAGGAACGATATTAAGTAATAACGGATACAAAAGTGATCAAATAAGGGCTTAAATGACCCCTTAAAAAGGTACATTTTAAAACCTTATCAAATATCCCTACACTTGGTATTTGCTTGTCCTCAAGCAAATGTGCTTTTAGCCAATTAATTTATAAGTTAGGGGTTATGAAGCATTGGTTTAAAACAGTCCACAACACATATAAGCCCCGAAAAAGTCATAACAAGCACGGAAATTACATACTAGCACCTCACATGGGGTGTTTGGATACTCACATCTCTCTCGGGTGTATATGAAATATAACAAGTTGGAAATGGAAGATAAACACTCATTAACCGGTACTAGTACATAGATTACCATAGGCTTGAGAATAGATCAAACCTCCATCGCTTTGGCGTAAGCACCTAGGAAAGACTATCAAAGAGGTCTTTAAAGGGTTGTAATGTTAGGCTTACGGTAGGGAAACAAATGGTTTGGTGGGATAGGCTATTTAGTGGTGGCAAGTCAAAAATCTCTATGTTGCAAGTATATGAAGAATGGCGTTGCTAAGCCAAGACTCGACACTCTAGACTCTAGCTCACTGAAACAAACAAACATAAATTTAAAAGGATAGATGTAGGATGGTAGCCCGTATTTTTTTTTTTCATACACTTTTACTCTACCATCCTCTACGTTAACATCAAAATGATAGGGATTTATAGCACATCCCTACACTTGAGTTTTTATTACTCTAACACTAATTTGACCCGAATTGAAAAGATCAAAACACTTGGGGTATGTTATTACGCAAATAAAGGAATTTAACTTTCCCTTTCAATCATTTTTTTAACCTTTAACTTTTTTGCCATGAGTCCCAATCGTCCCAAAACTGTGTACAAAGGATATGACTCGACTTAGCAACTCATGCAAGCAACCAGATAATTGAACTAAGGGTTTAGGGTGATAACAATAATGCACTAAAAGTGAGTGCATACAGGGTAGGCTAAGGCGATTTGGGTGTATATTTGGGGGTGGGGTGTAAACAATGCTCTTCATTGATATTCCGGAAAAAACCGAGACATCACGAGAACCGCGAAAAGGATAGGCTCTGAGGGGTTAACTAGGGGTATCGTGTACTAAAGATGAGTACAACGCAAAGTGTGTGGGGGAATTACTCAACCGATGTGGAAGAAATAATTATATTACGGGTATCAAACAAGGGTTATCCTAATGCCTCTTATCATTTAGTTATTCCTAACTACACAAGTGTAGTCTTACTAGCGATCTCGGAATGCATCACAAAACAAGTTCTAGAATCTAATATACTACCGGTTCACACTCTAAGCATTAAAGATGAATGCTTTTAATTCCTACTAATCTAAGGGCGATCCTCACATTTTGGGTGGAATTTAGGTGGTAAAGGGTTTTTGTGCTAGTCATGCAACTTCCTATCCGTGAGACGCTTTTGTTAAGACTAATGGCCCACTCCTATATGTCATGAAAAATTTTAAATTTGGTGCCAAAATTACCCTAACCGACATTTTCTCATGGTTTATTACACAAATACAATTGGACAAAGCAAATAGTCAAGGATAAGCATAGTTTCAAAGTTCCTGTTTTGTTTTCCCTCCCTACACTTAAACTGAACATTGTCCCCAATGTTCCCCGAAAGTATCAAAGTTATGATAATGGAAGGTAATGAAAAACGAAAGAAACTAGTACTCCCCTGATTAGCACGGTAGGATCCGTGTGTGAAGTAGTGGTTAAATCATTTCCAAGAAGAATGTGTGCATGAAAAGCTCCTTCCAATATTTTGTTTCTTCTTCTTGATAAATGAAACCTGCACATTTGAAGAAAACAAACGAAACCTTCGTATAAAATCGGCGGTAATAATATATATAAGACTCTACTAAACTAGGATATAATGCTTGTAGAATGGATGTTTACAGAATTTTTGAAAAATTAAGACCTGGAAAATTCCAAAAATTTATAAGTAGCTCATAAAACGAGAAAAAGTAATCTGATGTTTTTACTCCTTCACGACGAGTCAGGTTATCCTGACAAAAACTCGGTTCTGATTTTCGGAAAAATTCTCGTAAAATTTACATCTTTAGAATCTGGTAAAATTTCAGCAAAACATCCATTATGACTCGATACAAGCATTTGACTCGAACAAACACACATATATATCTTTTAATGAATTGCTATTCTCATGTTTACGTTTTTTTTGAAAACGTGTGTAATCCTCCCTACACTTATCCTTTATGTAAAATACCTTTATATGCAATTAAGACGAGGTTAAAAACAAAATAAAGCATTTTTACAAATTTAAACATGAGAGTAAACAATTAATAAAATATATATGACACTAACAAGCAAACAATTAAGCATGAGTTGCCTCCCACGAAGCGCTTTTCTTTATTTAAGAGTCTTGTAGCTAGACTCGTAGTCGTGCCGTCACGTTGTCCTAATCTTAGAGGCCCATTCGATCTCCTTAACTCTTCTCTCATCACGAATATATTCAGGGCCTAGTTCAAGACAAGCGGTGTAGTAAACTTTATTCTTCCAGTCTACCTCGAATGCCGGAATGTTATCTACATCTAAATTATCCATGCCCTCAAACTTCTTATTTTTGTGGGGCATTATATATTTAACACTTTCGGCTTCATTTGAGAACTCGACTATTCCTTTCTCTTGATCATAAACCATCTTAGATTCCTCTATAAATGGTTTCCCAAGTATCACATCTCCTAAAAATCCATCAATGATGCCCTTAACATTTTCCAAAATCATGAAATCACACCTATATGTGAAATTACCGATGAAGACATGCAATCCCATAACCCTCCCCACATAGTTACTTGCTTTCCTAGGGCGAAAGGGGTCCCTCATAGGTTCTAACTTTTTGCTCATGATCCAATTGTAATAGAGCCTAGACATTATATTCATGGGTGCCTTATAGTCAATGTAGGTGTGATCCCTATATAAGTATCCAATCATACACGGTATTTTGATGTTTTTAGGGTTTCCATTTCTTATGCGAGGCTCGAAAGGTGGTCTTGGGAAGTTAACCACCTTATAGTGATAAGTGGTTTCCTTCCCTTTAGGGTATGAATCGAAATACTCCATAAGTTCTTCCTCCTCCTTACTACCCTCCATAATTTCTAACACCTTATAATCTCCCTCTTCTAGATCATCATCCGAATCACTTGAGGTCGAATCACTATCTAAAGGGCGATCATATTCCTTAAGGGCTTCCTCAAGGGTATTTTTTGAATTATCCTATTTAGTTTCCTAAACTCTCCAATTTCACTAATAATACGAGCTCGAAGTTGGTTGGCAGAGGCTGGGTCAAGCAGTGGGTATTTGTTTGGTGGTGAAGTATTGTTTGGTGGTTTGTCACCTTCTATGATGAAAAGTGATGGTGTTACGAACAAGGGTCACGAAGAAGGGGGATAGACTAAGAGAAAGCTAAAAAATGAGAAAAATTTACTTGATAGGAATCAAGCAAAGAAATTTACTTGATAGGAATCAATCACATCTACATCATCTCTATACGCCGTTGTAGTATAGTGGTAAGTATTCCCGCCTGTCACGCGGGTGACCCGGGTTCGATCCCCGGCAACGGCGCCAAAAACTTGATAACGCTACACGCGTCGTTTGGGGTCAAAGGAACTTCCTTTTCTTCGAGCAACTTTTATAACACCCTAGGTAGTGAACCTAATCGTTGTAGTGTAGTATTAGGGTAAGCTACGGGTATTGATATCGTTCTCTAGGGGAATAGGAATGCTAGTGAAGTTACTACGCTAAGGTTGGGGTTGAGGAAGATTATTTTTTATCTTTTTATGTTTTTAGGAAATGGAAAAGTACGAATCTCGGGGTTTGGATTTGGGGGGTTGGTATTGCTACCGATTACTCTACTTATCTAATTATCTAATCTAAGGTGTATGTAGTCTATGTCTAATTATTGTATGCTCGTATGATAGTTTAAAGATGTGTTTACTTAGGTTTTACTACTCCTTAATTATCTCCTATTGGTGGTTGAATTGTCACGTCCTTATTCTTAATTGCGTTGTGTGTCTAAAGTTGTAGGGTATGCGTTTATCCCTAACTCTTTGAAGTTACCAAAGGGTCTCGTCTACAAAATACCACTAGGGATCATAAACTCTTACTCTAAGGCCTCTTTGGATAATTTAGCTTACAACCGCTCAAGGTGCTATAACCTAAGGTTCACAAAGATTAATCAAGCATTAGGTACACAACGAATGACCTATCGCATTACTAGATCATTAATCAACTAAGATAAGAGACAACCAATCAATATTCAATAATTAAGTTTCATCTTCCCTAAGCAAACACACAAGTAAATTAGCCGGACATGGAGAACATGCAAGCATACACACAAATAATCAAAGTCATAATTGTATTAATGAAGTAAAGCACTTATCTTGATGTAAGATAGGGTTTGGAACCCTAAAATACTGTACAGACAGCCTTGGTTCGTTTAGGTTTTACTCCAAAAGACTACCCACTATACTTGAAAATTCGGATTCTATCTATAAGATTACATATGCGACGGCGTCACCTTATGTTTTGTGACGCCGTCGGGTCGCCGCCATTAGGGTTTCGTCTTGGCCACGTTAGACTTGCGACGACGTCGCACCTTTGCTTGTGATGCCGTCCTCCTTAGCTTCGACGCCGTCGGATCAAATCTAGGCCGCGAGTTGCGACGCCTACTCTTTTATAACTTGACGTCGTCACTTGAAAATAAGAGTTTTGGCTTCAGTCCCGTCACAAAATCCTCCGACGGCGTCGCGTATAAGCTGTGACGCCGTCACCTTGTCATTCAGCAGCCTGAGCGTCTCGATTCTCGACTTTGGCCATTTTCTTCGTATATCCGCGCCTTTTCGTCCAAATAAGTGCCATTACAGCAATTTGCCTTCAAGAGACCTAAAAAGTGAAAAGGAACGATATTAAGTAATAACGGATACAAAAGTGATCAAATAAGGGCTTAAATGACCCCTAAAAAAGGTACATTTTAAAACCTTATCAGCCAACTTCATATTTGTATTTTTGTGGTGTGTGCTTATACGAAGTATGGGGGAGATGTGATGTATGAAAAAAAAATGTTAAAAAAAGAATAAGTCATCGAAAAGAAAAAAAAATGAAAGAAAAAAATATATGTGATGCCAATGTGCTATATTATGAAGATGAAGTATATTTGAGATATCGATTAGCCAATGTGCTAAGATGTGATATATATGTATTTGGTGATCGATATGTGGAGAAGAGAAGTTAGTAACTATAATCATTTACGGGTTTGCGGATTGTTCGGTGACTAGCAACATAGGTATTAGATTTGACTTTATTTTTCTTTTAACACCAATTTCATTAATATTCCCATGCCTTATCCCTTCCTTTTTGTCTCTGAGAAAATATGAAGTGCGTGAATATTTTTAGTGACCATCCGGTTCTTGAAGGATCAAATGACGCGTCAACGATCTAGTGAATATTTTTGGTGACCATCCGTTATGCGAATAACGCGCCAACGATCCAAGGTAGACTCTAGTAACCATCCGTTGTTTTACTTAATCAAGAATTCGCGCCATCGATCTATTATATTCTTATATGTGTGATATGTGTCTAAAAACACATATGTTTTACCTTGTTTAAACCCACAAAAACAGCCAAAAACACACAAATGACTATATAAATGTTACAAATATCATGAAAATATGTTTTTATGTGTTACAAATGCAAAAGGATTGAACTGATGAAAAACAACAAAGTTTACAAAATTGGCAGTTTTAGTCCCTAAACTTTCACAGATTGTCAGAAATGGTCCCTGGATAAAATATTTTGAAGAAAAATCAACAATAGTCCCCCAGGAATCATGAAATGACAAATTTTACCCTCGAAGTTAAAATTTGCAAAAATGGCAAGTTTAGTCCCTTAACTTTGAAAAGTGTAAAAAATGGTCCCTGGGTTATTTAAAATGGAAAATTTATAAATATAGCCCTTGTACTATTCATATATGGCATAATTGGTCCTTGTGTTAACCTTGGAATATTGGCATGTCCAGCCCCTCAACTTTCAGAAATTACAAATATGGTCCTTGTGATAAATTCAAAACCAAACCGGACCCCTTTTTGTATTATTGACCCAGCCAACCCAAAAGAACCCCAGTCCAAAAACCCATGGCCCCCCATTTGAACCCCCAGCTTATTAATAATACGGGGTCAAAAAGTTAAAACCCGCCACCACTGTTCACTCCCCTCTCCCACTCCTGCAACCACGAAACCAGGGTGGTTTCACCACCTGTTTTCCCCACCTCTCCACCTCACCACCACCTTTCCACCTGTTTACCTAATCCCTAACACCTCCACAAACACCAAGAAGCATCAAATGCTAAAAACCTGCTTTAAGACTTTTGGCGCCAATTTTCAAATCAAAGGCTAAGATGTGTTACAGAGATCCAATGGTGGTGGGAAAAACTCAGAAGCATGTGGGGAGTCTCAAAAGTCTATAAAGAAGAAGGAAAGGCAGAGGTGAAGACTAAGTAGTGTAATTTTATTTTACTTATGTCATTTTAAGTTTTTTTAAGTTTTCCAGTGCAAGTTTAAGCTTTTAAATACTTTGTAATAAATTTTCAGTGTATTAAGATCTTATTTTCAGTTTCAATTTCAGTCTATGTACACGAATTCAGTTTATGCAAATTTCATAGCTTAAATTCTCAAAATATTTGAATGTTGTTATTAGTGTTGTTTATGAACTCATAAGCTCATATAATTTCATTATATAGCTTCTGAGAGCTTTTAGTAACTCTAAAACTTTGTTTAGTATCAAAAACAGAAAAACAAGAAAAATACCAAAAAAATAGTTAGAAAATAAAAAATCCATGGAGAAGATGCCAGAGACTGAAGCAATGTGTATTATGGATTGATCTGGTTTAGAGGCTTAGTGGTAAGCCTATAGGAGTGGTTATTAGTTCTCAGTTCTCACTTTTGTGCATAAACTCATCTTGTAAGTCATTTCTTCAAAATTTGCAATTTTAAGTATAAGTGTTATAATCTAGTTAATTTTAGCTTAAATCTGTCTAAATATAATTAATATCAGTTAATAAATAGGTCACTTAGATTAAAACTTGTTTTGTGCTAAAAACTTCAAATCAGTCCATTAAAAAGGTGTTTGGATTTGCTGAGTTAATTGGGATAGAGACCGTTGTTGTTGTTTGTTGTTATTCTAAGTCACAATAGGCTCTAATAGCTCAGTCAAAGCATAAAATACAGTACTTGTTTGCTAAAAAGTCAATTTCATCTTTAATCTCAACTTAATTGGTAATCTGTAAGAATTTGGATTGCCAAATTCATTTTATATGCTTAAAAGTTGTTACCATAGCTATAGATAATCTCATTTCACATTATAATAACATGTTCAGTCATTAGAATCAATTAAAAGTTAATAATAGTCAACTTAGTTCATTTATTTAAAAAGTCAAATTTCTCATTTTACAGTTTTTGAATAAACTTTAGAATTTTAGTGTGTGTTTATTACTAAGATTTAGCTCATAATCTTTTGGGATATTAAAATATAGCTGCTTAACTTAATTATAAAAATATTAGTTTATCTCTACCTAGCTTATAAACTGCTTATTTTCAATCTTGTTTTAAGTCCTTTTTCAAAAACATGCTATGTGCACAGTGTAGTTGAGCTTTTTCTCAAGCTCATTCAGAGCTCATTAGTGAGTACTAGCTTGTGTACCTTAGCTTTTTGAGAAGCTTACCTAGCTGTCTCAAGGTTCCAAAGCTTATTTTTCAATTTTTAGCTTATTTAATAGCCTGCTATTAGCTTTTTGTTTTGTCCAATTCATATAGTATAAAGGTCACTCAGTGTCTAGTCCCTTTTTCATAAGCTCATATTAAGCTCTCTAGTGAACACCACAAGTTCTTTTTCATTTCCTAGCTTATCTTAGTGCTTAAATATTAGATTAAAAGTACCTAGTAACTCAAAAAAGTGTCCTGTTTAAACAGTTAAGCTAGTGCTTATTTTGGTTTGTTAAGTGCTTATTTCTTAATAATTATGCTTTTTCAGTTGTCATTCTAGCTTATTATCATTATTTTAGCTCATTTTCATTTAACTTTAGCTTATTGATTAGCTTATTAGTCATTTTAGCTTAGCCTTGTTCTTATTTCATTTTTACTAAACTGTTAAGTATTATAAGCTTATTCAGAGCTTATTAGTGGATTTCATAAAAAGTTCTAGTTTTAAAAATAGCTTATCTCATTGTGCTTAGTAAGTCCAAAAAGAAAAATCAAAAAAATAAAATATTTTGCAAAAAGCCATTGCTGGGATTCGAACCCTGGCCACCCAGCTCACCACACACACACCTTACCAGTTGCCCTTGGGACTTTGACTGGTTATATCTTGCAATATTTATTACTTACCTCTTGTTTTCCATTTTAGCTTATACGCATAATTTAGCTTATTTATAGCTTATTAAAATAAGTTTTTACCTCTTTTGTATTTTTCCTAGCCTTGTATTGATATTAAGTATTTTATAAAAAAGTTTCAGATTTTTCTTAATAGTTTTAGTATTTTTAAACATTTAATTAGTTTAAAATAGAATTTAATTCATAATAAAAAATATAAAAGTCAAAAAAATATAAATCTTTTTTCTAAAATTTTCTTTTGTCATATAGTAAGTAAGAAAATTGTTTTTACACTTGTAGGACTTTTATTTTACAAATTTTACGTTTTTTCTTGCGCACTCGCGTCATTTTTATATATAACGCACGTTTTCATTCTAGGTCACGTTTTTAGGTAATTTAGGTTTACACTTTAATTAAAATAGTTTATTTAAGTTATTTTGTTTTATAAATCACAAAAACATCAACTTTAAAAATAGTGATAGCGTTTATTTAATATAATTTAGATTTTTAATTTTCTTTAATTTGCATTTAAGCCCCTGTAATTTACAAACTTTCTCTTTAGGTGTAATTATCATTCACACTCCTTACTGATCACTATCCTTAGTGATTATTCGACATCTGAAAGTGTTAAACACCATTAATCCTCCGTGGGACTTAACGACCTGTGGAAACACTATACTCTCCAGATCTTAATTGCATTGGTTTTAAACTGTTTTAATTTTATTACGGTTGACCATTCATAAGTGGTTAGCTTGTGTGATAAAATTGACGGTCTGGACCCAATCAATGTGATATTTCAACATAAGCCCGGTAAACCCCCTTAAGCCTAACCTGATTAAAAGTCCTCTTTAGATGTTTACACTTGGTGCTTACGCCACATCGGTGGAGTTTTGTTTCTTGTACAAGCCTATGGTAATATTTAGATCATGACTGAGCAATATGAGTGTACTATTTCTTAATACTATCCATCACTAAATAAATTGAGTTTTGAGTGAATTATACATCAATTCCTTTTCGTGAGGTGCCTAGTCGCGTTATCATGCGAGAAAATCCATAGGGTATTGTCAAACATCTTGGTTTTTCACCTCTAAAAGCTTAAAACGATGAATCGTATCTTGTACTTGTACTTGATAAATTTGCAACATATTTTATTAATCATATTTCATGCACCATGTGGGTTATTTATTTTTTTTAGTTTCTAGATTTGCTTGAGGGCAAGAAAACACTTAAGTGTGGGAGAGTTTGCGCTCATTTTTCGCTAATTTTCATATATGTTAAAAAAAAATAGAAAAAAAACAAAAAATATTCATATTTTTAATTTTTATTTTCGTTTTGTTATTTAGGTTTTTATTTTAGTTTTTCTTTTCTTAGATTTGCTTGAGGGCAAGCAAAGTTTAAGTGTGGGTGAATTTGATAACGCTCAAATTGTGCATGTTTTTAGTAGCGTTATCCGTGCTTTTATGTGTGTTATTTGGTTATAATTATATACTTTTTTTGCTTAATCGTACAAAAGCGTGTATGCTAGTTCATTTGTAGCCAAGTACATGAAAGTGGAGAAAAAGACGGAAAAAGAAGTAAAATACGAAGATTTCTCCATATACGAAGAATTCCCGGCAAAAGCAAGACTTGTGGAGTATATTCGAGAAGATAAATTTATCAAGATAGTGGTCCAAAGACTTAAGAATAACGTTGAAGAAGGAAAACGAGAAAGAAATGAAGAAAAGAAGCTTAAAACGAAGAAATATTAAAAGCCTCGTTGTTCCTGACACACCTTCAACATTCTGGCCATATCTTTTGCATACAAACTCCGTTTGACCCCCCGTTCATGGCCACGGAAAGCTAAGAGAAAGATCTACAACTTTGGTGCTTATCATTTTCTGTTAACTTGCTCTAACCGATCGGTCGGGCCCTGCAACCGATTCGGCTGGAGGTCAGTCGAGAAGACCAGCCGATCGGCTGGAGCCTAAACCTATCAGCTGGGAAGCCCTGGACATTAATTTCTTCATCACTAAGACTCCAAAATTGTTCCAAATGATTCTAGGTCCTTCCTACATGTATTATAGTCCCTTCCAAGCTCCTTGGTGACCAATAAATGCATTTATAACCCCTTGGCTTGGAAGGAGTATAAATAGAGGCCTTTGCAAGCATTTCTATGCACACCTAACTTGAGAGAACACATCCACTCTCAACCTCTTCACCCCAAAGGTGTGAAATTCGATCCTCCACCCTTAAGGACGAATTTGCACCTATTATTGCACACCCAACTTGAGAGAACACATCCACTCTCAAGCTCTTCACCCTAAAGGTGTGAAATTCGATCCTCTACCCTTAAGGACGAATTTCCACCTATTATGGCACACCCAACTTGAGAGAACACATCCACTCTCAACCACTTCACCCCAAAGGTGTGAAATTCGATCCACCAACCTTAAGGACGGATTTCCACCTATTATGGCACCCCCAACTTGAGAGAACACATCCACTCTCAACCTCTTCACCCTAAAGGTGTGAAATTCGAGCCTCCACCCTTAAGGACAAATTTCCACCAATTACACCATCCCTTTCCACCACCACTCCATCTCTAGGTGTGAAATTCGATCCTCCACCCTTAAGGATGAATTTCCACCAATTATTCGATCCTCCACCCTTAAGGACGAATTTCCACCAACTTATCTTCCCCAAAAGACCTCAAACCTCTGCCAAATTCGTGTAGTATGCTCAAGGGCTGATGAAGGCGTTTGGATAGGATTTTCCGGCTTGGTAGAACTATTGTAGTCAATTAGAGGCTTGAAGGTTGCTATAATCCTTCATCTTTTCCTATTGTAATTCATACTATGGGTAAACCTTGTTACATTTATATTTCCATATGTTTGTTATTGATAGATTGTTGAAGCTTTATGTTTGATTAAAATAACCATGAATTTCTTGATACTTGTTTGGCTCTTATAATACCCTTGTGATTATTTGTCTAAATCTGTATGTTCTTTGTGTGCTTGTTCTTATTGCTTTTCTTGTTGGTTTGATCCGTAACAATCATAACCATCATCTAGTTACTTGCTTAAACAAACAAACGACACTTGTAGTGCAACCAAGTCTCTTGGGACTACCTTGATTTACCAAAACCTATACTACAACTTGACTAGGGTATACTTGCCCGAATGTGTTCCTAGTTAACCGGTAATTCTTGCATACAAATTTAAAGCTCGGTGGGACCCATCAAACACTTTGAGAGATTTTCAAGAAAATGATTTTATGGCAACATAGGATAGTCATGGAGTTAAAAGGTGACTAAGGATAGGAAAATCCGTCCTATGATCCGCCAGAGCCGGAAGTATCTACCCAAGGACATCACCAATAGTTTAGAACTAGAAGTCCTTAGGTATGATTGAGAAAAGGAGTAATGCGAGAAAGGAGAAAGAAGGGGTTGAAGAATTAAAAAAAAAGTAAATAAAGGGTGAAAAGAAATAGCCCTCCATAATCAACCTTAGGGCACAAACCGGGTTCAATTCATCTGCTACTGGTTGTCACTAAGATAACGCCGGTATTGAAGACAAAGACATCATGGACCCAGTGACGCACTGCACCTAACCTTCTAGCTATGCAATTCCTCTTAAAAAGATTTGTTTCATTCTCACTGGGAATCATACATAATCTATCGACTTTCTCTTAGAGATCGTTGGTATTGAAGAAGGAGACCCTCTCCCTAGTCTCCGATCAGGAAAACCAAAATGCACTAATCGAGTCTAGAGCCACGTGATTCATTAAAAGATCTCTTAGGAACACTCAATATTTCATCATTTGTTGTTCAACAATAAGTACACAAGTGATATATTCTAGAGTCCTACGCAGATCATAGCAATCTGCCAGAACATTTATGAGGGGATTCACAATTGTGATCCTCAATGATTGAATGGAAACTCCTGCCAAGGTCAACATCAAACAACCATGACAGCAGGTCACTTCGGTAATTCGTTATGGATTACGCTTAGTGTGTCTCAAACGGTCTACAGTCGTGAAGTGATGCTTCGGTGTACTTCAGCGACTCACCTGAATTGTAGATATACTTTGGTATATCGTGTTAGCCTACTTGAGGGCCACCAGTTCAGTAACAGCCTTTGTAAGAATTAGAGATGTGTTTTCATACTATGCTGATAACACCCTCGACATTCGAACTTGTAAGTTCTGGAAATCTCGCTAAGGAGATTCCTTTCACGAATTGAATCCTAAAGACGTGGGTCATTACTTGAATCTATTCATGGTAATGATAACTGTCCCTCAACGGGATTCGGACGGCTGATTCGCCCGACTAAGGTGAATGGAATCAAGACATTCATCAGTAAAACAATCGTAGTGGTCAATTATTTAATAAAAGTTCTCAATGATCTATTGGTATTTTTCAACTAACATATTCATGCAGATACTGATGATTGTTCCTTGGAGGAAAGACCGCACCATCTTCACATGCTCATACTAACATCAACACATGAAAGTTCTCATCAAAATCAAAGGCAACATAAAGTTAAAGATGATTCTTCGTCAAAGAATCTACATAGTTCAAAGACTCAAGAACTTCATCACATTTGGAACTCAAAGTCAAAAAGAAGTGTGAGCATGGTGGAGAAAGACGTGGAGACACCTATTCCAAAGAAGCTGACGAAAGGCAGACAACACCATTAATTGATCACAAAGCATGAAGGAACAAAGAATTAAGACTATTCTATGTCAACACAGAAAGTTCAAGCTAGAGAAAAGTAAAGATCCTACCAAGTGGAGCATCTTTTGAATGACTACCCCTTAGGGGGAGATTGTTAGCCTTAATAATAATTAATAAAAGTGATGGTCATTCACGTTTAGGAACTTTGTAACGTGTGTTAGACATTGTATTAGAATAGTCAATGGGCTCGTGGATTGGGCTAAACTAAATGGTTATTAGTTATGTTAAGCTATCCTTGTGTAAGTTCATGTAATCTAAGCCCAATCCGTTTCCAAACAAGGCCCATGGCCAAGCCCATTAGGGTATGTTACTTGTAGTATAAATACACCTTAAATGACACATTTGAGGTGTGTGCTTGAGTGTGTAAGTGTGTGTTTTCTATTTGCAATACAAGTTATCTTTTCATCTTTTATTCTCTCTACACTTACGCATAACATACATATCAAGTCACCATCTTTACCTTTCTTACTTCATCTTTACGCCTAGTGTTTTATGTGGTATACTTGTGTGTTAAGGTTGGTATCATGATAAGGTTGAGAAAAATAAGGTCCTACATGCTTCATCATCATCAGTCATTCCAGAGCCACAAACTTCACTTACTTCTCAGTTACCATCATCATCTGATCACCCTAGTTCTTCGAGACAGCTTACATTACATCAGGCTTTAGCACGAGCCCATACTCCCAGACTTACTCATTGTACTAGTGCTAACCTGTGCATCTAGCAGCTCAGTGTTAAACCCGTATCCTGAAATACAAATAGGCCTTACCCTAGATGAATATGGTCTAAGGACTTGACAAGATTGACTAGTCAACTCGATAGTCAATCTAATAATTTTTAAATGTTAGGTCATAGTTATATAAATGAGGGGGACCTAAGTTAACCTTGTGGCCAAAATAGAAAGAAAGGGGCTTGAGGGACCAAAAGTGTCAAGTGTTGAGATAGCTTTAAAGTGAAGAAAGATTTATGTATTAAAAGGCAGGCTTCTCATTTCTTCCTGATAATTTGATGAATGTCGGTTTAGAGAATGGAGGGAAAAATATGGGTTGATCTTGTAGACCAATTTGTGGTGAATTAAGGGTGTCATCCCTAATGGGAAGTCATAAAAATGATCCTTGCAAGGTGAGTAATCCTTAATTGGGTTTAATTGTAAATGGAAGAGTTAGGGTTCATGTACTCAAGTTGGGGGGTTTTAGGTAATTGTGGTTTTAAACATTAATTAAGATGTTATAGTATAATTGGGTGAAACCCCTTTGATAGAATTGGAGTAAAATGGATAATTTAGGGTATGATCATTTGGTTGATTAAAAGGGGTTATAATAATCTTGGGGTAATTTTATTATGGGTAAAAGTTGGGTAATTTATTGGTTGGATCATCATATAATCAAGATATGCTTATATGATGATTGGAGGTTAGTTATGTTAGCCATGGTTATAGTTATTTGATTATGTACTAAGTGCATGTTATAATTATGTGGGTAAGATGTTAGCTATGGAAAGTAATGGATTATGATATTGATGAAGATGGTGGTGATATAGTGATAGCTTAGCTTGGATTGCTAAGGTAAATAATCCGGTTACTATATGCTTAATGCGGATATAATTGTATAATGTGCTCTTGATTGTTATAGTAAAGATTGGTTATTGGTATGTGCTAAAACACGTACCTTTTCTATATCAAAACTGACCCAAAATAACCAAGAAAGAGCCGTTTATTGCTAATATTTGTGGTTTTCTTGAGTTTGTGCTTGTCCAGGTATGGATATGTAAGCTAAGGAACCAAATCGGGCGTAAATCGGTAGAGATCAAGAGAGCTTAAGCCAGGCGGGAAGATCAAAATTGTGCATTTATGAAGATTTTATTCTCAGAGGATGATTTTTGGAAGAAATAACCAAGTTTGAAGAAATGTCAAGGCACGAACTTTCGGTAATGTGGAAAACACCCTTGATTCAGAAATTGCAAATTCAATCCTTGGTCTATTGAAGAATGACAAGTTCATCCCTTGGAAGACAATTTCAGATTTACATCTATGGTCCCTCAAAAATCCAAAAATACAACTTTGGTCCTTTGAATATATCTTGGATCACAATGTTAGTCCTAGTCCAATATCTAATCCAATCCTTTATATTATCAATCCACAATCCGACCAAATTCATCCCACCCGGTCCAATAAACAACCCAACCAATACCCGGTATACCTCCCAACCCGAATACCACTTAAACCCGACCATTTAACCCAAGTCAAACCCACGACCCGGTCAACCTATTTGAAATACTATAAACAAATCCAACGCCCGGTTCTCCTTCCTCCCAAGCCCCGTTTACCAATTACCCACCCATATTTACCCAATCCTTAAACCTCGTTACTAAGCATCTTTCCAAGAGCTTCTAGAACCTATGACATGTCGGATAAAACACCCACGTGGACAAATGTCTCATTGGCGAAACACCTCAATGAGTGAATTGGAGCATTGTGATTGGTGGTGATGACAATGGAATGGATTTGTGGCTGTGATTGGACTTCTAGGCTCTTATCAAGGATCCCAGTACGCAAAGGCTATATAAAGACCCTTTAAGCTCACAAGAGAATCGTCTTGAGTTTTTCAAATTTTTAGAGTCTTAATATTCAGTCATTTAGTAGTGTATTTTTATCTTAAGCTTATTGTAATTCAGAGTTGCTACTTGTATTTCTAAGTCCTTTCTTTAATAAAAAAGTTGATTTCTTTTTAATTCTTATGTTTATGTTTGTGTCTCAAAATGGTAGATTAGTGTTTTGTTTGCAATTCCATAAGCTCATTTAAGCACTTATAGCTTATTTGTGAGTGATAGTGTTTACATAAGTATTTTAAATCTTGCATAAAACAAAAAAAGTCAACAAAGTCAAAATGCTTATTTGCTTATACTGCTTATTCACTGTTAAAAACTTTTCTCTTATAAAATGAGGTGTCTACATTTACGTCTCTTAAGAATCCGATCTTAAAGGTCTTTTTAGACCAAATCATCAAACATCCTTGATAAGGGGTGTTTGATGAGTTCACCACTCTTGGCCATTCTTGGTGAATAATAAGCTCATTAGGCTTCATTTGCGATTGATTAAGCTATTTTAACCATTTCTTTCTATTTTCAATGGTACAAGTCAATTTACGGGTTTTGAGTTCCATTAGGCGTGAAAATAGCATAGTGAAAGCGATGGTAGGCTCTTATTAGAGTTTGTTTTTGAAGTCACTTTGGTCCTATTTAATCTGTCTTTAAGGTCTAAGTCAGTGTCAAAATGAACAAGTAGCCTTTGGGTCAGTTTGGTTAAAGTGGTGATTGTCAAATATTTCTCTCAAAACTGTCATTTGAGTCATTTTTCTCAAGCAGATTTTAGGGTCTCAATCAATTCAAAAATCCAAAAATTAGTTTTTTGTAAATTTAGTAGTAATAGTCACTTATCTTGTTTTACAAAGTTCAAAAGTTTTTATAAGCTCTAAATTAGCTTTCAAAAGCTGTCCCACCTGAATTGTGTATCGGCATATTAGGTCATCCTAGCCCTTCTTAGATCTTGTAAAAGCATCATTTGAGCTTCAAAAATGTTGAAATTTGGTTTTTTGTAAACTTTGGCACATGGTCTCAATCTGATCTAGCTTATTTTTGGATAAAAAACTTGTTTGCTAGCTTAAAATAAGCTCAAAGTACTGTGAACCTAACTGTTGGAATTTTAGTGATCAAATTAAGTTTTCAGAGCTTATTAGATTATAGGAATAGCTTAAAACACTCCTAGATAACTTAGTATAGTTAGCTTATTAAGACTCCCATGCTTATTTGTGATCACTTTAGCTTATTAGCTTAATTCTCTAGTAATCTTCATTATAGCTTAATCCTCTCTCATTCCTTAGCTTATTGCATGCTCCCATAGTTCCATCACTGTTACTTTAAGGTTTTACGTAAGCTGCCTTTAGCTAGATTTCAGGTTTAGGAGCTTATTGCTTATTATAGTGCTTATTTAGAGCTGTTTACTTTGCAGCCCTTATTTCTTACACACAAGCATCATATTTAATATTTTTCTTAGAAAACGAATAACATTTTAGAATTTTTCTGAGATTTTCATAATTTTTGGTCACTGTTTAGTATTTTTCTTAATTAAGCAGTTTTAATCACTTTTAATTAGCTTTAATTACAAATAATTAGAAAAAAGTTCAAAAAATAATTTTTCAATTTTCTCAGTTTAAGAAAAATATAAAAAGCATATAAAAGATTTTTCCTTATTTTTCCCTTTTTATTTGGTATTTTTCACAATTTAAATTAGATTAAAATAGTTTAAAATTAGTAGAAAATAGGAAATTAATCAAAAAAATAAAAAAATTGTTTTGAAAAGTATCTTATGGTATTTTAGATTTTATAAAAGTAGTTTCACATTTTTCTCTTTAAATTTCATAATTTTTAGTATTTTAATTTAGTTTAAATAGTTAAAAATTAGTTTTTAATTTAAATAAAATCCAGAAAAATCCTAAAAAATAGTTTTAATTCTAAAATAGTTTTCTAATTACAAGAGTAAAAGTAATTTTAGGCATATATAATTAGAAGTAGTTGCATTTTTATTAATTACGTTTTAGTATATTTACTTGCTTGGATTTCATAGATTCCCTTAATTACTTTCCCATTCCGTAGTTTAATAAAAATCAAAATCACAAATCAAAACATCGAGCATTAAATTCCAAACCAAAAAGCGACATTGGCAATTCACGCTCGTTGGGAAACGATTCGGGTTGACTAATCCGTATACACTATCACACACGGGATTTGATTTATTTTCCTAAAGGAATTTGAATCTATCTTCGTGATTATTTTTGATATCGATATTGAGGTTTTATCCACACACACCCTTAAGCCTTCATTATCGGCAAATCGGTGTACCGTTTTAAGTTTCTTATGGTTAGTCATTCAGTGGCTAGCTTGTGTGAGTGGCGATGTTTTGTCCGTGAATCAAATTGGCCATTTGCGGGAAGTTGTGTCGCGACAATATCGTTTGAGGCGATTAGTGAGATCCTTCATTCGTGAAGTTACTATTTTTCTATAACAAATAAAAAAGTAAAAAAATATTTTCCTTTTCTTTTGTATATATATATATCATATTAATGATTTTCTTGTGTTTTTGCTAATAAATAGAAGACACCAATTATATAACATTCTCAACGGAGGTGTTATCATTAATAAGTTCCGGAACTAAAGATCAAAAACTTGCCTTTGTGTCGCTTGTGGATTTATTTATTTCTATCGGATAAACAAACTGTGTGGTGGGTATAGGGCGGCGACATTAAATTGCGGTGAAGAAGAGGGTTTTAATAAGCGGCGACCTAAAAAGCTTCTCCTAAATTGTCGCGTTTGTCTTATAGAGTTGATCTATTCACTTGGGATTATTGGTTAAGTTCACTGTGTTTTCGAATACCGTTCGTTTTAATTGCCTTGGTTTTGAAAGTGCATGCGCGTTCTAATAACTCTCTGGACCATTGAAGCGTGCTACAATTCCTGGCGAAAATAGGCGTGCTCCGCAGTCGAACCAGGGAACTAATCAAACCCTGCCCATCATCGAAATGGCGGAGGACAACCGATCTATGCTAGAGCAACTCCAAGCACCCACGAGGGTTATGGAGAAGCAATCGTCGTCCGGCAATCGTTAGATAACTTTGAGCTTAAAACGGATTGATAAATTTGGTTTCGTCAAGCCAATTTCTGGATTCGAGAGAGCGATCCTCACTCATATCCGCGATTCAACAAGCTCCACGATCTACGATCAAATAAAGTAGCGTTCGGGAAGAGGCTATCAAGCTTTTGCTCTTCCCATTTTCACTAGGGGCGATTTGGCTCAACTACTGATCGATAACGTGGGGAGAATTTAGTATCAAAATTAGGTAGCAATTCTTCCACCATCTAAAACAACAAGCCTAAAAAATGAAATAACAAAATTCACACAAAGATTTGATGAATCATTTAGTGAGGCATGGGACCAGATTCAATTTGCTTAGGCAATGTCCCCATCATGGTTTTACGGGTTGCACCAACTTGATACGTTTTATAACGGTTTGAATGAGGTCGATCAAGACTCTCTCAATGCCGTAGCGTGGTAATTTGTTGACCCGATCAACGAGATATGCCTTGTCCATTATTGAGAACAAATCTAAAGTTAAGTACATCAGCGTAGCAAATGGGTTCTTTGCTGGTGAATGATACACCATCGTCTTCGTTCCCGGAAATCGTCTAGCACCGATGCTAAGATTGATAAGCTTACGGATATGATCGGGCTTTGGTTAAGATTAATTCTTCTCCACCTCGAAGTCAAAGAGGTGAAAGCGACTTGTACTACTTGTGGTGGCCGCATGCCTACTACAATTGTACCGCCACCAGATGGCAATCTTTCTGACTAATCCGTGCTTAGGAGGTACCAATACCGTCCTCAAGTTGAAACAAACCCTCGTGTTAGTAATCAAATGGGACCTCAGGATTTTCTCCATGAAAAATCGTTTTAATGAGAATCAAGTTAGTGGACCAAATGTTCAACACCAATTCAAAGCTCCACCAAATCAATACCCAAACCAAGGAGTTAACTACAATCAAGTATATCACAACCCAAGCTATCAAGCTTCTGCCTTCAATGAATTCACAACTTACGTTCACACACAATTCTACCATCAACACTATGCAAAATCAGTTACAAGTTTGAGGAGCGAGGTTTCAATCTTCGTTAACTAGACAAGCAATGAGTTTAGGAATGAGATTCGACTTGAACAACAAATTGGAGACTTCCACGAATAAACTTCGAAAATATGTTGAATGTTTTACTGTGTGAAGGTCGGTAACCCTCATCTTGGGTTCTCTTACGGTGATACCATTCCCATAGAAGGGTGAGTTAAACTATAACCATGAATTGGTAAGGCTTATGATGGACCTGCGTCTCTACCCGTTGGTGAGGGAAGAGGAACAAGATAGAGGTTATTGAAGAAATGTGCAACCGGCACCCATTCCACCTCCGGTCGTTCCAACTCAGATTCGAACCCGATGTTCAGAAGACTACTCTTAAACCTTCACTTCCATCCTTCAACTTCATAATCAAAAGCTTGATAAAACCGAAACCAAATGGAGAAATTTCTTAATCGTTCAATCCTTGAATTTTAACATCAGTTTTACCGACGCTTTACTCCTCATGTCGAAATTTGCTGCTATGATTAAGAATTTAGTGAGTAATAAGGAAAAGTTAAATAGCAAAACACCGTTGAATGAGAATTGCTTTCGGCGGTGCTCCTCAAAAACTTCCAAAAGTTAGGAGACCGACAAATTTCTTATCCCTTGTGAGTTTCGAAGAATAGTGAAATGCTCCGCCGCGATCTTGGTGCGAGTATTAACTTAATGCCTCTTCGATTTATAACAAACTTTCTCTCGAGAACTCACTCTTACTAAGATGACTCTTGAACTCTGCGATTGTTCAACCTCTATTAGAGAATGCAGAATCTATGTAAAAGTAGGACCATTTCATTTTCGCCGACCGTTTTCGTTGACTTTGATCTTGACCCCAGAGTACCTCTTTATTCTCGGAGGCCTCCTAAGAACGGGTCGAATGGATGATTGATGATTTATGAAGGAGAAATCACTTTACGATCTAACAAAGGAAACCATTTAGTTTAACATTAACCATCCTTCGAGATACTCCTCCAATTATGATGATGCTTCTATTAATCGAATCGGCGTTCTAGATATTTACTGGGAGGGTATGCTCAAAGCTTCTTGATTTTATGGGTGGCAATTCCACCATTCCCGAAAATTTTGAACCAGAGCCTATTATTGCCTTGATTCTTCCCCCTCTCTCCTCCTGGGGAGGTGATTTCATTTGGAAGAGATCGATGAGTTTCTTCTTGATGATGACTTCGATTCCACCGAATTGATGATGGTATTTATGATTAGGAGGAGATATCCGTTATCTTGAGCAATTGTTGAATGAAGATCCATTCCGTATACTCCTCAGAAGGAAATTACGATTGAAGAAATCAAAGAAACAAGCGTCGATGAAAATCCTCTGGAGCCCGAGCTCAGGATTTACCTCTATATCTTGAATCGCCTTTCTTGAAAGAACAAATTTCCGTCATCATTGCTAAAAACTTGAAAGATGAGGAGAAAACCTTTTGGATGTCTCTGAAAACACAAAAATGCAATGCAAGCAGCAAATTTCCGATATCAAAGGCATAAACCCTCATTTTTGTACTCACAAGATTTTAATGGAGGATGATTGTAAACCCGTGATTCAACAACAACGTAGGGTTAACCCAAAAATTCATGATGTTATCAAAAAGGAAGTTCTTAAACTCCTCCGGCAGAATCATTTATCCACGATAGCTCATGGGTTAGCCCTATCCATTGTGTCCCTAAGAAGGGAGGAATGACCGTAGTTGCTAATGATGAAAATGAGTTGATTTCCACACCATCACGGATGGAGGTGTGTATTGATTATCGAAAATTGAGCGATGCTACTCGTAGGACCATTTCCGCTTCCTTTTATGGATCGGATGCTCGAGCGTTTAGCGGAAATGAGTGCTATTGCTTTCTCGATGGTTTCTCGGTTATTTTCAAATCCGATCGATCCAGGATCGGGAGAAAACGACTTTCATGTGCCCTTATGGAGCGTTTGCTTACCGGCGCATGCATTTTGGGCTATGCAATGCTCGATGCGTTCGAGAGGTGCATGATGGCTATTTTTCCGCATGATCGAAAAATCTATGGAAGTTTTTATGGACGATTTCTCGGTTTATGGAGATTCTTTCACTTCTTGCCTCTCTCATCAGACCATGCTTAAGAGGTGTGAAGACACCAACTTGGTCTTGAATTGGGAGAAGTGCCATTTCATGGTTCGAGGGGGCATTGTCCTCGGCCATAAGATTTCAAAATCGGGATTGAGTCGGCCGAGCTAAAGTCGAAGCGTTATAGCTAAACTCCCTCATCCCACTACCGTCAAAGGTATTGGAGTTTTTGGTCATCTTTGGTTTCTATCGCGTTTCATCCAAGATTTCTCTAAGATAGCCCGCCCTCGACCATCTCCTTGAAAAGGATGCTCCGTTTATCTTCAGCGAATAATGTGTTGAAGCGTTTAATTTTCTCAAATTGAGGCTCGATCTTAGTTGCCCCGAGCGGTTTGCCCTTTGAGCTCATGTGTGATGCAAGTGATTAAATTGGGGTCTTGGGACAGTAAATTGAAACATTTTCAACCCATACACTATCGAGTAAGACATTATGCGAGGCCCAACACAATTATACGACTCTTGAAAAGGAATTATTGCCCGTTGTTTATGCTTTTGAGAAATTTCGACCCTACCTTGTCTTGTCAAAGACCATAGTGTATACCGACCACTCGCCTAAAGTATCTTTTGGCAAAGCAAGATGCTAAGCCCGCGATTACCGTGGGTTCTCCTCCCTTTAAGAGTTTGATGTTACTATTCTTGACAAAAGAGGCCCGGGAGAACACATTTGCCGTCACTTGGCGAGAATCCCCATCAAAGTGTGCTCGAGAAAAGGAGATTACGGAAACATTTCCTCTTGAGACACTTGGGATGGTTTCTAAAGACAACACCCCATGGTTTGCCGATTTTGCAAATTACCATCGGAATTTCATCGTGAAAGGGATGTCGTCCCAACAGAAGAAAAAGTTTTTCAAAGATGTTAAGCATTATTTCGGACGACTACTTGTTTAAGATTTGTGCGGATCAAGTAATCGGCGGTGTGTTCATGTATGATATCCTTAATGCTTGCGCGGACCCTTGGTGGCCATCATGGTGCAAGCTACTGCAGCAAGAAGGTTTTGATTCAGGATTCTATTGGCCAACCATATATCGAGATGCTCATGATTTAGTCAAATCTTGTGATTTCTTGCTTAACGTCAAGAAAATTTCCTGAAGGATGAAATGCCACAAAATGCTATTCAACGGTGAGATTTTTTACGGCGTGTGGAGCATCGATTTTATGGGGCCATTTCCATCATCTAGAGGAAATAAGTATATCCTCGTGGCCGTCGACTACTTGTCCAAATGGGTTGGCGAAGGCTCCCCCAAATGGCAGCCAGTGGTTGTTAAGTTCTTGAAGAATTTGTTTTCCGATTGAGCACCTCGTGCTATCATCTGATGTCATGGTCCCATTTACGTAATGAACAATTTTCTAAAGTTATGGCTAAATATGGAGTTACCCATCGCCTTTCTACCGCGTATCACCCGTAGTGGACAAGTTGGGGTCTCGAAGATGGGTTGAAAGGATTTTAAAGAGCAAAGGAGAAAATCGAGCTTCATGGGCGATAAGTTAGATGATGCATTATGGGCTTTCCGTTAGCATACAAGACACATCCAGTTTTGATAAGATTGGTGTATGGAAAAGCTTGTCACTTGCCCATCAACTTCGATCATAAGATACGGGCCTTGAAACATGCTAATTTCGATCTTAAGACCGCGGGTGATCATCGAAAAGTTCAATTGAATGAATTAAATGAACTTAGGATAGAACCTACCTTTGATTTTCAAAGAAGACTAAGAGGATTCATGATGCTAAAATCAAAACAGCGTTTTCAACATTGGTGATCAAGTTCTCCTCTTTAACTCTCGTTTGAAGATATTCTCGGGCAAACTCAAAACCGTGGTCGGACCATTCACCATAGCTCAAGTTTTCCGTATGGAGCGGTGGAGCTTTCTCATCCCGATGGCCCAAATTTCAAGGTGAATGGTCATCGTGGTGAAACATATTTGGGAGGGACATTCCATCTATGGTTGTCCAGGATCTCCAAACTTTCTTCCCCGGACAAAATGAATGGATAGTCAAGCTAGCGACTTGGTAATCAAAAATGGCGCTTAGGGCACCCCATGCTTATCCTTCCATCTTTTTCTAATAAGTGGCAGAAGTGCGCCTCTTGATTTCTCGAATTGTTTGGTTGTTGTGATATTTGTGTAGGATTTTCGATATGCTCGAAGTTTTTCATTTTCTACTCGAGTTTCATGATCGATCTTGATGGAAATCCGATATCCTAATCTTATCGACTTCGCGTTTATCTTCTAGCATACTTAATAAGCGGCTTTTAGATTTTCGTTGATACCCTTGCTTTTAAACATTGAGGACAATGTTTCGTTCTAGTCTGGGGTAGGGTAATCTTCGATTTGATTTGACCGCTTGCTTATTTGTTGTGTTTCTCTCATAACCCGTTTTTCCTTAAAATGAAAAATTGTGCAAAAAGCAAAATTTAAAATTTTTTCAAGCTTTATTAAGTCTTTTTGATTGAAAAGTTTGCTAGTCTCTTAGATAAGAAGCTATAAATCACGAATTCTAGCTCACAAGGCCAAGATTTTGCAAGTTTCCACAAGTGATTTTAAATATGCATGACTTGATTTCATTAGGCGAAATTTGCTATAAGTTTGTTTACATGATTGATTGACTTTCATTTGGTGAGGAATGGAATTCGACTTGACCAGGCGTGTTGAGAGCTTGTTCCTTAACCATAGATAATCTAAAATTATAGGCTAAGCATCATGGATCTCATTATTTGGGATTTTACTAATTTAGGAGATCGAAAATAGAGTTACTTATGAGTTTAGATGCTAAACGTGGATGGATTAGTTAGTTCTCTTAAGAGCCCATCGAAGGTACTTATGGCTTTTGTTCCCACAAAATTGTTTCACCCCATATCTGTCTAAATAATTAGAGATGTTGAGTTTTTGGCGATAGTTAGTTCCCTATCTTCTTAAAAGAATATTTGTTTTAAAAATTGGGTACACATCAAGGATCCGTAATAAATAAATAAGAAATCAGTGATAAGTGATAAAGTAATAAGTAAAGTTATGATGTTGATTGTGAGATGGACCCTTGGATCTTTGAGTTGAGTGAGGTCTCTTAGCCTTGGTAGGGATTCTCATTTCATGAACCTATATCTTGGAATTACCCGTGACTCTAGTAGTTCATAGCTCATACGTAAAAGTCAAGTATAAGTTCATAAAAAAATGATTAAAAATAATGGAAAAGTCAAAAGTATAAGTGAATAAAAATTCCTTGATGTGGACCTCATTTTTACGACAATGGTTCTTGAAGGAAGGCGGATAACTAATTATCGACTTAACTTTATATCTTTATCGGAATAAAAGTTATAGAAACGAGAATTATGAAGAAATTCAATTCTCACAAAAATAAAAAATTCTAGAGGAAAATAGGAAAATGGGAACAAGAAGTAAGTACACAAGTAACTTCCATGGGTAGTGTTAGCATCTAGAATCATATTTAACAATGATTTCGGTTTTACGCTTAGTTTGGGACTTGTGAAAAATCAGGGGCGATGTATTCTATCCTTATGGTCACTGTCTTTGTGTTCTTACTCAGTGATCCTAGCGTGTCGTTTAAAAATCTTTGGAGTTATTGATCGACATGAAAGTTCAACAAACCGTCATTCATAATTGGAATGTGCTTGTCGTAATATCTACATGTGAATTAAAAGGTAGCAGTTTTAGAATTAAGCTTTCTTAATCTCTTTTGAGGAATCTTTGCTACTTTTTCATAGGTTTAGTAGAAAGAGAATGAAATCCTTGGTTTTAGAAGCGTGAGTTGATTGCATTGTGTGAGGACACGACAATGGTCTCGTCAATGAGTATTTTGGTATGTGCTAAAACACATACCTTTTCTATATCAAAACAACCCAAAAAAAAGAAAGAGCCGTTATTGCTAATATTTGTGGTTTTATTGAGTTTGTTGTGCTTGGAGATATGTAAAAAAATCATAAAAAGGAACCAAATGGGAGGCTAAATCCGAGTACGAGATCAAGAGAGGCAAGCCGGCAGGAAGATCAAAATTGTTCATTTATGAAGATTTTATTCTCCGAGGATGATTTTTGGAAGAAATAACCAAGTTTGAAGAAATGTGAAAACTTGCCCCTGAACTTTCAGCAAATGACAGAAAACACCCTTGAAGATTCAGAAATTGCAAATTCAATCCTTGGTCTATTGAAGAATGAGTTCAGGAAGAAAATTTGATTTACATCTATGGTCCCTCAAAAATCGAAAATACAACTTTGGTCCTTGAATATATCTTGGATCACAATGTTAGTCTAGTCCAATATCTAATCAATCCTTTATATTATCCAATCCACAATCCTTAAAATTCATCCCACCGGTCAATAAACAACCCAACCAATACAGTACCTCCCACCGAATACCACTAAACCGACCATTTAACCCAAGTCAAACCACGACGATCAACTATTTGAAATACTATAAACAAATCCAAGCACTCCTTCCTCCCAAGCCTCGTTTACCACCAATTACTACACCCATATTTACCCAATCCTTAAACCTCGTACTAAGCATCTTTCCCAAAGCTTCTGAACCTATGACATGTCGAATAATTTGTCGCGTGTGGACAAATGGCAATCTCATTGGCTAAACTCAATAGTGAATTGGAGCATTGTGATTGGTGGTGATGACAATGGAATGGATTTGTGGCTGTGATTGGACTTCTAGGCTCTTCTATCAATAAAGCAGGCTATATAAAGACCCTTTAAGCTCACAAGAGAATCGTCTTGAGTTTTTCAAATTTTTAGAGTCTTAATATTCAGTCATTTAGTAGTTTTATTTGTATTTTTATCTTAAGCTTATTGTAATTCAGAGTTGCTACTTGTATTTCTAAGTCCTTTCTTTAATAAAAAAGTTGATTTCTTTTTAATTCTTATGTTTATGTTTGTGTCTCAAAATGGTAGATTAGTGTTTTGTTTGCAATTCCATAAGCTCATTTAAGCTGCCTTATAGCTTATTTGTGAGTGATAGTGTTTACATAAGTATTTTAAATCTTGCATAAAAACAAAAAAAAAAAAGTCAACAAAAGTCAAAATGCTTATTTGCTTATTACTTTTGCTTATTCATGTTTAAAACGACTTTTTCTCTTATAAAATGAGGGGTCTACATTTACGTCTCTTGAATCAGAGCTTAAAGGTCTTCTTTGACCAAATCATCAAACATCCTTGATAAAGGTGTTTGGCACTTGTGGTTATTCACCACTCTTGGCCGTTCTTCTGAGTTGAATAAGCTCTCATTAGGCTTCATTTGCAGTGATTAAGCTATTTTAACCATTTCTTTCTAGTTTCAAGTGGTACAAGTCAATTCGGTTTTGAGTTCCATTAGTTGTCCAAAATAGCTTATAGTGAAAACGATAGTGTATTAGAGTTTGTTTTTGAAGTCACTTTGGTCCTATGTAATCTGTCTTTAAGGTCTAAGTCAGTGTCAAAATGAACAAGTAGCCTTTGGGTCAGTTTGAGTTGATGGTGATTGTCAAATATTTCATTTGAGTCATTTTATTTTGCAGTTTTAGGGTCTCAATCAATTCAAAATCCAAAAAATTAGTTTTGTGTAAATTTTGTAGTAATAGTCACTTATCTTAGTTTTTACAAAGTTCAAAAGTTTTTATAAGCTCAAATTAGCTTTCAAAAGCGTCACAACCAGGTGTGGCATGACATACTGAACAGATCCTAGCCCTTCTTATCGGATCTTGTAAAGCCTCATTTGAGCTTCAAAAATGTTGAAATTTGTTTTTTTTGTAAACTTTGGCACATGGTCTCAACTTTGATCTAGCTTATTTTGGATAAAAACTTGTTTGCTAGCTTAAAACTAAACTCAATGCCATTATTGACCTAACTGTTGGAATTTTAGTGATCAAATTAAGTTTTGAGCTTATTAGATTATAGGAAAAGCAAAACACTCCTAGATAACTTAGTATAGCATTAAGACTCCTCCCACCAAGCTTATTTGCTTGATCACTTTAGCTTATTAGCTTAATTCTCTAGTAATCTTCATTATAGCTTAATCCTCTCTCATTCCTTAGCTTATTGCATGCTCCCATAGTTCATCCTTATTACTTTAAGGTTTACGTAAGCTGCCTTTAGCTAGATTTCGGTTTAAGAGCTATTGCTTATTATATGTGCTTACCAAGCTATTTACCCTTGCATTATATTTCACACAAGCATCATATTTAATATTTTCTTAGAACTAGAATAACATTTTAGAATTTTCCGAGATTTTCATAATTTTGGTCACTATTTACTATTTTTCTTAATTAAAAATAGTTTTTAATCACTTTTAATTAGCTTTAATTACAAATAATTAAGAAAAAGTTCAAAAAATAATTTTCAATTTTCTCAGTTTAATAAAAATATAAAAGCATAAAAAGATTTTTCCTTATTTTTCCCTTTTTATTTGGTATTTTTCACAATTTAAATTAGATTAAAATAGTTTAAAATTAGTAGAAAATAGGAAATTAATCAGAAAAAAAAAAAAATAGTTTTGAAAAGTCTCTTATGGTAATTTAGATTTTATAAAAGTAGTTTCACATTTTTCTCTTTAAATTTCATAATTTTTAGTATTTAAATTTAGTTTAAATAGTTAAAATTAGTTTTAATTTTAATAAAATCGGAAAAATCCTAAAAAAAAATAGTTTTAATTCTAAAATAGTTTTCTAATTACATTTCTAGAGTAAAAGTAATTTTAGGCATTTTTAGGATATAATTTAGAAGTAGTTGCATTTTTATTAATTACGTTTTAGTATATTAAGCTTAGGATTTCAGTAAAATAGATTCCTTAATTACTTTCCCCATTTCGTAGTTTAATAAAATCAAAATCAAACAAATCAAAACCAGAGCATTAAATTCCAAACCAAAAGCGGCGTTGGCAATTAGCCCTCGTTGGGAAGATTCGGGTTGACTAATCCGTATACACTATCTACGGGATTTGATTTATTTTCCTAAAGGAATTTGAATCTATCTTCGTGATTATTTTTGATATCGATATTGAGGTTTTATCCACACACTTACCCTTAAGCCTTCATTATCGATGAATCGATTAATACGGCGTTTCTTCACGGTTAGTCATTAAAGTAGCTAGCTTGTGTGAGTAAACTTTCTGGCGATGTTTGTCATTTGTGAATGATTATAGTTAAGCTAATGAATTATTATGAGAATTGATGATGGTTATAGAGTTAATTTCATAAAGATGTGTTAAGGTATGTGTTATTGCCTTATGTGCTAATTGTGCTATGGTTTGTATGTTAGCAATGTTTATGTGAATTGTATGATGATATAAGCATTGCCATGTCTTAGCCGATTACTTACTAAGCGTTATCGCTTACCTGTTATAGTTGTTAATGTTTTTGTAGGTTCATGTGCTTGAAGTGATATGGCTTGGATTGGGTGTGGAACATGGAATGATTATTGAAGATGGTTATATATGATAATAGGAGCTAGGTAGATACAGAGCTTCAGTAAGATGAATTGTACCCCGAGTGATTATATAGTTTTGTAAAAGTATGGATTAATCGACAAGTACAAGTCATAGTCGTTATGGTATTTTGATTGGGCAAATGGGATGTCATGGTTAATTTAAAAGGGTGTTTGGATTAAAGTGTATTTCTACCCATTTTAGGTTGGATGGGTCAAATAAGTATTAAAATACATCATGGTTGGTTTAGTTATAGTTTGTAAGGTCTTTAGTTATTTTGGAAATGTTCAAGTGTTAAATTGGTTGAAAGGAGTCAATTTGGTTGTATGCGGTTTTTTGTCAAATTATGCGAGTTAGTATGCTTGGCAACAACATTTAAAGGGAGGCGATTGTCGGGTTCTAAAGTCCTACAGAAGTCGATGTTAAATAAAGCGTGCCTTAAGGGTGGCGGCGCAATTTAAGGTGGCGGTGTCGGCCATATACAAATAAATGAGGCTTTATTGTAATCTTGGGTCATCATTTTAAAAGGGTAAATAAGTATACGTTATAAAAGGGTTGTCAAGGGTAAATTGTTATAGTTTTGCTATTCTTTGAAGAGTTAAAGTAATAGTCAAACGTTCCGCGTCAAACTTTTAAAATTTGAGTAATTTTCGGACAAATCCATAATCGGGGAGTAACAAATTGGTATCAGAGCTTTGGTTTAAGTGAATTAGGTTTCCACTATAGGTTGCCTAGTCTTAAACCACTCTTAGTTGAGGAATTAAGAAAGCGGAAATGTATGTGATTGTTATAGAATGAATTATGCATTTGTGCTAAGTGAAAATGTTTTATATGCTATAGTGTAGGTCCATGGCGGACCATATTGTAGAGGTAATTAGATTACCAAGGAATGTTATATGATTGTGTAGTTTTCGTGTATAAAATTGGTTTGACATATGTGACAAGAGTCCATGACGGACTAAATGTGTTAAGTTATAGAACAGATACACTTTGGTAGTGTCGATGAATATACATATATGATTATGTAAATTGTACGTTATAGTATTTATGCGATAGATTATTGTAGTCCGTTCACTGTGGATGGTGAAGGTGGGTATTATATGATTGTGTGCTTATTTGTTATAAAACTTACAATGGGACTTTAATAGAAGAGTCAAGGTGTCAATGCCTATAGAAGGCATGATTTGAAATCATGATAATTAAAGTTATGATTATGAATAAGACAAGGTGCGACTCGTGTTGTGTTAATGACCAACCTATGGTCTTGTTATGTGAATGGCTAATAGGTAGCCAATATGATGATATTAGAGATGGGACAAGTAAAAGTTATAGAATGTAATAAATGAGCATGAATGATTGATAATAAACGAGTCATAGTATAATATTAAGGTGTGTTGTAGCTCACAAGTAAATTTAAAAATGGTTAAACCAAGTACTAATTAACAAGGAAGTGATAAGCTAAATATACGAAAGAAATTGTAAATGTTAGCGATATAATAGAACATGACAAAAACGTGTTAAAGTTACAGAACGTGTAAAAGGGAATATTTGAAAGATATGAGTATGATTGAATTAAACCTATAAGGTTTGCATGTGAATAAAGTAAAATAGACTAAAGTGGTAATGGTAAGAATGTGAAAATGGTCAACAAGGGTTGGTGGTCAATGAGAAGATGAGATGATTAAACACATAGTGAATGTGTCAATATGGAAGGCGGGCTTTTAGGCCCTATGAAATTGTATTGGTTAAATGCAAATGATGAAATGATATGTTTAATAAATTAATGATAGCTTGGATCCTATATGTTGTCATAGTGTGATGTTACAGGCCACTCAAAAGATGTTACAGTTATTGTTATAAAATCCTACGGGATATATAATGGTAATCATGGGGATATGTTATAGTGAATCGGGATGAGTTATAGTGCACAGTTGGAAAGAGAAAGTTATAGAAATCCCGGGATAAATTAAATTGCCTTCAGAAAATTGCCTATAGCCTTGGCATGGGAAATGGGCTCTTGGGGCGTTATAGTAAAAAGGATCAATCTTGATAAATGAAAATTTTGATTGTTAAAGTGTGTTACGTATATGTATTGGTGATATGTCAGAAGTGTATAAGTAGGATGGTTTATAATTCCTTTATTTGAGTGGATTGGGACACCTTTTCATTTAAGTAAAGAAATTTTGAGTCACCGAACTACGAGTTTATATTCCTTGATTTACATTATTTGGGACGCCTCTCCATGTAAATGAAGAAGTATAAATGAGTAGGCTTATGTGTCTCAACATGGTATGAGAAAGGGTAATGAATTAGAAAATGAAATTCTAAACTAGTTAGATGTCATAAAAGATGCAATAAGTGGAATATGAGACTTGTGTTGAACCTAGGGTAAGGGTCGTTATGTAAACTTAAGTTATAGAAATTTGAAGCTTAAGTAAAGTAAATAAAATCGTTAATGATGATGTGATATACTATGGAAATGATCATGGAGATAAAAAATTTCATGAAATTAAAAAGCTTGAATAAGTTATAGTATGCCATGGGGGCATGTTGTAATATGAAAAAGACCATAATGGTCATATAAATTGTGAAATTTATGAGAATGTTAAAATAATATCAATACGTTATAGTAATCGTCATACGTTATAGTTTAATGTTATTGAAATTATAAAATGATTATGATAAAGTACGGAAGTGTTGATTGAATTTGACTTATGTAAATTCAAAACAATATGATAGTGATCAAGTATGTATTGTAATAGTAAGAGAATCAACTAATTAGAATGTTGAGTTTTGAATAAATTATGTCTCGAATAACATAAAAATGTGTATGTTATAGAGCTTAGATGAATTATAAGAAGCGCTTA
>OU343222.1:81295871-81471265 GCA_910596185.1 Chrysanthemum makinoi
TTAATGGTTAAGATTTGTTGAAATCGTACCTTTATCGATGATTCTACTGCTATTTCCAAACTACATTACCTCCATTAATGGATTCATATATGATAGATCCTATTGCGGTCATGTGCCTCGTGCACCGCTATCCTTGACCCATTCATGCGGGTCTAGGTTAGGTATTTAAACACCTCGTCATTTTCCATAAGACAAATTTCTTCATCCTCCTCGTGGCTCATTTCCCCGCGTCTCTTCACGCACGCCTTTTGATCATCCCGTTTGGGACACTTACTAATAAAGTGGTTTGGGTCCCCACATTAAAGCAAGTCTGCGATCATCCTTTGGCTTCTCGTCCTCTTTGCTTTTCCGAAAGCCTTTCTTATCGTCATACGGTTGTTTGGCGTATCTACCTTTCTTAAGAACTTTTAAAGTCCCTTACACGCCATAGCGTACTCTTCGTCACTACTCGAAGATGAGTTCTCCTCATCGGCAGAAGCCTTTTTGGCTTTAAGGGCAAGAGATTTGTGTTTCTCTTTCACCTTTGAGGCCGGGATCTTTAGCAGGACAAGCTCGTAGACTTTTAGGTTGCCTATGAGTTCATCGAGGGTGAGGATTGTTAAATCTTTTGACTCTTCGATTGTCGTCACCTTGGATCTCCCGCCGATGGAAGTGCCCTTAGATATCTCCTAACATGGTTACGGCTAGAAAAGATTCATCAAGTGCTTGTAAAGATGTAATAATAGTATTAACGTTAGCAAATGAATAATCTATAGTTTCCTCATCCGATATTGAAAATTGTTCATATTGTTGAACAAATAAATCAATTTTATTATTTTTAACTTGTTGGTTGCCTTGATGAGTTACAACTAAAGAATTCCAAATTTATTTAGAGGTTTTAAGTATAGAAATTCTTTCGAATTCCTTTTTCGGTAAAGCATTATATAAAACCATTTTTGCTTCACTATTTTTAGAAAGCTTTTTCTTCATTTCATCATTTAGTTTATCATGAGGTATGTGAACTAAATTTCCTTTATCATCATTTGAGGTATCCTCAAAATCACCTTCAACAATAATGTACCAAAGATCAATATCTTTAGACTTCACATATGTTTTGAATCTATTTTTCCAATATATAAAACCATTAGTTTCAAGTAGTGGTGGTCGTTTCATAGATTGCCCTTCCTTATAATTTTCAAAACCCATAGTGATCGAAAAGTTTTTAAAATACAATTTTATTTTAAAACTTTTATAAACTTAGCTCTTGATGCCAATGGTGGAAAACTAGAAGGGGGGGTTGAATAGTTTTGCCGATTTAAAGTTGATTTCAAAAACTTTAGATTCGATATTATGTGAAATCGTATGGATGTTGAGAACGTGTAGATCTAATGATAATGCAATCAAATAAATAAAGTTAAGGGATAGAAATGACACAACCGATTTATAGTGGTTTGGCTACAAGGACACCTTCCTTGCCCTACTCACTCCCGAGTCACCTACTCGCGAGTTCAAGCACTATGTCAACAAACTCCTTCACTTGGCGGAGAAGCCTTCACAGCGTTGCTTACACTTTTTCCGATACAAAGCTAGATACAGTGGTAGCACGGTGGACCAAACCAACACAACTATTACACAACAAATATGTGAAATATCAAATACAAGATCTTCGCTACAGAAATCTTGCGGAGTGACAAATCAATCAAGGATCCCTTGCTTGGATGACTTGTAGAATGCTCGTGATCTCGCCTTAGAGAAGGACCTATATGAGGATTACAAATAGAAAGAAAGAAGAACAACTCTCTAGATCAAGTGATCTATATGTTAGAAGAGAATGAGAGTGTATGAGATATTTAGTAAGAAGAGGGGTGGTTTAGAATGAAAAAATGGCTCTCTACTTATAGGAAAATTTCTTCTCTGTTTCACGGATCCCACGGATCCCTCCCACTTGGGATCCGGCTAGTGTAATCTTAGGGATCCGTGGTCCGCTCCTCTTTGCCCATGGGTTTTTTGGTTATGAGTCATGGGTTATGGGTTGGTCCATGGGTTTTCTTTAGATTCAATGTATCTAAGTATACATTGTATCAAGTCTTCTTTGGTATGGGTTAAGATCCATGGGTTATGGTCCATGGGTTATGGTTTTTACCCATCCTAATAAACTATTACAACAAATGCTTAATTATTACATTTTTGTATTTAAATGGCTATATGTAAATGCTTTACAAAAATAACATGTATCCTTATAATTATACTTAAGATAACATTACATTTGTTATCAACAAAACACAAAGAGATCGCAAAATATTAATAAACGTTTTTACGGTTTATTTGTATTAACAGTCATGACTCTCGGCTTTTACACGTCATATTGCCCAATAAATAATAAAAGTCCATGTTACGGCGTTGTCGGGGTCAACCAAAACTAGAAAGTCATGGTAACACCGACATTGCGCAAAGTTGACATATATAGTATCAAGTCCAAATAAAATATTTCCACAATCTCCAATCAACTCATATCAAATCGCGACATCCAATTCAAGTACCAAACATACCCGAAACCAATGCCGTGACCCTTATGGTCTCGATACGGTCACGGTTAAGACCACGCGAACCAAATGAACCCTAGAGGCTCTTTGGCTCCTCGCGTCTCATCCAAACACCACACGACCGGACCGTTTTGGTCCCGGTCTCTCCTAAACCAAAAACAACAACTCCAATTAGTATTACAACGACTAGACACGGACCCTTTGGTCCTTGTGGGTCTCGGCTACTTTCCAACGCCACAACCAAACGGACCCGTGGTCCTTGTGGCTCGTTCCACTTCCACAACGTCACAACCACTTGGACCCTAGTGGTCCTTGTGGCTCGTTCGTTTCCCCAATGCAACCAACAACACCCAAACAACATCCGACACCATCCAATCCTCCAATATCATTAATCAACCACAATCAAAACCTCAAGACAATAAATAAAAATACATGGACAACACTCGACTCAACACACGATACCAACACACTTATATACGTTTTTATTATGTTTTAAAGATTGTTTTACGTTTGTGTTCGTCAAAACCAACCAAGAAACGAATGGGTTGAGACCCATATCGCTAAATGCAGGCTTCCAAGACCTCAAACGAGCTCACCTCTTGTTCTATTTACCTTTAACTTTACTGATCTACAATTGTAACAAGAAAACACGAATACTCGATTCGTTTTCACACGATATGGGTGACGAAAATGGGGAGATAGGGCGCGTGCCCTATATTAAAAGAAATAGGATGAAAAGATCTTTCTAATGGTGGTGGTGGTGTAAACCCACGCGCGGTGGTGGAGCGGTGGTGGCCAGAAATAGTGGCAGTGGCTAGGGTTTTAGTGAGAGAGATGAGAGAGAGAGCTAGGGTTTGTAGTGAGAGAGAAAGGGGTGTGTGTGTGTGTGTGTGTGTGTGTGTGTGTGTGTGTGTGTGTGTGTGTGTGTGTGAGTTGTGGCTTTTATATTAAGAGGTAGGGACTAAAATACAATTAATTTAGGAAGGAGGAGGCGCCGGTCACACTAAACAAGGGGGACCAAAGCAGCGTTTTTTGTAAACTTTCCCGTTACACCTCTCTCGAGCTCGTATATTTTACTATTAGTGTCCGACTATTTTTATTTGTAACTTTATTGTTTTTATTTACCTTTTTCCATGAGTTTTGAATATTAACACGTCATATTTCCGCGTAACGAGTTAAAAGTTACTTTTTCTCTTGTTTTAGGATTTTATTGTGCCAACTCAAGTAGTGCCTAACATTACGGGCCATAACTCATATCATTACTCATTCGATACTAAAATAATTCATAAAAGTTAATAAACAATACCAAGACAAGTCACGATTACCCGGAATAGCTCCTAATGGCAAATTACTCGGTCTAGATAGCGTAATGCGGTTACCTAAAAGGGCTCTCTAATTTACCAGTTGTCACAAACTTCATAACCACAAATCCAAAATTAGTAGCAAATAAGAATCACGGATCACAAATAAAATAATCAATGTGGAACCTCATGAATTTTCGTATCCTACCAGAACTCCTTTTGAACACCAAACATCCCATAATAATTCATGCATTAATAACACATATTCATACCACGAATTATGTAGTAAAATAGCTTTTTAGAATCCTGGAAACTGAGCCCATATACATCGAATGAGACCAACCATAGCCCAACATAATTTTTTTTAATTTAGCCCTATAACAACCAATATCCAGCCTAGTACCAGCCCAAATCCAAACATCACAAACTGCTTTTAAACGTATATCACGCTCCCTTGTATATCTATATCTATATCTATACTACTTATAATAGAGGAATGAATCTCTCTCCTCATGGTCTTAAAATTAAGACTTACAAAATACAAAGCCTATTGTACAATACACAATGCACTATTAATGATCTTTCTCATCAATCTTAATTTTAATACTTACAAGTCTTAAAGCTTAATATACAAAATACAAAGCAATATTAATGTGGTCAAGATATTTAACATAGTCAATTAATTAACGGGTCAATAAATACAATTAATGCAGTTATTAAAACACCCTTTACACAAGAAATACTAACTATCAAGCATATTGTACAACCAATTTAAACACAATTCCTGCATTAAATGTCACTAATACAAATAATAAAGCATGTTATACAAATATTCAAGCGAGCAGAACCAGCAGACCCAAATAGGCCGAGCACGAGCAGTCGGTCCAAATGGGGTCAAGCCGAGCGGGCCAAAGAGTCGAGCCCAAGCGAGGCGGGCCAAAGCGGTCGGGCCGAGCGAACCTGGTTAAACACATTTCTTGATATCCGCGAATTTATTGTCAAAAAAACATAATAAACTAAAATACATGATTCACCGGAAACTTTTACTTCAAGGTATCCGCCGCTGCAACGCGCGGGTACCCTGCTAGTCACCATTAAACCAAGAACCAAATATGCTTTTATGACAACACAAACTGCTCCTTTTGTTATTATTGAATCACCAATAACTCAGCTACTTTTATCAACATCTTATACCAAACTGCTCCAACCAAAGACAGTATAACGATGACCAGTTGTACTAAAAGGTCGTCGCAGTAAAAACCAATCAGCAGCTTTAATATTCAACTAGTTGCAGTAATGAGTGAGAGCAGTACTAATCATCTTCGAGCAGTACTAAAAATTGTATGTAGCAATAGAAACGGATAACTTGGCAGTAGTAAATTATAGCAGCAGTACTAATCAACTAAGCAACAATAATACTTAAGTAGCAGCATAAACAAATGAGCAGCTTTAACGAGTTCTAACTGGCAGCATTAAGATTTAAAGGTAGCAGCATTAATAACGTGCAGAATAATTTGATAACTGCAGTAGCATTAACCGTAAGCATACAGTATTATCAGTAACCTCAGTCCATATTCTTGTCCAAACAACCAGCATTTAATTCATACTACCTATAAGGTTAATTGCCACGCTTCATCCTTTATAACATGAATTAAGACCACGCAGCATCTTCAGAATCCAAGTTAGGATTTACAATGAACTCTAACAGCTTGTCTTGACATACCCACATACAGATCATAGCAACAAATCGCAACAATAGTTTAGGATTATAAAACGTTTGAATAAAACCCTAAACTGCCCTAGGGTTTATAACACATAAAAGCACATCATTAAATTATAATTTGATATTAAAAGCATTTAATCATCCTCAAACCAGTGTCTTAAAACAACATTAATCAGAACCTGTTACATCATATTAGATCCAAGCAGAAAAACTTAAAAAAACTATCATTCATTAATTCAAGGCTGCTTTGATCAATAAAAAGATGAATTATCCGACTTCCATGATGAATTAAACCAAGTAAACACAATTTCAGAAAGTTTATTAGGCCAAAAACCATAACCCGGTTATCTTGAAAACCCCTAAAAATCGATATTCTAAAGAAAAAAAAATGACACCTTTCTCTGCAGCAGTTTTCGACAATTAATAACTTACGATTAAAAGTTCAAATTGAAGATCCCTCCAATGAAAATCTACCTTGATATAAAGAGAACCTCCAACAAAAATTTCGTCATGATCCAACGGTTAACGAATGAGATATCGTCTCTTGAAAACAGCCTTGCAGAAAGATACGAAAACATGTACCAGCTTCGAATTTTTCTTCTTTTCTTCGAAAAACCTTGTGAATCCTAGATCGAGAGCCCTTTGGTTTTTCAAACTTGTGAATTATCTATTTTAACTATAAAAGACGGTTTAATATAAGAGATTGGCACTGATTTGGTATTTCCAATTAACTGATGATTAAACAAGGAAATGCAAGTAAATAGTGATAATGAAGGTAAGGTCGAGGTCTTATGATAGGTTAATGTGCTAGCTATGTTTCATCATATCAATTCATAGTGATTCATCTATTAGTGCAATGACTAATTTGCTACTTCTATTGGTGAGTTAAAGAATGTAAACTAAGACTCGGGGAGCATGGATTTGGCATTGTGAGTACACTTCATATCTAAGGTAGACTAGGCTAGATGGTCACAGTCATCTAGGTTATGCATATCCGCCCTTAACCCGATGGTCACAGTGTTAATAAGCATTAAGCACGCATAAAGTGGTTCAACTATCGATTATATATTATCTTGGCAATCACATACAAGTGAAACTATCTAAACCCTCATGAATGATTATCTATAAGGGTTCTCACGCTAACTTACTTGCCTTAACCATGCAATGACTAACCTAGGTATTCGGTCGGCCTCTATCCCTAATAACAACCACCATGAAGCTATGTTATCACGAATACCAACCATTATGATATGGATCACAAATCATAGAAAGGAATCTATAACCTATGATCTAGACAATATCCACAACACTTCAAGCAAGTAAAAAAATGCAATTGAGCACGATAAACATAAAAGATATCCAACAAAAATGCAATTAATCGAGTAAATGAACCAAAACAACTAGATAGTCATAAACATGGCTAACACCAAAGATTGTTAGCTCATAATCTTAGTAATAATACACAATGATTGAATCAAAGCTATACAAGTAGAATTCATAATGAAATCGATACGATAAACAACGATTAAACAAGGTAAGGGATACTCGAGATGCCCTCCTGGCAAGTAATGGTGTTTCTTGACCTTCCTTGCCTCCTAAAATCGTCCTTGAGCTCTGTGATGTATGGTGGAATTGTGTATAAACTGATGGAATGAGCCCTCTATTTATACTTTATTGTGAGTGGGTCGATATGCCGTATTCAGGTCCATCGATACGACGTATTACCCTTTTTAGCGTGGGCTACACTCATAAAATATTCTGGTATAATCATTTAGCCGCCATTGTATACATCGTATTACTGTAATTGAATACGCCGTATTCTTCTTGTTCCAGACTTGGGACTTCATTGGCTAATCTTCATGTATACAGCGTATCACTGAGGTTGGATACGCCGTATCCTTCTATTGACTATATCTCTTAATCTGTAGACCAAGTTTCATATACGGCGTATATTCAAATAGGAATACGATGTATTATTTAAAGTCAGGTAAGGTCTTGATTTCTTCTAAGTGTGATTATACGACGTATCCAAATAGCATTGATACAACGTATTGTGTGTCTCCTCAGCATGTATTTCTTTGAATTATTCATTTAAGATCCAAATAATGTCGATACTTGCTCCTTATCCATATTTTCTCCAAAAATACTAAGAATCACAAAAGTAAACGATTAAGCAATGATTCTTATACAAAATGCTAGTAAATGAGCAATATATATGGGATAGATGATGTACGAATATAGTACTCATTTGATCACATTACAGTCCATGAGAGATAATCATTTTTGGAACTTGAATGATCTTTCACCAATAGGTTAGACTAAGAGGTTATAATAATTTCTTAAATAGAAGACTCAAAAGGACAAAATTGTACACACATTTAATGCACTCCTTGTCATATGAGTTCTTACTCATACTCAAAAAATTGATTATGATTAAAATTTCCTTTCCTTACGAGCATTAAATATATAAAGATGATTAATTGTCATACTTGTTTTCATAAATATGAAATATGGAAATTGGATGTCAAATATTGTTTCTTGAATGATTACCTTTACGAGGACGGTGTGTAATCAAAAGAGTTTATGAATCCAAATAATCTTTAGAAAGTGTACAAAATGCAAGAATCCAAGTATGGATTAAAGCATGAGTCTAGTAGCTGAATCTTAAATTTAATTATTAAATCAATTATTTGATTTTGATTAGAACTAAGATAACTCCTGAGTACACCGAGAGCTAGTGGGAGCACCATGTTTGTTTTCCTTAAATCACATATGTTGTATAACGTATAGGAAGCAACATTCCATCTAAGCTAGATGTTGATCCTTAGCTTAAAATGAATCTTCACTTGTGGGATTTAGGAAATAAAATATACAACCTTGGAATATATGATTATTAAATATATGCGGTTAATAAGTATAACACAATATGACAAATCATTGAGTGAACCTTAAGGGATCTATCTCACCTGATAAGATAGAACACATGAATGGAAACCTTAAGTCTAACTGAGGGATTCATTATGTACATCATATTGTGTATGGGACTGGTTATAACATTTGCATGAATGCAAGATAAGCTAACAACAATAGTATCTAAGTAAAAGTCATTAGATAATTGTTAAAACAAACATTCTAATGGAAGTTGTTTAGATTATTAAATTCACTTCTAGGCTTGGAGTCACCCCTAGTAATGAATAACCTAACGATATATAATGGAAATTCTGGCACAATTATCATAGCCAACGAACTTGGAGTTCGTAAGGGTGCCAAATATTACCAAAGAAATGTTCATCGTTGTAGCAACTCGTAAATTTTCATAGGGTAAAATAACTATTTTACCCTTTTACTTCTTAAAAGTTGACTTTGCCTTTTTACTATTTGACTTTTACCGTAACGTAAAAGCAAATAATGTAACTGGTAGCAACCAGTAATTTCCCAAGTTAAATAATTCAATCTGTTTCCAATTATTACACTCTGGACATTTTTGTTTACCTTTGGCTATAAATAATTATTTAAAGTTGTGACTTTAATAATTACGAAAGTTTAATCGTGTAATCTTTCCTCGCGGTCAACACAAGACTACGATAAGTCTAGGTGTTCAAAATACTCAAGTTTCACCAATAGTCATATTTTATATGAACTATTGCCACTTTGTTATTTTTGCGTAAACATTTTACTCTTTACGTAATGCGCGTGCTCAATCCTACGTTATTAGGTTTTAACAACATAAACGCACCCCTATAGACTTATCACACATCTAATATACTTATTTAGAGTATATTGATAAGTTTTGACATTTTTATAAGTATTACATTTTTATGTTACCCGATTTTAAGTTTCGTGACTTAAAGGCTTAACGTTAGTAATTACCGGGACCAAACTACACCTCGTAGAAACCTTGCTTCACATTGAAGATACATCATAAGCTAGCAAGCTAGCCCCTCCCCACCTCAAGCATGAGGTGGGCGTACACTACTCTTCACAAAGTCCACATGGCCTTAAGTGAAACTACTAAGTTTTCCCTTTAGACACCTAGTCTTGTTATCATATAATAAGCCTATCTCTAACACCTTTCTTCATTACAAAGGAAATCAAATAAGAGAAACTTCTCTCCTCTCCCCTCCTTGCTGCCGTACTACAAGTATTCTTTGAAAAGATCTAGAAAACACGATAGTGTTTTACCACTCAGCAAAAATCTTAAGACCTCATTTGAACAACCTAAGTTCATTCTTAAGTTATCACTTTTGATGTTACAAATCCTTACAAACATGAACCGTTTGTTGAGCTAACAAAATTGGTTAAAGTCAATTGAAACCCGACCTGATAGAATCAGATGTTTCAAGAACATAATTGAAACCCAACCTGATAGAATCAGATGTTTCAAGAACATAATTGAAACGCGGCCTGATAAAATCAGGTGTTTCAAGAAAAGAATTTGGTCGCCACATATTTGATTATGCGCGAGTCGCATAAGTCAAAGTATTCCATATTGTGGAGCTAACGTACTTGTTACACTTTTGAACTAATGGACTTAGCTCAGTCTCGAACTAACAAACTAAGTACAGTATCGCACCACCCATCACATAAGCTCTCCCACGAGCTCCTCCTATTGGTTGGCCATTATTTTGAGAACATTATTTCTTGATGGGTTCTCACTTTCCACACCCCATCATCGTTTGCTACTATTGTCGTCACTGTTGTTATTTTTGCTATTGTTGGATCTTTGAGCAGTCTAAGCTCGCATAACTTGATCCACTTGGTTACGAGACATCTGAATTGTTTCATCCATTTTGAGTAATCAAACGAAGTAACGTTCTCTTGAATACTTAGAGGAAGTTCTCAGATGAACTCTTCCCATAACCTCTCGTTGGTTGAGACCATCATTGGGCACAATACTGCCAACTCTTGAAAGAGACGAATATATGTTGTGATATCAACAACACTTACAACAAGGAAACTTCACCTCCATTTCTTGCACCTCATTCCGAGGACAATACTTCTTGAATTATAATTTCTTCAACTTAGTCCAAGCAATCTAGTGAGTATTCTCAATAACTAATAGATTGAGCAATAACATTTTACCCTGACAAAGCATTGTCCAGAAGCATGCTTGCGGCATATTTGACTTTGCAATCTTTAGCACAATTGCTGATTAGAATTTCTGAGCTTGTCTCTCACGAAATCATTGTAAGGAATCTAGTACAAGATTCACTTCCTAGCCCCGCAATATTAGGCCACATTATCACAAGAAAGGTTATACAGATGTAAGCGTTAACTTTCAAAATATCATACTAGGATTAAGGTTTTGTTGAAAGCCACATTGCGGTAAGGTATGATTCGTTTGGGGAAATTAGAAAAACCAAACTTAAGATATATCAGACTTTATACGATATTAGCAAGAATTGGCCTGGTAGCTTTCAGACTCGAGCTACAACCCGAACTTGGCAGTATACACGCCGCCTTCCATGTGTGCATTCTGAAGAAGTGTCATATTGTTGAGACACTCCTTATTTCTCTGGAAGGGATCCAGATTGATTTACGTTTGATCTTATCGGAAAATCTACTGAGATCACGGACCATGAGGTCAAACGACTTAAGCAAACTTTCATTTTTATTGTCCAAACAAAATGGAAATCTAGAAGAGGTCCTGAATTCACCTAGGAACATGAAGATGAACTCAAATATACCATTAGCAGATAACACTCACTGAACTTCATGACGAAGTTCCATTAATGAAGTACCCCCACCTCTTCTTGGGAACATCATTAACTCATAACACGAACTAAATCATGAGGACATGATTTCCGTAACTGGTGGAGGCTGTAGCAACTAGTAAATTTTCATAGGGTAAAATGACTATTTTACCCTTTGACTTCTTAAAAGTTGACTTTGAATTTTTACTATTTGACTTTTACTGTAACGTAAAAGCAAATACTGTAACTGGTAGTAACCAGTAATTTCCCAAGTTAAATAATTCAATCTGTTTTGAATTATTACACTCACAACATTTTTGTTCACCTTTGGCTATAAATAATTATTTAAAGTTGTGACTTTAATAATTACGAAAGTTTAATCGTGTAAACTTTCCTCGCGGTCAACACAAGACTACGATAAGTCTAGGTGTTCAAAATACTCAAGTTTCACCAATAGTCATATTTTATATGAACTATTGCCACTTTGTTATTTTTGCGTAAACATTTTACTCTTTACGTAATACGCGTGCTCAAACCTACGTTATTAGGTTTTAACAACATAAACGCACCCCTATAGACTTATCACACATCTAATATACTTATTTAGAGTATATTGATAAGTTTTGACATTTTTATAAGTATTATATTTTTATGTTACCCGATTTTAAGTTTCGTGACTTAAAGGCTTAACGTTAGTAATTACCGGGACCAAACTACACCTCGTAGAAACCTTGCTTCACATTGAAGATACATCATAAGCTAGCAAGCTAGCCCCTCCCCACCTCAAGCATGAGGTGGGCATACACTACTCTTCACAAAGTCCACATGGCCTTAAGTGAAACTACTAAGTCTTCCCTTTAGACACCTAGTGATGTTATCATATAATAAGCCTATCTCTAACACTTTTCTTCATTACAAAGGAAATCAAATAAGAGAAAATTCTCTCCTCTCCCCTCCTTGCTGCCGTACATCACCATCATCATACCATCTCCATAGTTTGATTCCAAGATTCAAGTCATACAAGGAAGATAAAGGCTTAAGTGTTTCCGGCTTAAGTGTTTCCAACCTAGTTCAAGAGTTGTTTTGGTGATTCATTGCTTGAATTAAGAGATAATAAAGGGTTCAAGGGCTGAGGTTAAGAGTATTATTGGGTGATTAATAAAGGTTAGTATCATGTGGTGAAAAGATTCAAGACTTGGGTTGAAGATTGGAAGGCAAAGTTGGTGATTGAAAAACTTAGGATAGTGGTTCTTAAGTTCTTATGATTTTCATCCAAGAAGTTGTAAGATTATATTTAGTTCTCAAGTATTTCATTCATATTTGATGTAATTTATACCTTGTATAAGTAGTATATGTAATATAGCATGATTGATGTTGTACATGAAGTTTGTAACATGAAAACAAGCTAAAACAAGCCTTAGGTGGGTTGTTATGAACCTGAATTCTGCAACAGTCCCAAAGATTGATTAAACTGATCATCTCAGTAAACTTTGAGGTTAATTCAGTAAGATAGGCTCGTAGAGCTATGTCTTATGGTTGTTTCGCCGGGTGGCGCACCTCATAACTCATCCCGATGAGTAAATGAGAGCCAAAATGGCAAAACATGTCCAAATCTGCTCACCAGATTTCATTTGGGAAAAGCCCATGGTTCAGGAGCACATAAGCAGAAAGTGAACGACAAATCCTAAAAACTACAAAAACTAACCGGACCTGTTGTATACCGGAAAACAACCATGGCTAAGAAACCTTAGTGTATTTTGATTCTTTGAGGCCAAAACAAAGCCAAGGCTGATGTCTCAAGGTATTTTAAATTAAAAATAGCCATTCGGTATGGCCTTATTGTTGTATCAAGTTGCTTAACCATAACTTAGCCGCACGGCTAATATAAGTTTAATGACCCGAAACTTGTTTTTAAAACTTGGTTCATTGGGTTAGCCTTTGCTAGACTTTGACAAACTAAGTAAATGACCATATGGCATGTTAAACTACTTCACGACACACAACTTATATCATCATATCGTCACACAAGTCAATCAATAGTCTTTGACGAAACACGACACATGTTTTATTTAACATTTGTCTCGTCAAATACTTTACTTATAAATGACAAGTACAATAATAGTAAGGAATTTCATTATCATAAGAGGCCTCTTCGGGGTTTCGTATCGATGAGTTGTGGATTTACAATTTAAAGTGTCCTGGCTCCACATACGTTCACTACACGACCTCTTGATTTTGATAGCCCGAACGATGGTACGAGGTTATTTATAAAAGGGCTATAAGCCAAACAACACTTAAGGGATACTTTAACTTAAGAATTCATTTACAACATCATATTGAAAGCCAGCATACTACATATACTTGTACACTTATATCACACACTATACTAAAACGCGATTACTATGTTTTTGTAGGTAATCGTTAAAGATCGTGATCTTGTCATACTCTACCGTTGATAAACATTATGTCGTTACACTCCACTGCTGGTCACTACAGTGAGTTTCATAGCCCCAGCTTTTGTTTAACTATTTTATAAACTCTTTTAGGGGAGATGCATGCTATTGCCTTTACTACGTGCTAAAATGCTTTATTATGGATAATTACTTGCAAAATGAATGCCTTGACTGTATTATTGCATGCCTAAGTTGTTTATGCCAAAAGTCCCCAACATCATGGACCACTAATCACTGGGAGTGAGAGCAAATATTGTGGATAGGCCTATCGGAATTAACGAACCCGTCTATGTTATCGGAAATAACAAGGCCCACTATATTTGAGATTATCTAGGTATAGGGCAAAATACCTACCTGGGGCAAGTTATTTATATATATATCGTCCGGTGATATATATACAACAATCAGTCGTGAGTGCCATGAGCTTAGAGCAATAATAACTTTCAAGAAGATAATTGAACACATTGCAATTATACTACAAACTATATTGTCCACTACTGTTTTCAAACCAATGCGGTTTCTATCGTTTGTATTGACCGGTTAGGCAATCAAACGCACTATGGGCATATAACAACATAGCCCACTACTTTGATAAACTTGATATCTTGTGATCAACTATTTTTCTTACAAACTTGAACTCACTCAACCTTTGTGTTGACACTTTTTAGCATGTTATCTCAGGTTCGAAAGGAATTAGCTTGTATGGCATGTGAAGGCGCACGGAAAAACATTTTGAAGACAATGCATATATTATCATTTGAAAAACATTACAACTTTTATGTTGTACTTTTTATGATTGTACAAACTTGTGGGACCGGTTTGTAACTCTGATATTTTAATCGAATGATAATTTATTTCAAAACGTCTCATTTAGACTCGCTTTCTGTAACTTGTGTTGTGAACTATGAAGTAATACCCCAGTGACACAATCTTCCGCTGCGATAATTTTGGGGGTGTTACAATCATTTGTGGATTTTAGATAAAGAGCATAGTGTTGTATGTATACGCTGATGCTAGTTTGGTAGAGATGACACTTAATACTAGTCGTAGTAGGATTTCATCAAGGATGATGAAACTGCTGACTAGATGTGCTCGACTGAGAGCATTGTTGCACTATACATTAAAAGAATAAGAATACTTTACAGTTTGAGAGGCTATTGAAATGTCTGTCTCAAATAGGTGGTTTGCTAGCTTCAAACACCCTATGTTTCCGGTGAATCATGTATTTTAGTTTATTAAATTTATTGTCAAAAAAACATAATAAACTAAAATACATGATTCACCGGAAACTTTTACTTCAAGGTATCCGCCGCTGCAACGCGCGGGTACCCTGCTAGTCACCATTAAACCAAGAACCAAATATGTTTTTATGACAACGCAAACTGCTCCTTTTGCTATTATTGAATCACCAATAACTCAGCTACTTTTATCAACATCTTATACCAAACTGCTCCAATCAAAGACAGTATAAAGATGACTAGTAGTACTAAAAGGTCGTGGCAGTAAAAGCCAATCAGCAGCTTTAATATTCAACTAGTTGTAGTAATGAGTGAGAGCAGTACTAATCATCTTTGAGCAGTACTAAAAATTATATGTAGCAATAGAAACGGATAACTTGGCAGTAGTAAATTATAGCAGCAGTACTAATCAACTAAGCAGCAATAATACTTAAGTAGCTGCATAAACAAATGAGCAGCTTTAATGAGTTCTAACTGGCAGCATTAAGATTTAAAGGTAGCAGCATTAATAACGTGCAGAAATTATTTGATACTGCAGTAGCATTAACCGTAAGCATACAATATTATCAGTAACCTCAGTCCATATTCTTGTCCAAACAACCAGCATTTAATTCATACAACCTATAAGGTTAATTGCCACGCTGCATCCGTCATAACCATGAATTAAGACCACGCAGCATCTTCAGAATCCAAGTTAGGATTTACAATGAACTCTAACAGCTTGTCTTGACACACCCACATACAGATCATAGCAACAAATCGCATCAATAGTTTAGGATTATAAAACTTTTGGATAAAACCCTAAACTGTCCTAGGGTTTATAACACATAAAAGCACATCATTAAATTATAACTTGATATTAAAAGCATTTAATCATTCCTAAAACCAGTGTCTCAAAAAAAATTAATCAGAACATGTTACATGAGATCAGATCCAAGCAGAAAAACCCTAAAAAAACTATCATTCATTAATTCAAGGCAGCTTTGATCAATAACAAGATGAATTATCCAACTTCCATGATGAATTAAACCAAGTAAACACAAATTTAGAAAGTTTATTAGGCCAAAAACCATAACTCGATCATCTTGAAAACCCCTAAAAATCGAAATTCTGAAGAGAAAAAAAATGATACATTTCTCTGCAGCAGCTTCGACAATTAATAACTTATGATTAAAAGTTCAAATTCAAGATCCCTCCGATGAAAATCTACCTTGATATATAGAGAACCTCCAACAAAAATTTCGTCATGATCCAACGGTTAACGAATGAGATATCGTCTCTTGAAAACAGCCTTGCAGAAAGATACGAAAACAAGTACCAGCTTCGAATTTTTCTTCTTTTCTTCGAAAAACCTTGTGAATCCTAGATCGAGAGCCCCTTGGTTTTGCAACCTTGTGAATTATCTATTTTAACTATAAAAGACGGTTTAATATGAGAGATTGGTACGGATTTGGTATTTCCAATTAACTGATGATTAAACGAGGAAATGCAAGTAAATAGTGATAATGAAGGTAAGGTCGAGGTCTTATGATAGGTTAAGGTGCTAGCTATGTTTCATCATATCAAGTCATAGTGATTCATCTACTAGTGCAAAGGCTAATTTGCTACTTCCATTGGTGAGTCAAAGAATGTAAACTGAGACTAGAGGAGCATGGATTTGGCATTGTGAGTACACTTCATATCTAAGGTAGACCTGGCTAGATGGTCACAGTCATCTAGCCCTATGCATATACGCCCTTAACCCGATGGTCACAGTGTTAATAAGCATTAAGCACGCATAAAGTGGTTCAACTATCGATTATATATTATCCTGGCAATGACATACAAGTGAAACTATCTAAACCCTCGTGAATGATCATATATAAGGGTTCTAACGCTAACCTACTTGCCTTAACCATGCAATGACTAACCTAGGTATTCGGTCGGCCTCTATCCCTAATAACAACCACCATGAAGCTATGTTATCACGAATACCAACCATTATGATACGGATCACAAATCATAGAAAGGCATCTATAACCTATGATCTAGACAATATCCACAACACTTCAAGCAAGTAAACAAACGCAATTGAGCACGATAAACATAAAAGAAATCCAACGAAAATGCAATTAATCGAGTAAATGAACCAAAACAGCTAGATAGTCATAAACATGGCTAACACCGAAGATTGTTAGCTCATAATCTCAGTAATAATACACAATGATTGAATCAAAGCTATACAATTAGAATTCATAATGAAATCGATACGATAAACAACGATTAAACAAGTTAAGGGATACTCGAGATGCCCTCCTGGCAAGTAATGGTGTTACTTGACCTTCCTTTCCTCCTAAAATCGTCCTTGAGCTCTGTGATGTATGGTGGAATTGTGTATAAACTGATGGAATGAGCCCTTTATTTATACTTTATTGTGAGTGGGTCGATATGCCATATTCAGGTCCATCGATACGACGTATTACCCTTTTTTGGCGTGGGCTCCACTCATAAACTATTCTGGTATAATCATTTAGCCGCCATTGTATACATCGTATTACTGTAATTGAATACGTCGTATTCTTCTTGGTCCAGACTTGGGTCTTCATTGGATAATCTTCATGTATACAGCGTATCACTGAGGTTGGATACGCCGTATCCTTCTATTGACTGTATCTCTTCATCTGTAGACCAGGTTTCATATACGGCGTATATTCAAATAGGAATACGATGTATTCTTTAAAGTCAGGCAAGGTCTTGATTTCTTCTAAGTGTAATTATAAAACGTATCCAAATAGCATTGATACGCCGTATTGTGTGTCTCCTCAGCATGTATTTCTTTGAATTATTCATTTAAGATCCAAATAATGCTGATACTTGCTCCTTATCCAGATTTGCTCCAAAAACACTAAGAATCACAAACAATGGCGGAGCAAGAAAAATTTTCGTGGGAGGGCCGAAACAATTTTTTTTTTGGGAAATACATTAAATGGGAGGGCCGAAATAATTTTTTTTCCGGAAATACACATGAAATCACGAAAAAAATACACTAACGTGTCTTAAGCCTAGGGGACCGGGAGCTCCGCCCTTGATCACAAAAGTAAACGATTAAGCAACGATTCTTATACAAAATGCTAGTAAATGAGCAATATATATGGGATAGATAACGTACGAATATAGTACTCATTTGATCACATTACAGTCCATGAGAGATAATCATTTTTGGAACTTGAATGATCTTTCACCAATCGGTTAGACTAAGAGGTTATAATGATTTCTTAAATAGAAGACTCAAAAGGACAACATTGTACACACATTTAATGCACTCCTTGTGATATGAGTTCTTACTCATACTTAAGAAATTGATTATTGTAAAACCCCTTTTATCACTTATACCTTATCACAACGTTAGACACAAACACACGTATGCATAAAACGTGAAACACAAGCTGATGATATGCGTAGAGAATAAGAAAGGAAAAGATGAAGAACTTGGTGACTTGAATATGTATTAGGCGTATGTATGTTTAGAGAGATAAAGGAAAGAAGATGAAAACAATATTCATATGAAACACACACACACACACACTCAAGCACACCCCTCAAATGACATACTTGAGGGGTATTTATAGTAAGAGAGATGATGCCCTAAGGCTTGGCCATGGGCCGTGAGATGGGCTTGGACATGGATTGGGTTACATGAACTTATACAAGGATAACTTAACTAAACGTCTAACCATTTAGCTTAGCCCAATCCATGAGCCCTTTGACTATTCTAGCACGGTATCTAACACACGTTACAAAGTTCCTAAATGTGAATGACCATCACTTCTAATAAAAACTATTAAGGCTAACAATCTCCCCCTAAGGGGTGGTCATTCAAATGATGCTCCACTTGATTAGGTCTTTACTTTTCTCGAGCTTGAACTTTGTGTGTAGATATAGAATAGTCTTGATTCTTTGTTCCTTCATGCTTTGTGATCAGATAATGTGGTTGTCTGCCATTGTCAACTTCGTTGGTTTGGTGTCTCCACGTCTTTCTCCACCATGCTCACACTTCTATTTGTCTTTTGGTTACCAATGATGTAGTTCTCGAGTCTTTAAACTTTGTAGATTCTTTGACATTGACGAAGAATCATCTTTAACTTTGAGTAGCCTTTGATTTTGATGAGAACTTTCATGTGTTGTTGGTATGAGCATGTGGCGATTCTGCACGATCAATCCGCTCCGGAGCTTCCATAAGAAGAAAACATAAAACAGGTTAGTAATAAGCGGATTCCGGCACTTACAAGTTTGAATTTCGAGGGTGTTAATAGCATAGTGTGAAAACACGTCTCTAATTCTCACAAGGGCCGTTCCTGAACTGGAGTCCCACAAGTGAGATAACACTGTATACCGAAGTACATCTGATTCAGCTGGATGAGTCGCTGGTACACGAAGCATCACCTCCGACGTGTAGACCGTTTGAGACACACTAAGCGTAATCCACGGGAGTTACCGAAGTGACCTGCTGTCAGGGCTGCTTGATGTTGACCTTGGCAGGAGTTTCCATTCAATCACTGAAGATCACAGAAGTGAAATTTCTCATAAATGTTCTGGCAGATTGCTAAGATCTGCGTAGGACTCTATAATATATCACTCGTGTCCTAATTGATGAACAACAAGCGATGTCATGTCAAGTGTTCCTATGAGATCTTTTGATGAATCTCGTGGCTCTAGACTCAATAGTGCATTTTGGTTTTCCTGAGCGGAGACTAAGGAGAGGGTCTCCTTCTTCAATATCAACCAACTCTAAGAGAAGGTCAATAGATTATGCAGGGTTCCCAGTGAGAATGAAACAAATCCTTTTAAGAGGAATTGAGTGGCTAGAAGGTTTAGTGCAGTGCGTCACTGGGTCCATGACGTCTTTGTCTTCAATACCAGTGTCAACTTAGTGACAACCAGTAGTAGATGAATTGAACCCGGTTTCTGCCCTAAGGTTGAATATGGAGGGCTATTTCTTTTCACCCTTTCATTACATTTCTTTTTAATTCTTCAACCCCTTCTTTCTCCTTTCTCACATTACTCCTTTTTTCAATCATTCCTAAGGACTTCTAATACTAACTATTTGTGATGTCCTTGGGTAGATCCCTCCGGCTCTGGCGGATCATAGGACGGATTTCCTATCCTTAGACACCTTATAACTCCATGACTGTCCTATTGTTGCCATAAAACCATTTTTCTTGAAAATCTCACAGAGTGTTTATGATAGAAAACATGTTTGAAACACTCCGAGAGTTTTATATTTTCAGGTACACTCCCCCTTCATATGTGCTTATAATTTTTGACAGAAATCTGCACATATAGGGTTGAGTTCGCACTTTTGAATTGATCAACTTTCAATAGACAAGACCAATTCGAGACACGTTTACATCACTAGTGAACTAGCTTGAAATTATTACCCGGCCTGGTCAAGTCCAAAGAAAGTTTCTCGAAATGGTACATTCTACTTAGACAAGTCCTATTCGAGACACGCTTACATCACTGGTTAAACCAACTTGAAATTATTACCGTCCGGGGAACAAGTCTTTTCGAGTTCGACTTTATATTATCGTCAATTCATTGGTTACACCTGAGTCGAGCTCATTTGAGATTCAAACACCGATCATAAAACATTTTTGATCACCTTTTAATCACGTTTCTCCCCCTAAAAATAGCATATCTATGATGTTTTTGAAACAAAATGATTAAAAGATATGTTTTTCGGAAATCGTTTAGCATGAATTTTGGAACAACTTTGGTTTAATACTCCCCCTTAACGAAAGCATATTTTTCATACAGAAAATTTAGAATCAATTAAGGGTTTAGAGGGAGTTATCTTGGTACCAAATGTGAGAATTATTAGAAAAATTCGAATCAATGGTACTCAAGATGATGAAGATTTTGAAAATCTTTTGAAGATAATTAGAGAAGAATTATCTTCATTTGTTTTAGGATGAGTGCTCGATATTTATGAAAATCGATTTTGCGTAGCACTTTCCTTTCTTTAAAGATCGGGTTGCAAGCTGAAATAGTTACAAGCCATTATGTTTTAAGGAATAGTGCTTGAAAAAATATTTAAAACCTTTGATTTTGATAAGCACTTTCCTTTCTTTGAAGCTGGGTCTGAAACGATGTGTCAAGCCATTATGTTGAAGTCCGGGTTTCGTACTGAAGTATACGAAAGCCATTATGTTGAAGAAATTTTTTGAGAAACGACATGTTTTAGAAAACATATTAAAGAACTCTCGCTCAAGCATCTGTACATACCCGTATCATTGTTTAATGACATTTCTAGAAATGTACAGAATATCGATTATACGAGAGACATGTCGTGAGAAGAATATTTTTTGGATTTTTGGATTTTATAATGTTTTTGTGTTTTTTTGAAAATTTTCTATTTTTATATTTTGCTTTTGTTGGTTTTTCAAATTTTGTATTTTGTTTTTCAAAAAATATTTACAAAGAAGATTTTAAGAAAGAGAAATTAAGTTGGGACAAGTAAAAGTGGAGATAAGAGTGGAACTAGAAAAGGATTTCCACATGCGAACTTGGCATAAAGTTCTTCTTTACCACACGGGGTATATGAACCTTCAACACTTTTACAAGTACCTGCATCCACAGAAGAAGAATTTTCACAAATAACAGTGTTAAAAGTACATGATTCCTCATGGTGAGGGTGATCACTATCAATGGTTGTAGTGGATCTGACTTCCTTATTTGAATGATTGTCACTATTATCTGTGTTGGTGCAAGTATCAAAAATCTTTCCTGTGGGAATCCATCTAAGACCTATTTTGTTGAAAACTTTGCCCGTGGGAATCCACCTAAGGTAAGATCTAGGAGTTGTTTTCTTATCAGATGCAGCGGAAGACTCATTTTTAGAAAAACTACGTCCTGAAGTGATCCACCTATTAGGTCTCCTTTCCATGTTCATTTTGTCAACGGGTTTGTTTATGTTTGGTGTCTTAGTGGATTTAACCTTAGCATGTGATTTTACTTTCTTGAGATATTTTGAAAGACATGCATCATGATTAGCTGAAAAGACACATTTTTTACATGTAGTACCGACAAATTCAATATTCTTGTTTAAAACAGCAGCTTTAACTTTGTCACTACATTCTTTTGGAAATTGATTCTTGTTTGAAAAAGACTTAGAATTCCTAGTGTTGTTTTCTAAGGGCATAGCATTTTCTTTTGCGCAACTACTCTTAGATGCAAGCCAATCCCTAGTCTTTTGTAGAGTGTTCCTAGGTAATGGTTTACTACTACTAGTAGTGCCTTGAAATCTTGTAGAATTCATCACCCTAGATGTTGCACCTAAAATTCCGTCTTTTCGAGACTGTGCCTTTTTCCTAGCTTCTTCTAGATATTGATTTTGGACCATGTTGTTGGAACCGACAGATTCTTTAACTGGATTTTTGGTCACATTCCGTGTACTATTCCTAGAAAGGCTAGGTGTAATCACTTTTGGTGATTCAGCAACTGCTTTTCCTTTTTCAACACACTTTTCATTTTGCTTTTACAAGGCAAGTGGAGTGACTAGTTTTGACAAATCTTTTTTCTCATTGACTTTTGGAGGAGGCATAGAAATAGACATTTTTGGTTTGAAAACTTGTTTTGGAACATTTTCCTTCTCCTAAGTCAATGGTTTTGCAATCTTAGTATCCACTGCCTTTCTTTTTAGTCTGTCCAGCTGAGCCCTCAAAAGATCATTTTGCTCTTGCATGTCCTTGTAGGCACGCTCATATGACAGTTTGTCATACTTGCATTCCTCAGATTTTCTATCAAGTTGTTTAAAATAGGACACGTTTTCTTTTTCAAGTTTTTCAAGAGCTTTTTCATATTTTGAAACAATTGCGGAGGTCTCAGACTGGAGTCTTTCATGATCTTCAACAGAATATGTTTGCCAAATGATGGACATGATATCATTAGTCGAACATCTTCAAGAGAGAATCATTTAAATTTTCCAAAAGTTTGATGTGTTCAACACTTTCAGTAGCTTGCTTTACGAGGATTTATGGTCCTTGACAAAGTCAGCTGTTTCTTTCAAAAAGGCTTGTTCAAAATAAATTTTGAGTTGATGTTATTCAGCTGAGGGGCAATTTCAGTTTCAAAAAACTTTTTCTGTTCATTATCAAAACTATTGAACCAGATGTTTGTTGTAATATGAGTTTTAGTTTTAACAGTCTCTTGAAGTCTCCCAATTCTAGTTTTAACATCGTCTAAAATGCTTCTGGCATCACTTATGTTAAAAGGATTGTTTGAAGACATTTGTTCGATTTTCGAAAAGGATTTGGAGACAACAACTGGTTTTGAAGCTGATTTTGAAACAGGTGTTGACACTTTGTTTGAAACACTTGGTTTGGTGGAAAACGTTGATTGAGAAACAAACGAAATACCATTAATTTTGTTCCATTTGTTATAATCAATTGGTTTGATTTCAGAATTCTTTTGTTTCATTTTTGATCTACTCTCCCCAAATAGTTCCAACGTTTCAAGAGAATCATGCACAATTATGGGTTCATGCAAAGGTTTTCCATTATTCAACACATTCTGAGATTTCTGAGCTTTCTTGAGAAAACAAGGAGGTGAATTACCAAGAGCCATTTTATGAGAAGTATGAAAAATCGGATTTACTTGATTAGAAAGCATCTTGTTTGTCTTAGCGGAATGACCCGTTGTAAGAAGCAAATTATCCAATTTTTTTATTGTTTCATTTTTGTCCAGAATTTCATCTAGAAGAGAATCTTCTCATTTTGAAAAATCAGCAATCAACTGTTTCTTCTCTTTTTCAAGATCAGAAAACAGTGCTTTTTGTTTAGAAAGTTGGTCATTTAGTTTAGAAATTTCCTTGTTTAAAGATTTTATTTTCAAGTTCAGATTCACATCAAGTGTATCATACTTGAGTTGCAATTGTTTTTCTCTTAAAACAGAATCTCGATAACCAATTTCAAATTCTGATATTTTGTTTGTATGAAATTCATAGGCTCTTGCATTCTCTTTGTAACTCTCAAGCTCAGTGGTCAATTTCTGATTCGCGGCCTTAACCTCACGATTGACCTTACTCACTTTCTCAATCTCAATACCATAATTATTGATTAATGATTCAAAATAAGCACGGGTTTCCTCATCAGTCTCAGTATTTTGTGCCACACTGCCTCCATTAGGATCCACATCTGGAGTTTCAGAGTTCGTATTGCTACAACTCGGATTGTCCGGTATGTATCATAAGTAGGTGTGATGTCACGAGAATCTTTGTTCATCATGAGTAAACTGATTAGCAACATTACTATAATTTGGTACCTCATTGAGTGAATCTGTGTCATAGACTGGAGGTGTATCAAAAGTACCACTTGATGTTGAGTCCTCGATTGATTGTATGATGGAGTTTGCGTATTGATTGCTTTATGTGCCCGTCTTGGATTCATGAATTCGTATTCGCATCGTCAATTCAATTCCGATTCTTCTTTTGTGCTAACATCAACATGTACTGGATCCTTTCAAGCTTCGTGAGTCGTTTGACACTGCATTCTGGATCAAAATACCCTGAATCTTTGTTGTGATTGTTAGAGGTAGCTTGCTGAACCGAAGTCATAAAACAGTTATTCCCATTTCGATATCCCATATTCGATTCACTGTCGACCCCTTGATGTCCATCAAACGTCCTGCATATTGCGTCGATTCCCCATTTGTATACGTAGTAAATCCATTGATTCCCAATAACATCAACCATTTGTCCTCCTTGACCCATATGCATACTTGGTTGAGCAAACTGCGGATTATACGATGAAATCCATTGGTTGTTGTTATTTGGTGTAGTTGGACTAATGTTTAGGTCATTGAAGAATGAATCAAAGAAAGCAGTTTTGAGACGATCTGCGAGAGTTGCCATTGAGGAAGGTATGTATGATAAAGTTGATGTAGGATCGATTCAACGATAAAGGAGTTGAGGTTGATGAAGATTAAGCTCGGTTGAGGTTTTGATGAATCTTACTACTAAACTGTTGAAAGGCGTAAAATTTTTCTCTCCCCAAATTTGAAATTCACAGTAAAAATCAATTCTAAGGACGTATGAAAGATTTGAGTTATGACAATTTTGATGCCAAATTTTATCGAAAAAATTTGAATTTAGGCCCAAAAATTTGAATTTTTGACCAAAATTTTCCAAGTTATACCAAAATTTGAATCTTGCGTAAAAATTGAACGTTTAGTCTCCCCTAAAAAATAATTTTTTTTTTTTAACCTTTATGCGTAGAAAGAGCTTAGGCGTAGACCAAAGAAGTTACGAGTAGGATGGCTTAGGCGTAGGATTCCTTAGGCGTAGGAAATGCTTATGCGTAAGTTTAAAGTTAGGCGTAGAAAAACTTATGCGTAAGATTTAGTTATGCGTAAGACAAGCTTAGGCGTAAGAAAATACTTAAGCATAAAGTGTTCTACGCGTAAGTCTAAGCTTATCGTAAGATTAGGTTTTGCCCAAAAATCCTTTACACTATCACAGGTGTAAAAGATATCCAAAAGTCGAAGTGTTCCACAAACTTATCCAAGTGAAGGAAGCACTGAGTAATCGTTGAAGCTCGAAGAATCTGCACCAAAAGCTTATGCGTAGAAAGTTATGCGTAGACCGAGGCGTTGACTTTTCTTACGCGTAGAACTAGGGTTTTGACCTACGCGTAAAAATTTCCAATGATTCAAACGATTTCTCTTGCAATGATAGCCTTAAAACACTCGAATAACACAAAAATGTTGACCTTTTTCACCCAAAGTGCTTAGAAAGCTTACGAGTAGAAATGACCAATGAACCAAAAGCGAGTTCAAAAATGATTTAAAACACGTAAAGCTTGAACTTTTGCAAAAACTGAAATTTAGCACCAAATAAACCTTAAACCACAAGAATCTTGAATTTTTAAGTGCAAAATTAAAGCTTTAAGCGTGAAAACTTTGATAACGAAGCTACGCGTAACACTACAAAAAAACATCAACCAAAACACTCCTAAACCATTGTTAGGCGATTGATACCAATTGTAAAACCCCTTTTATCACTTATACCTTATCACAACGTTAGACACAAACACACGTATGCATAAAACGTGAAACACAAACTGATGATATGCGTAGAGAATAAGAAAGGAAAAGATGAAAAGGAAAGAAGATGAAAACAATATTCATATGAAACACACACACACACACACTCAAGCACACCCCTCAAATGACATACTTGAGGGGTATTTATAGTAAGAGAGATGACGCCCTAAGGCTTGGCCATGGGCCGTGAGATGGGCTTGGACATGGATTGGGTTACATGAACTTATACAAGGCTAACTTAACTAAACGTCTAACCATTTAGCTTAGCCCAATCCATGAGCCCTTTGACTATTCTAGCACGATATCTAACACACGTTACAAAGTTCCTAAATGTGAATGACCATCACTTCTAATAAAAACTATTAAGGCTAACAATTATGATTAAAACTTCCTTTCCTTACGAGCATTAAATATATAAAGATGATTAATTGTCATACTTGTTTTCATAAATATGAAATATGGAAATTGGATGTCAAATATTGTTTCTTGGATGATTACCTTTGCGAGGACGGTGAGTAATCAAAAGAGTTTATGAATCCAAATAATCTTTAGAAAGTGTACAAAATGCAAGAATCCAAGTATGGATTAAAGCATGAGTCTAGTAGCTGAATCTTAAATTTAATTATTAAATCAATTATTTGATTTTGATTAGAACTAAGATAACTCCTGAGTACACCGAGAGCTAGTGAGAGCACCATGTTTGTTTTCCTTAAATCACATATGTTGTATAACGTATAGGAAGCAACATTCCATCTAAGCTAGATGTTGATCCTTAGCTTCAAATGAAACTTCACTTAAGGGATTTAGGAAATAAAACATACAACCTTGGAATATATTATTATTAAATATATACGGTTAATAAGTATAACACAATATGACAAATCACTGAGTGAACCTTAAGGGATCTATCGCACCTGATAAGATAGAACACATGAATGGAAACCTTAAGTCTAACTGAAGGATTCATTATGTACATCATATTGTGTATGGGACTAGTTATAACATTTGCATGAATGCAAGATGAGCTAACAACAATAGTATCTAAGTAAAAGTCATTAGATAATTGTTAAAACAAACATTCTAATGGAAGTTGTTATAAAATTCACTTCTAGGCTTGGAGTCGCCCCTAGTAGTGAATAGCCTATTGATATATACTGTAAATTCTGGCATAATTATCATAGCCAATGAACTTGGAGTTCATAAGGGCGCCAAATATTACCAAAGAAATGTTCATCGTTTATGGATTTTAGATAAAGAGCATAGTGTTGTATGTATACGTTGAGGCTAGTTTGATAGAGATGACACTTAATACTAGTCGTAGTAGGATTTCATCAAGGATGATTAAACTGCTGACTATATGTGCTCGACTGAGAGCATTGTTGCACTATAGATTAAAAGAATAAGAATACTTTACAGTTTGAGAGGTTATTGAAATGTCTGTCTCAAATAGGTGTTTTACTGGCTTCAAACACCCTATGGAATGTACTGTGGCAATACTCATATTGTGATTGAGTGCACATGTACACATGACAATCATCGTATTATTCAAAACCTTCACTATTTATGAGTTTTGAAGCAAGTATTCTCAAAGTTTACTCAGATGACTACTTAGTTGTATTGTACCAAACAAGTTGAGCATGTTAGGAACATTGAATTTTGACTTACTAGTAGTTTCATGTATATTTGTATTTAGTATTTGGATAATGGAATTGTAAGCAGTTGTATTAAATAATAAATTAGTTTACCGAGTATGATCGTTTTCATTTATACTATTGTGTTCTATATTTGCACGTTTAAATCCATGAAAATTTTATTCTAAATTGTCCATTGTTGATTGACAATATGGGAGTATTGTTGAATTAAGACAAATGTAAGCGATTTTTAATATTTGTCATGGATAAATATTAAAGGATGTGTCCGCCAAACTCATATGTTATTCACTCGCTATAAATATTGGACTACCCCAACCTATGAGAATGTTGGGATTACGTGTAATCAGTATAAAGTGTAGGTCATAGATTTAATGTAATAGGTCGTTAATTATTAGGCTTGTATGTTAGTTTCAAGGCCCGCTCATGAAGCAACCCCATGAGCGGCCCATTAGGCGAATTCTAGGGCAACGCCCCTTTCTACCCGTGTAATTATAAATACCCCTTCTCTTTATGAGAAGGGTGTTGGTTCTTTACATAAAACATTTCACTTATTCATTTACAAAGTTCCTTCTACTTTCTTTCTCAAACTCTTTCTCTCTCTAAGATATATGCATATGATTCATGTAGTAAGGATGTGAAGTGACCTACAGAGAATTTACTTCATCGATTGGCGTCAATAGTGAAATCTCGCAAGTGGTTGTATTTTACTCGTCCTCGGACTTGAGATTCAAGTAGGTCTTGCATATGTAGAATATCATTTCTTGATATAATTAAACGCTATCCTGAATAAGGTAGTTATAAAGGTTATTTTCATAATTGATGTGAAGCACATGAATGACACGTGCAGTCAAAATATGACTTGTTCCTCCACGTGTTACTCGAGTTAGATAATACTGGGCCCCTCAATGAATTGATCATATGTGTGTATGGCTATGCCCAAATTTAATTGAGATGAATCTTGATTAATTTGGTAATTTAATTCAACATCTATATCGAGAAACAGAATAGTTAAACATATGGAACGACTTTGATCCATGTCCATAGTTTAACAGGGTATCTGAAATAAAATGATGATTAATAATAAACCATTTACACAAAGGTATTTTACGAAACCGCACTTAGGTATTTCTGGGAGCATTGGCGTGTTTGTAGACACTAACCTTTACTTGTATAATTATTTGTGATTATGACATTCACAAGTGGGAGCTATTGGTAAGTGCACATATCATATTAAATAATTATATGAATGGAAATACGTGAGTCTATGTGGTCAGACACGCATACAATGAAGTATCATTAATTATAATATATTTAATATATTTATAGTAGATGTGTTATTTATATTAGTTATATATCTCATGATCGCTTAACGGGCGTTAATTAATCCATTAGACGCATTAATTAACTAACGGACCTTTATTTATTAGGTAATGGACTTAATAAATGGACTAGACCAAAAACTAATACGGGAAACCCATATTAATCATAAGGGTCGGCCTAGGGGAAGAAAAACAAGGGGAAAAGGCTTTGGTGGTTAAGTGTAACATACCATAAGTTATATTGAGATTATGATTCATTCTAATCTCATAACTTGGAAAGCAATCCACCCTTCTCTTTTCCTTCCCCATGAACGACTAAACCAACATCCCAACTTAGGGTGTTTGGTTTCTTAGTCGTTTTTCATCATAGCAAAACAATAGGTGTTCGTTGCTTGATCGTGAACAAGAATGAACTAGCATTCGGGTGATACACAAAGACATGTTGTGTAGATATCGAAAGAGGTCATCTATTTTGATGACTTATGGGTTTCGTATGGTGACTAGGGGTTGATATTAGGTTTCAAGAGGAGAAACAAGATTCGTTAATTGCTCTGTTGTTCAACCAATCACGCTACAAGAGGTAATAAATAGTTTATTTATTTAATCATGATACATCATACAGATCCACCTTTGGGTCCTTTAATTCGTTGTGTTTTATATGTTATACATGTTATCTATATCTATAATATATAAAGATTCAGTACAAATATTAATATGGAGTCTTAATGATTAATGTTGTTAATACATTTTTACATATAAAAAAATTTATTGTATATATATTTTTTGTTTTAGGTTTATGATCTTGAATATTTATAACTGAACCCTTAATTGTAACAAGCCAATATGTGATTTTAGTTATAAGCAGTAGTGAAATGTTATGAAAACAAGATAAAAGAGACAATTATCAAGTAATTGTCTTTCAGGGTAGATAATAAGGATCTTTAGTAGAGTTTACATCAAATGTTGCTTTTTTTAAATGGATAAAAACTCTTCTTTAAATTAAAATGTTTAATTAAATTTGCATTGTAGAAGATACGGATGAAGGGATAACGAGTAAGGGTTTGGAGTTGCTAACGGAAGCGAAGAAGACTGAGATGGAGGAAAAGTGGAAGGAGCTTAAGGTGCAAGAACTCGAGCATTTCGTGAGGAAAGCTGAGCTTAAATTAACATCATGGTGAATTGTGTTAGAAGTTTGTTTTTACATATAGGGTTTTTGTATACCTTAATCTTGGCAGTTTGTTTTGGTCATATGGACATTTCTTACCTTAAAAAGATTGTTTTGAAGTTAAAAAAGGACTGAAGTTTGCACTGTTAAAGTGTTAATGTGATTCTTTGTTTAGGATTTTGTTGGGTTCAGATTGTTCCTGCTGAAAGTAGAAAAACAAATGTTGAATGTATTATTTAGACCTTTGTTTGGAATTGAGATGGTATTTTTGTTGCAGTTTTTGTAAAGCCTCGATGTGTTTTGTTAGTCAATATTCTGTTTGAAGGGTCAAGTCCTGGCTCAGTTTACACATGATATGATATTGTGTTGCAAAAACTGCTGATTGTGGCTACTTGAACTGCTAACTTCGAATCTTTTTTAGGGGTGTTGGTTACTTATAAGTATTTAGAAGGAACAGAATAACATTAGGACTTATTTAGTTGAACTGTAAGTATATTTTAGGAGCTCCAATTTGGAGTTAGAATTCAACTAGCAGTCAATTTAATGTTCGACTAAATGACTTTGATTCCCATTTTCATACCTCAAATTTAATTTATGAAGCCACTCAAGCAAGATGGAATGACGTTACGTATAGCTAATATGTCATTTTTCTTTGCTTTTCCCTATGACTCGAAACACATGATGCAAACCAAGTTGAATGATTTTATGAGATGCTAAATTTTTTGGCCTGTTTATGTTATTTATTTTGATTGATATCTTTACACTTTTCGAGTTTGTGTTTATAGATTGTGGCACTTTTCAGGTTTGTGTTTATACATTGTGGCACATTTCTGTGTTTATAAATTGTGACACATTTTTTAAAGAGCAAGCGGAGGTTGTGTTGGATGCGGTAATGAGGTCCGGTGCTAATTAAGGTATATTATGTTTATAGGCTGCATGGGGTCGCATACCGAATATGAAGACAAACCATTCATCAGCTAAGCTACAAGCAATGACGAACAAGAAGATTATGACGAAACCATATTCTCAAGTAGTAAAATATTTGATGTGACTTATTAGAAATGAGTCAAGTATTATTTGTAGATTATGTGGATTTAGTATGTTAGTTTTTTATAACAATCAAACAAGTGTTGTCGGCTTAACTTGACGCCCCAATTTTACTTATGGGGAGCTATTATCTATTTTAACAGGTGAACAAAACCGACTCACATCTTTAGTAAATTAGTCTTTGCAATGCTCATTAATGGACAAGCTAATCATTTTTTGTCTAAAAAGTTGGGTTTTAGACATAAGCAAAAAAAAGACATGTGAATCGCACAGGTCTGAATGTCTCGTTATATATAATAAATCCCAACAAAGTGTATAACTAAATGTGCACCAAGACACAAATATATTGACTGGTGAATATATAGAATTAAAATAATCCATAAACACCCTTTTAATAAAAAAAATGCAGCTAATAAAAGTCATTATACAACCAAATAAAGTACTACCATAAAAAAAACAAAAAAAAACAAAAACCTGTAGAATGTAATAATCAAAGAAACATTGATTTCTCCCATAGATTCGGTGATCCAACCGAAAAACATATATCTAAAAAAGTAGATCTAACCGGAAAATTTAAAAAAAAAATAGATATAGGATGTAGACAATCGATGGATCAGATAAATCGTATGAGGAAGTGGTTGGTAGAAGATCAATGTTAATGAAGAGAGGGCAACATATGGAGGATTTGATCCTTGGTATCAACGGCGGATAGATAATCACTGGTGGAGTGAAACGGTAGTCAGTGGTGGAGGATTTGGGTTTGATTGAATTTGAGAAAATTAGGTTGTTTCTCAAATACAACTTGGGTTGGAATACTATAATGGGCCTTCGTTTTAAACAAAAAGATAAAAACTACTTATATAAATACTCATAAAAGCAAATGTTTTTTTCAACCTTAGTCATTGACAAAATTTATTTTCAGTCTTATTTTTGTTTATTTATTATAGTATAAAGTATGTATCAATTATATAGTGCAATATATATCTATGAAAGTAAATTAAGTTCTATTAATATAAGCTTAGTTATTAATACGAAATATAAAAATGTTTGCAATGTTTAAAAAATATCTTATTTAGTGATTAGAATATATTTTTTTATACCGTAAAATATGTGATAAGTTTATCACACCGTTTTTTAAAGTTATTGCAACTGTAACATATTGGATTTCATAAACACATCAAAGCATAAACACAATAGGCGTATAAGATGAGTTTTAGAGAGAGAAAGTTAGAGGTTTGGGAACTTTAGTGAGAGAAAAAAAAATCTTATTATGAGCTCCAACTCTCTACCTTGGGAGGTAGAGAGTATTTATAGTCTTACAATAAAACGCCACCTGACGGGCTGTGGATCAGGCATACAGTGGGTAAAGACCCGTCCGTCCTCCATGGTGTTACTTAACTAAATACTACATAACATTAAATAACTACGACCACGAGCTTTCTAACGATTACATATACTTGAGGTGACCGACACTTTAACTACTGGATTTTCCAAATCCTAACAATCTCCCCCTAAGGGAGGTCACCTCAAACACACATTAAAATTACATAGAATACAAACAGATATATCATTGAGATAGTTCTTGAATTCTTGTTCATGTTCTTTGTTCTGTAGCTCGTAGTCTTTGATTCTTCATTTTTGCATGTTTGGATAATCTGAGTGGAGGTCTTTAACTGATCCATGTGATACTGAGTTGTGAGTCACCTTTTGAGATCATCAGCCACATTAATCTCTTACTCATCCATTGTGGTGTTGTGACTTTTGGACCGACATGCTCACATTCTGGATCATGATGTATACTTATCAGAGTAGCGGAAGCTTTCGTTGATTCATGATATTGGCAGCAGCGTAGCAGAAGCATGGAGTGATAATATCAGAGTCATTAATGCACTAATCATGATTTCTTTGTAAATGAATGTGTTGTGTGAGCATGCGGCTATGGATTGACCGCTTCATTACGATCAGTTGCAAATGTCGGGCGTACGCATACAACAGTTAGCAATAAAGCGCACGAAAGTGTCTTTGATCACTTTCGTTGAATTGAGGTACACGGTTCCCCGTTGATCAATACAAGTACTTGCCTGTGATCGGTATAATTCTAAAGAATTTCCTTGACGGGGTTTTAGCGGTTTGCTCTAGTGTTCTCAAACCGGAGCGTCTCAAAGAAGACAACACGGAGTGAGTGAACCAGCGAATTGAGATTCATTGATTGATAAAAAGAGATTTGAAAAACAATCATGTATCGCTCAATAGAAATTGTTTTTGCAATACAACGAATGTTTTAATGAAAATCAATTATCAATCATAAACACCTTTTATTTTGAAATATTTGTACACGGTCGATGTGCTAAAGAAAAGAGTTTTTAAGCACAACGATCGGTTTTTCAAAGGTATCCGTCAATCCATAACCTAAACCAGAATTGATTCAAAAGATTGAATCGCCCATTGTTTGTTCAGGTTGTCACATGATTGATCTATTGGATAGATCTCACATGCCACCTACTAGGAGCTTGTTTGATGTTGGCTCTCGAAGGCTTTCCATCTTCATTGTGAATATGTTTGCATATCACTCAGATGTTCTGGCAATACCGCAAGGATAATGCGTAGGACTCATAAGATATAATCTCTCTTTCCACATTGCGTGAAACACAGAGTCTTCATTGAAAGTGTCCTAAAGATATTTATTTGATGAACTCGTGGCTCTAGACTCAATTGTGCATATTTGGTTCCTATGCCGGAGACTAGGGAGAAGGTATCCTTCTTCAATATCAACAATCTCTAAGAGAAAGTCGATAGATCATGTCGGTTCCCCGTGAGAATGAAACAAGTCCTTTTAAGAGGAACTTGAGTGGTTTGGAAAGTTGAAGTGCAGTGCGTCACTGGGTCCATGACGTCTTGTCTTCAATACCGATGTTACCTTGGTAACCACCAGTAGTATATGAATTGAACCCGGTTTCTTCCCTAAGGTTGAATTATTGGAGGGCTATTTCTTTTCACCCTTTTTCACATTTAATTCTTTTTTCATTCTTCAACCCCTTCAGTGCTTACCGAGACTTCATAACTAGAACCTTGTTGGGTTTATTCCAGTACTAGCTCAGTCTCAATCCGCACTCTTCCCATATCTCACTTTTCTCCTTTTTTCATCATACATAAGGACTTCTACACTATCTAGTGGATTGTCCCTGGGTAGATCCCTCCGGTTCTGGCAGATAATGAGACCTCAACCTAACCTTATCATCCTTATATCACCGTGCATAAAGTAGAGTAGGTTGGTCTTTTGATATAGTTCTTCCGCCTTAAAACCAATTGAAAACCATTTGAAAATTAATCAAGATACTTGTGATATAGAATCAAAGCATTTTGTATCTTAATTGTTTTGATATTTTAGAAATGCTCCCCCTCAACATATGCATAAAAATTCAGAAATTGTTTAGCACATGGAGACAAGAGATCTTTGAAATCGTTAGATTAAGAATGAAAGGTCCAATCTTTTGATTAACATTTTCTAAAATGATCATCATCACTTCCCAATCAATTTGAGTAGATAAAACATTTTGAGGAAGGATGAGGTTTTCAAAAGTTTGCTCCCCCTCAATATGTGCCTCGAAGTTTGAAAGAGTTTTGTACATATTAGAGGGAACCTGCACTTAGAGACAATTCAATCACGTTTCAATAATTTGAGGTTTAAAGTAGATGCTCCCCCTCAACATGTGCATGGAAAATTTGAAATCGTTTGTCACATGCGGGGAGGAAAACATGCTAAACACTTATGAAACCATTTATCGAATTATCAGTTTAAATCCAATTTAAATCATAAATTCTCCCCCGATCACAATTATCAAATCATTTGAGATTTGTGATCTCTGTAGATTTAAATTGATTTTGAAAGCTTTTAAGGAGAATTGTGACTTGATTATGAAAACGTTTTAACTGATAATGATTGGATTTTGAGACTTTAAACTCCATTGATTAAACATGCATGATTATCCTTTGAAAACATAATAATAACCAAGGTCTTGAACCAATTGTGTAAAATATTGTAAAACATTTAGAGTAGACCTTGCTCAATTAAGTGCAAATTGTTTGAAAAGAACACTTTATGATTTAATTGAAAAATCATTCTCCCCCTTAATCAATGACGAAAGTTGTTGATTGATGGATTGAGATTTTGACACTTGATAAGTTCTTTTGATTTTCAAAAATAGAGTCCGAAGTGTTTTCAAAATAATTGAGTTTTCAAAAGATTGAAAATATTTTTCAGATGAATCTTTAGAAGGAAAAATATTTGAAATTAAACAATTGGTTATTTTAGAATCAGAGCATTAGGTTTGAAACATGAGATAAAGCATTACTCTGTTCTTTCTTTGAAAAGCGGGTTACTTCCTGAAATGACAATAAACCATTGTTTTACTTTCTCCCACAAATATTTTTTGATTTTTAGATTTTTTTTTTTAAAAAAACATTCGAACAACATCTAAAGTCCCGTGTCATTCTTTGAATGAGAGCACAAAAACCGTAGATATTATCGAATCGAGAGAGAGAGAGAAAAAAAACATGACAAAAGACAAAAATTTTGAGCTTTTTCGAGTTTTTTTTATTTTTATGGATTTTTGAAAGTTTTATATTTTTCTATTTGCTTTTTGTTGGTTTTATAATTTTGTATTTTGCTTTTTGAATAAATATATACAAAGGATGGATGAAGAAAGACCTTTACTCCTCGTCTTCCTCCTGAAGACGTTTGAGTGTTTCTGGTTGAAGGCTTTTCAAGCCAAGTCGTGGAAGAATAAACTCAAAATGATCTCTTGGAAGAGCTTTGGTGAAGATGTCTGCTAACTGGTATTCTTACTTCACAAAATAAAGTTCCACCACACCATTTTCCACTTGCTCCAGGATGAAATGATGTCGAATATCGATATGCTTTGCTCTTGAGTGTTGAACGTTGTTGCATGAGAGAGCAATAGCACTTTTATTATCACAGTACAGAGGGATTTTGTTGAATTCAAAGCCATAGTCAGAAAATTGGGATCTCATCCAAAAGATTTGAGCACAACAAGATGACATGGCTATGTATTCAGCCTCTGTAGAGGAAATAGAAGTACTCATTTGCTTCTTTGAAAACCAACTCACAAGCTTATCACCCAAAAACTGAGCACCTCCGGCGTGCCGGCGTGTATCTTGACATCTGCATGATCGGCATCTGATAGGCATTAGTGACATACCGGTGTCCTTTGGGTACCATAGTCCCATATTGATGGTTCCTTGGAGATACCGAAAGACTCGTTTAACCACTTCAAGGTGCTTTTTAGTAGGCTTAGCCGATATCTAGCACACATGCACACACGAACAATATATCTGGTGCGCTGGTGAGGAACATCAGGGATCCAATCATACTACGATATTTCGTTTGATCTACCATGATCCCTGAGTGGTCCTCATCTAGCTTAGTACGTTCAATCATGGGAGTGTCAACGGTGTCACATGAATCAAATCCAAATTTCTTTAAAATCTCATTTGCATATTTGGATTGATTTATAAAAATGCCTCCGGGACTTTGTGAATTTGTAATCCCAAGAAAAATGACATTTGTCCCATCATTGACATTTGAAATTTGGAACCCATTTCTTTAGAAAAATGATCACATTCATTGGGGTCAGTCGATGCAAAGATAATATCATCAACATAAATTTGAACATGAATTAAATGTTTGCCTGACTTTCTGGTGAACAATGTCGGATCAACTGCTCCCTTGCTGAATCCAGTAGATAGAGGAAATTTTGACAGCGTATCATACCATGCCCTAGGAGCTTGCTTCAAACCGTAAAGGGCTTTTTTCAAGCGATAGACATGAGTATGATGCTCTGGATTCACAAAACCCTCTGGCTGGCTGACGTAAACCACCTCGTTCAAATCACCATTAAAAAGCGGTTTCACATCCATCTGATATACGACCATGTTCTTACTGGCCGCGTTAGCCAAGAAGATTCTAATAGCTTCGATACGAGTAACAGGAGCAAAAGATTCCTCAAAGTCAATACCTTCTTCTTGAAGATATCCTTTAGCCACTAACCTAGCCTTATTTTTCAACACATCACCATGCTCATCAAGCTTCACTTTGAAAATCCACTTTAGAGCAATGATCATAGCACATCTGGGCGGTACTAATTCCCATACATCTAATCGATCAAACTCATGAATTTCTTCTTGCATGGCATTGAACCAGCTGTCTTCATTCATAGCAGTTTTAACGTCTTTTGATTCGACCTTAGAGAGTACGGAGTTGAAGAAGCACCATAAGGCATCGGTTTCAAGTTGTTTACGAGTGGATACAGGACGAGAAAGGTTTCCAATGATGTTGTCCAATAGGTGATCATGTGTCCATTTTCTAAGGTGTTCATGTGGTTGTTGTTGTGGAACTGAAGTAGCAGAGTCGATGTCTCGTGATGAAGATGGTTCGAGATGATGATTCAGGAGCAAATATATTTTCAAATGGAGCATCTTCGGGAGTTGCAAAGGGATTAACTTCATCATTGATGCCAGAAACAATTCCATGATGTACATTCGATGATTGATGATTTGTTGATGAGACAGAGTGATCAGCAGCAGGCGCTTCTTGACTTAATGAAATTGAGACTGAAGGGTTGACTTCATTCACAGGGATAGGAGCAGCCTCTGTTGATGGACTTGATATTTCATCAGCATTTGGTTCATAGTGTTCATCAAACATTAGATCAAACAATTTCTTTAAATCATCTTCTGTTGGAGGTACATAAAGAGTTGCTGGAGAGGGATTAGAAATAAGATTAGAACTGATAGGACTACTTGATGAAAATTGAGTTGCGGGTCCAGAACTGGTTTGTCCTGGAGCCATTTGACCGGTCAGCTCATCGAACGTAACATGAATTGTTTCCATGATATTTCGGGTTCTTTTGTTGTAGATTCTGTAACCTTTCTTGTTTGGTGCATAACCAACAAAAACTCCAATATCTGCCTTTGCTCTTAATTTACCTAAGTCTTGACCGTCATTCGTTGGATAGCACAAGGCACCAAACACACGAAGGTAGGAGAGATTAGGTTTTCGTTTATGAACAAGTTTATATGGAGTTTTTCCATGAGAGGTGTGTATAAGGGAACGATTTTGGGTGTAGCAAGCAGTGGCAATGGCTTCAGCCCATAGAAACATTGGAACCTTTGAATAAATTAACATTGTTCTTGCGGCTTCCACAAGAGTTCGATTTCATCTTTCAACTACACCGTTCTGTTGAGGAGTTCATGGAACACTTCTTTGATGACAGATTCCAACACTTTCATAAAACTGAATTAAGTCTTTGTTAACAAACTCTATGCCATTGTTTGTTCAAACAATTCTAACAAGTTATTGTTGAGTCGAACTGAAGTTTCATTAGTTTGATGATGACATATGGAGTTTCATCCTTTGTCCTCAAAAACTTTACCCAAGTAAATCGAGAGTAGTCATCAACAACTACTAGAATGTATTTCTTCCCATTTATCGTTTGCACTCTCATTGGTCGGTACAGATCCATATGAAGGGTATGAAGAACTTCCATTCTTGAATTTATGGGTTTTGGTTTGTGGGCATATTTCGTGCTTTTACCCAATTGGCAAGTTGAACAAAGATGATCTTTTTCATATTTTAATCTGGTAAGCCTCGACAAGATCCTTTCGGAAAGGTTATTAATGGTGCCGAAGTTCAAGTGATTGAGACGACGATGCCATAACCATGACTTTGTTTTAGAAACCTTTGACAGCAAGCAGATTGGATAAGACTTCATCATGTCTTCGATAGAGATGGTGTATAGGTTAGAGCCACGAGTACCTCTTAATAATTCCACACCATCAAGTTCTCTAACGAAGCAAGTATGTTTTCTAAAAGCCACCTCTAGATCGGAATCACAGAATTGACCAACAGAGAATAAATTATGACCAAGACCTTCCACATAATATACCCTGGATATTACACTTTTGCCAACTACATAATCACCATAACCCATAATTGGTCCAAAATGGTGCTTCGAATCTAACAGTCCTATGAATTTACTCACGAAGTTCATGAGCGCTGACGGTCTCAGGTCATATGCTTGGAACAGCATGAGTCCAGTACCACGAGCGATTTGAACGATCTGCAGTTGAACCTGAGACAAGAATGGATAAGCTGGATAATTGGGATCCCCATGCAAGAATGGGTTCCACTTGGTTAGTAACAATGATTGGAACACCCACATCAGAAATAGAAACACCCATATCAGAAATAGAAGCAATGGAATCATCAGAAATAGATGCAGTGCTAGTATCCGTATTTGACCTATTCAAAGTATGTTCACTACTTAAGGGAATAGTTCTACCAGTAGGCATCCATTTTCTAGTGGGCATTTTCTGATTGACCTTATGGCCAAAAGGTATCCATTGATAACCTATTTTACTAAATGTTCTTCCTATGGGTTTCCACTGTTTTCTAACTTTCTTTCGCTTTTGCCTTTTAGCCTTCTTACCTTGATTTTTAACATTAACAATTTTAAGCGGGCATTTGACATTAGACAAATCATTCATACCACATTCAAGATTAGTAACCGAAACCACGCAATCATCATTACATGTTTTGCCAAAAGTAGCAGAATTCGCATTAATTACTGATGCGCTTAGAGCTAACACTAGAGTCAACACGATTCGTTTTATTCAAATTATCCCTAAGGTGATCTTCTACTTTCTTCCAATGCACATTCTTAGCTTGTGAGGTCCTATCATTCCTTGTATTTTCTTGAGACTTTGACACCTTTAAGCTTTAATGTCACTTGATTACTCTGTAGAGGGAATGGGAATATTAGTTGGTTTTGCTACTTTTTGCCTTTCTGTTTTGATGTCTGGGATGTGAGCTATTTGAAGGCACTTGAGGTTCACTTTTTAATACTGGAGTCTGGGATCCGAACTACTTGAAGGCATACTAAAGTTCACATTCATAACATTGGGCATTGAATGAGTTGCATACTTGGCACTAGGCATAGAACAAGGTATCAAAGGATTGACTTGCTCACCTAAGGTTTTAGGGCATATTGTAATTAAGCATTCTAGAAGTTCTTGAGATCGTTTGGCATATAAGCATGCATGGCCAATTGCATTATCATGTGGTTTCTCTAACTTATCCTCTTCTACAATCTCACGGAGACATTCTAGGCTGTCCTTAAGGTATGAGAAATATGTTTGAATAGCAACTTTGTTATTCCTAAGATGAGGAGGAACATATTTCACAAACAAAGCATATTTATTACAGACATGCACCTTTGAAGCACCATTCTCCCCATTGGTCATTGGCATTTTCCATTTTACCTGACTCTTCAGATTCTCAATTTCCTTTTGCAATGAAGTTATTTTTTAATTATTTTTGTTGTGAGTGACTTTTATTTACTCAAATAACTCATTGAAATGACGTTTAACCTTTTCATTTTCTTCTAGAAAACTCTCATTTTCCTTTTGTAAGGCATTAACCAAGTTTTGAAGATGAAAATTTTGAGAATTCTGCGAATCTAAAGGAGGAGGCATTTGGGAGCCAGTCACATTGTTCATTTCACCCTTTAATTGAGAAATTTGGGCTTTCAACTTTCTGATCGTGTTACAATGAGCTTGAATCTGTTCATCACGTTTGTTTATTTCAAAAGCGCATCAAACTCTGGAACATTCGAGGATATCTTGATGTTTGAGGTTTTAACATTTTCTTTGAGATGTTGATATTTTAGTTGTAAATCAAAATGTTCAACTTCTAGTTTAGAAAAATATTTTACCAAATTATCGTGATCATCTGTTCAATTTTCTCACTTAATTTAGAGTTTTTGATTTCAAGCTCAATGACACGATCATGGGAGACTTTCAAAGCAACAGATAATTCATGAAATTGAGAAGCAGTAATAGAACAATTAGTGGCAGTATAGAACACATCTTGGGAAATACATTCAGAAATAAGAGTCTCATTCAATGTATGCAAGTTCTTCCTCTCAATCTCATTATATTTTAATGCTCTATCATAGTCACTAACCTCAACTATCATTGCATCAAATTCATTTTCCATTCTTTTAATATCTGAATCCATCCCCTTTTTAAGACTTTCAAATTGATCTTTTAGTTGTTTAAAGAAAGGCATGACCTCAGTTAGATAGCATTCTTTTGTTTTCTCAAAACCTCTTTCCCTTGAGTTATCCCGTGGGTGTGATCCTTTTCTTACAAGTTTTCTCAAAATCGACAAATAGTTGAAAAATAACATATTGACTGATTAAGGTCTTGCTCTTAGTGGCAATAGTTCTAGGAACTAAATGCATCAGTGTATTTGGAGGATACATATCGATCAGAGGCATTTTCCTAAGGGGAGGTTTGTTTCAACAAGATTTTCAATTTTTGCTTATCTAAGTCCTTTTCAGAAAACTTGTTCGGAGTTAACAACGTTTGAGGCTTAAACTTCTTCAAGGAAATCCAGTTTTCCTTCTTGTAATCATGGGGTTTGATCGTTATGTTATTCTTTTTACATTCGGGATCTTCTAGCTTCTTATTCATTTTCTCCCTAGATGCATCATCTAATTTTCTATCTTCCTCGGTGCACTCAACGCAACTAGGTTTCTGTCTAGGTTTAAGAATCTCGTTACCATCATAGATCACCTTATTAGCAGCTCTAGCCTTTTTAATGACTTCTGGATTTAGTTCCTCAACAAGGGGAATGCTATGCTTATCGCTTAAAACTCTATGCTTAGTGATCAAGTGAGTAGTCTGAATGGTATTCTCTTGTAGGTACAACTTATTTTCTAGCTTATTTTTCAAAGTTTTTAGATTGGAAAAATCATTCAAAAGTTTTGATTCCTTAGCATTGAATTCTTGCTTAAGCATTTTAACATTTTCTTGAAGTTCCTGTTTTTGCTTAGCAGTTTTAGAAAGCTTTTCTTGTAAGGAGTTTAACTCTTGTTTTAAGACTTCTTCTCTAAAGTTACTTTTTCTAATAACTGTACGCATTTGGTCATCCATCTCCTGCTCACGGGGTGGTTAATTCAAACTTAGCTCGTTATTTATAAATAGCAACACGTTCTTTATAGGCATTAAGTTCAGAGATAATAGAATCATCAGGGGTACATGCAGTGTATTCGTCAAAAGCATAGTCATCATTGACTGCATAAGTGAAGAGTGCTTATTCACTCATCGTTTTTACCCGCCTAAGACCTCAAAAATGACTAAAAACACCCAAATACGATCAAAATATGTTAAAAATATCCTCGGAGTGTGTTTTATGTCTTTCAGGTACAAAAGGATTGAAAACAGAGCGAAAACGGTATAAATCGAGTTGAAACTGGAAAAAGTCTTTGTCAAGACGTAGCCAGAAGCAGTTTTCTACATTTGGAAGCCCGAGACACTGCGTTTTGAGAGTGATCAGGGGGAAAACAACCTAAAATCTATCCCAAACCCACAAAACACCTATTTCACCATTTTTCCCCGATATCGATAATCTCCAAAAACACTTTTTAAGCCAAAACCTATTCTCTAGTTTTTAAAACCCATTTTGTAAAAATCCTATTTTTCTTAAAACAAATTTTTATTTTCAAAAACCTTAAAACTACAAAAATACATTTTTTACTTAAAACCATTTTTTACAAATAAAAAACTTTTGCTCAACCTGTTTTGGACCCCCTCCTTCTCATGATCCCCCTCCTACTTTTGAACCCTAAACCCACGACCCATTGTTTTTAACCCCCTCCCCCCCCCCAAACCAGTAATAAAACACCCATTTTACTCCCTTCTTTCTTCCTCTCTCTACCCAAAACCAGAAAAACACAAACCTTATCTCACCAAGAATTTTTATCCCGCCAAAGATCACACTCATAGCCTCGTCACCCTCCACTTTCCCCTATCACTCTCACACCTTGTAAACTGCAACCAGAAGAGGTCAAAGCATCGATCACATGTGACCCAAGCCACCTTGGCAATCCCTTGCTCACCCATTGGAGCTCAAGAAACGTTGAAGCAATGGATGGCCCAGATCATGCTTTTGATTCTCCAAGGCATTTGAATGGTGGAGATATGCTACAAAGAAGCACAAGTGCTCATTTTCAGTATTTTCCCTCACAAAGGAAGCACACTTGAAGGCTTGAAGACATAAGAAGTTATAGTATAAATAGGACTCTTGTAGCCATTGATGAGGCACCCCTAGTTTTAGTTTAAATTCAGTTTTTCTAGTTTTTAAGTTCTATTGTAGTTTACTTTTTTAAAATCAATGAAAAGCATTTTTTCAGTTTCATGTTTTATAGAGTATGGTTAGATAGTTGTTCAATCTTATTTGAAAGTTGTTAAATGTTTTTAGTTTAAACATCAAAATAATCTCAACAAAAGGGGGTCAAGCAAGCTATTTGAAAATTCAGTTAAAGCATTTTTCACACTTAAAGGGGTGTTTGGTTATCTCTTGTAAACCGGTCAAAACCCATTTCTTACCCGTTTGACTTTTTAAGTCAAACTTACCTTTAGGTTAGAAATCAGTTTTACATGTTTCAATTTTGTTTGAAATGATTTTGAGGGAATCAAGTTAAAAAGAAAAATATGTTTTTCTGTCTTTTGGGGGTCTGCACAGGACAGCAGCCTGTGCTACTGTTCTAGTGCTTTTTACTCAGCTTATTCGAAGTAAAAGTTGGAAGGTTTTGGTGTTTCTTGAGTCCTTACTTTGCTGACTAGCCTTGTGTCTATTTTTGTTGCACCAAAATCCTCCTAGCATAGTTTAATTTAAGGTTTAAAGCTGATTATGTCTCTTTTTTTTGGGTTCTATATCAGCAGCAAATATCCCAAAGAAGCTGATTACAGCTAAATTTTAAGCTGTAAACAGAGTTTTCTTAGCCCTCAGTTAGTTTTCTACAAGCCTCTACTTGCCTAACTTTGTTTTTGCAGCTTTTCCTTACTGGCAATCTCACCACTCAGCTTAAAATTAAGCTGCAAACAGGCCACCTTAGGGTGTTTTGCAGCCTGCTCTCAGCAACACATGTCACTTCCTCCTTCATTCTTTAGTTTCTTAGTGGTCAACTTCTGCTTATTTAGGTTATCAATTGCTTATTAGTTTAGCTAGCATAGGATTAGTTTAAACTTAGTTTAATTTAGCTTAATTGTACCTCTTTATAGCTTATCCCTTTTACCGCTTAGACTTAGGATTTCCACTAGTTAAAAAAAATTAAGCCAATTGTTTCCCTTTTTTTTTTTCTTTGCTTATTTAGATATTAGTAGCTTGTTTTAGTGTAAACAATGTTAGTATAATTTGTCTATGTAGTAATCTAGCTTATTCTACCATTCCTCATATTCATTTCTTTGCTCAAAAATGCTTTTAAGAGTTGTTTGGTTGTGATCTGCTCAAAATCATTTGTGGATAAGCTGAGCAAACAGCTTATTCCAAGCTTTTCATAAAAAAGGTTTTCACAAAAAGTTGGTAGTTGATCTCAGCAATAAGTCAGCAAAAAGATTTTCAAAAAAATCAAGTTTTCAAAAGTGGAGCCAGGGATTGTGGGGGTCTCCACAGATCACTCACAACACCTCACAACATCACCTCACACTACCATTCCCTTGGGACTTGTCTCATTAATTTCTTGCACAATCAATTTCTTAAGTAGCTTTGCAGTTTTGGGTTTTAAGCCATTCTGAGCTTATTTGGTAGCTTATTTCCATAACAACCCACTGTTTCAGATTTTTACTAGAATCATTAACATTTAAAGTACTTTTAGTGAATTTTTCAGATTTTTCAAAAATAGTTTAGTATTTTTTATAATTTAATTAGATTAAAATAGTTTTTAATTCGTAATAATTATTTTAAAAGTCGAAAAAATTCCCTGCTTTTTTCTAAAATTATTTTTAGTCGATTAGAACGTAGGAAAATTGTTTTCACACCCGTAGCCCTAAAATTGCAAAACTTTTACGTTTATGGCTCGGGGTGGTTGCCGGGTTTTACGTTTTTTTGTTTTAGCACCCTAGGACTTAGTTTAGCTTCGTTTTATCATTCCTTAGACTTAGTAGTAGTTAATTTGTAGTTTATTAGGTTTCCCTTGCCTTAATTACCTTCCCGTTAATTAATTTGTAGAAAACGTAATTCAAATCAAACAAATCATCAAAACCAATTCAAGTTATAAATCACAAAACTCAACGAATCCTTCCATTCACACCTCGTTGGGACACGACCCGGGAAATCACTTTTCCTGTATCACTTTTATCACACCCGTAAGGTTTGGTACGTTAACCCTTTTCCTAAAAGGTTAATTTGTCGAATTTTACAGTTAATTTGATATATTGATATTGTGTTTTTCACCACTCACAAACAAACGAATCAAATTTTGAAACATTGCCGGGAGGTGTGTTGCGACAATATCGTGATTTTTGCGATTAGTGACTTGAAGAACCTTCCTCGTGAAGTTATTGTTATTTGAAAATACAAAATATTTTCCTTTCTTTGTATATATATGTAAAAGATTAAAAATACAAAAAGATTTTTGCTTGTTGTTTTAAATAATATAGAAGACACAATCAATATAACATTCTCAACTGAGGTGTTATCATTATAAGTTCCCGAACAAAAGATTTAAAACTTGCCTTTGTGTCGCTCGTGTTTTGGTTTATTTCTATCGGATAAACAAACTGTGTGAGGGGTATAAGGACGGCGACATTAAATTGCTTGGAATGAAAGAGGCGGGTTTTTAATAAGCTGACCTAATAAGCTTCTCCGTTCCTTTGTGCGTTTATCTTATAGAAGTGATCAATTCACTTGGGATTATTGGTTTAAGTTCACTGTGTTTTGCCTCGGTCTTGTTTTAATTGATAGTGTTGTTTTTGGAAGTGCATGCGACTCGCTTTCGCAAGCTCGTAGACGTAACCGTAACCAAGCAAACGTACCCGAGATACGTATCGTCGAACAAATCACAATGACACATAACCAAGGGAACGGACCTCAAGTCCCAGACTGCACAGTCCACAAGATCCAAGCTCCGATCTCCGAACGATGGAGGAGCTTTGCCAACCCACGATGGATGGACGGGGTGGTCCAATTGCGCCGCTTAACATCGAAGCCACGGACTTTGGACTTAAGCATCACATGATCCAACAAGTCCAAAGCTTTTGCCAATTTCACGGAAGGTCGGGTGACGATGCCAACAAGCATCTCGACAAATTTCTCACCGTCACCCAAAGCATGAAGCAAAATGGGGTCTCCGATGACGCCCTTCGCTTATATCTCTTTCCTTATTCCTTGACGCTTCATGCCACCGCATGGTTTGATCATCTTCCCAAGAATTCAATCCATAGTTTCGACGAAATGATCTCCAAATTCTTGGCGAAATACTTTCCACCGTCGATGGTGACGAAACTACGGAATAAAATCAGTAATTTTTAAGCAAGAACCCGATGAGTCCTTATTTAAGGCATGGGAACGCTATAAGCTTTTGATTGATCGATGTCCGAACCACAATATGTTGCTTGTCACCCAAATAGATACATTCTATAACGGGTTAACATTGAGATATCGTGACACAATCAATCTTTGCTGCTGTAGGTGGTACCTTTATGAAAAGGCGACCCGAAGAGTGCTATGATCTCATCGAAAACATGACTGCCCACCACAATTATTGGGATTCCTCAGCCCGAGAGGAGTGAGTCAATGAGATCTACCACTCTTCCATCTTCGGAATACACGACTCTCACCAAAAAGATCAAAGAAATATCCAACCTTCAGCTGCTTAAAATGAGTCTAAATAATAATCAACAAGTGAATGTCGTGAACAAGAGTTGTGAAACTTGTGGTGGTCCACACCCTTATTTCGAGTGTCCAGCCTCCGGTGGCTTCACTTAAGAGAGCGTATATGCCTTTCGGGTTCCTACAATACGGGAGGTAATTCCTACCAACCGCAAGGAGACCGTAACCTTCTAAGCTATCGTTCTAACAATTACCTTGGACCAACCGGGTTTAATCAAAATCAGAACAATCAAAATGTGCAAAATAGAAATAATCAGTTTAATCAGAATCAGAATCGGAATTTTCAAAATCAAGGTTCTCAAAATCAAGGAAATTATAATCAAAACCGATTCCAAGCTCCGCAACAAACTGTTCAAGCCCCACAGCCTCAAGCTTCCATTGACATTGCTAATTACATCAAAAACAATGAAGCTAAGATGGTGTCCATGCAAAATCAAATTACCACTTTGAAGAATGATTTCACTTCTGAGCTTAGAGCTACTAGTAACAAGATTGATCAATCTCATAGCAAGATTGAAAGCATGATTGCTAGTCTCATGAGTCAAAAGAGTCAAGCTTCAACTTCGGGAGCTCTTCCGAGTAATACCATTCCCAACCCAAAGGGAGAGTTGAATGTTATTGCTACTCGTAGTGGTAAATCTTATGAGGGACCCTCGATGCCTAATCCTTCTCCGGTGAGGGATGTGGAACAAGAAACCGAGGAGCCAAAGGACAAGGTGCATATCTCAAGCCCACGAAGTACCGCACAAGTCCAACCTCCGGTTGTCCTACCTCCAATTTTGGAACCCGTTGTTCCGATGAACACTCCTAAGCCTTCACTTCCTTATCCTTCAAGGCTTAATGACCAAAAGCTCCGTGATAAGACTAGTCAACAAATGGAGAAGCTTATCCAAATCTTTCAAGATTTTCACTTCGAGATTAGTTTTGCGGACGCTCTTCTTCTTATGCCCAAGTTCGGTCCGACAATCAAGAATTTGTTGAATAACAAAGAAAAGATTTTCGAAATGGCCAAAACTTCATTGAACGAGAATTGTTCGGCGGTTATCCTCAAAAAGCTTCCCGAAAAGCTAGGAGACCCCGGAAAATTCCTAATCCCGTGTGATTTTCAAGGAATAGTTCAATGCTCCGCTTTGGCCGATCTTGGTGCGAGCATTAACTTAATGCCACACTCCATGTGGAAGAAGCTTTCATTACCTCCGCTTACACCTACATGTATGATCCTCGAGCTTGCGGACCGTACAAGTTCTCGTCCGCTAGGTATAGCCGAGGATGTATTTGTGAAAGTAGGCAAGTTTCATTTCCCCGCCGACTTTGTTGTTGTCGAATTTGATGCCGATCCCCGAGTACCCCTCATCCTTGGGAGGTGCTTCTTGAAAACGGGTCGGGCATTGATCGACGTTGATGAAGGGGAAATCACTTTGAGGGTAAACAAGGAAGCCGTTACTTTCAATCTAGATCAAGTTACAAGATACTCCCCCAATTATGAAGACACTTCCGTCAACAAAATTGATGTCATTGACATTGTTTCGGAGGATTATTCTCAAGAACTTCTTGGATTCTCGAGTGGCAATCCCACTTGGTTGATCCCATCGTTGCTCGCTCTTTCCCTCCCCTCACTCCGTTTGAGGGAAGTGACTTTATCTTGGAAGAGATTGAAGCATACTTGTCTAGTGATTCGGTTTCATGGGAAATTGAACACGCTCCCATCGACTTTATCGAGGAGACATTCTTCTCATCGAGAAAATGCTCAATGAAGACCCTTCCGCACTCCCTCCTCAAGAACTTCATAAGAGGAAATAAAACTATCGAAAAATCTAATGATCCTCCCGAGGTCGAAGCAGGACTTACCACCTCATCTAAGTACGCATTTTTGGAGGTGACAATAAATCACCCGTCATTATTGCTAAAGACTTGGTGAGGATGAAAAAGCCGCTCATAAAGGTTTTGAAGTCACACAAGCGAGCCATCGCTGGAAACTTTCGACATCAAGGTAATTAACCCGGAATTTTGTACACACAAGATTCTTAGGGAGGATGACTTCAAACCGGCGGTCCAACAACAAAGAAGGGTGAATCCTAAAATTCATGAGGTTATCAAAAAAGAAGTCATAAAACTTCCGATGCTTGGATTGATTTACCTATCTCGGATAGTCCTTGGGTGAGTCCCGTTCATTGTGTGCCCAAAAAGGGTGGCATAACCGTTGTTGAAAATGATGAAAGCGAGTTGATTCCTACTCGATTGGTTACGGGATGGCGTGTTTGTATTGACTATCGAAAGTTTAATGAAGCCACCCGTAAAGACCACTTTCCCTTACCCTTCATGGACCAAATGCTTGAGAGATTAGCGGAAACGAATACTATTGTTTTCTCGATGGTTTCTCGGGTTACTTTCAAATACCCATTGACCCACAAGATCAAGAAAAGACCACATTCACGTGTCCTTATGGAACATTTGCTTACCGATGCATGCCTTTTGGCCTGTGTAATGCTCCCGATGCGTTCAAAGGTGTATGATGGCCATTTTCCATGACATGATCGAAAAGACTATGGAAGTCTTTATGGATGATTTTTAGGTCTTTGGGGATTCTTTCCAAACATGTCTCTCCCATTTGGACAAGATGCTTGAACGTTGTGAAAACACGAATCTTTGTCTAAATTGGGAGAAATGTCACTTTATGGTTAAAGAGGGAATTGTCCTCGGCCATAAAATTTCTAAGAACGGGATTGAGGTTGACAAAGCAAAAGTTGATGTCATTGCAAAATTACCTCCTCCCACAACCGTCAAATGAGTTAGAAGTTTCCTTGGTCATGCCGGATTTATCGTCGTTTCATTCAAGACTTTTCAAAAATATCTCGGCCTATGACCCGACTTCTTGAAAAAGATACTCCTTTCATGTTCTCTAGTGAGTGCATTGAAGCTTTTCAAACTCTTAAAAAGAAGCTCACGGAAGCACCGATTCTAGTTGCCCCCGATTGGGAATTACCATTTGAACTTATAATGCGACCTTAGTGATTTCGCCATAGGTGCATTTTGGGAACAGAAATCAAAACATTTCCACCTATACATTATGCTAGCAAAACTTTGACGAAGCTCAAGCACATTACACTCTGACGGAGAAAAATTACTAGCGTGGTGTATGCTTTAGTTTCGGCCATACTTGATCTTGTCAAAAGCATAGTGTATACGGATCTTTCGGCTCTCAAATATCTCTTTGCTAAGCAAGATGCAAAGCGAGATTGCTCCGGTGGGTTCTCCTCCTACAAGAATTTGATATCATCATCCGTGATAAAGTGAGAACCTAGCGGTGATCATCTTCTCGTCTTGAAAATCCTCATCAAGGTGTGCTTTCGAGAAAAAGAAATCAATGAAACATTTCCTCTCGAGACACTTAATGTGATATCTAATCGTGAGATCGAGTACCCATGGTTTGCCGACTTTGCAAACTATCATGCGGGCAACTTTGTTGTGAAAGGGATGTCGTCCCAACAAAAGAACAAGTTTTTCAAAGATGTTAAGCATTATTTACGGGGCGACCCTACTTGTTCAAAATCTGTGCGGATCAAGTCATCCGCGGTGTGTTCACGGCCAAGCAGTGAAATTCTCAAAGCTTGTCATAATGGACCCACGGGGGACATCATGGCCCGAACTACACGCCAAAAGGTGTTTGACTCGGTTTCTATTGGCCTACAATCTACAAAGATGCCGACTTAGTCAAATCTTGCGGCGCTTGTCAACGTCATAGCAACATCTCGAAAAGAGATGAAATGCCTCAAAATGCCATTCAAGTGTGCGAGATCTTTGACGTTTGGGGCATCGACTTTGTGGGCCGTTCGAATCTTCTCGAGGGAACAAGTATATACTTGTGGCGGTCGATTATTTGTCCAAGTGGGTAGAAGCGGCGCTACCCACCAACGACGCCAGTAGTTGTGAAGTTCTTAAAGTCTCTTTGCCCGTTTGAACTCCCCGTGCCATCATTAGTGATCGCGATGCGCACTTTTAGCGACCATCGAAAGTGATGCTTAGTCGATTGTCACTCCCGTCTCTCTACCGCGTATCACCCCCAAACTAGTGGGCAAGTGGAGGTTTCGAATCGGGGTTTGAAAAGAATCTTGGAGAGGACCGTAGGTGAAAATCGTGCCTCTTGGTCGGACAAACTTGACGATGCACTTTGGGCCTTCGTGCAAACACAAAACACCCATCGGGTGTACTCCCTAGCTTGTATGCGGAAAGTGTCATCTCCGATCGAGCTCGAGCACAAAGCCTATTGGGCCTTGAAGCATGTAAATTTTGACCTTAAGTCCGCGGGTGATCACCGAAAAGTTCAACTCAATGAATTAAATGAACTCCGTGATCAAGCCTACGAGAACTCGTTGATTTACAAGAAAAAGACAAAGAAGATCCATGACTCAAAGATCAAGACCGTGTTTTCAAGCGTCGGTGACGAGTCCTTCTTTTCAATTCTAGATTGAAAATCTTCTCGGGGAAGCTTAAGACCCGTTGGACTGGTCCATTCACCGTTGCCAAAGCTTTCCCATATGGCACGTGAGTTATCTCAAACCGACGGGCCAAACTTCAAGGTGAATGGACATAGGTTGAAGCACTATTTTGGAGGGGACATACCATCCATGGTTGTCCCGGATCTCCAAACCTTCCCACGCAATGAATTCGGGGTCGAGTCAAGCTAGCGACTCGGTTAACAAAAACAGTAGCATTCCATGGGTTTTCACCCATGTTTCTGACTTCTCTCTATTTTCTAACAACTAAGTGTGGGGGGGAAACCTCCACGGTGTTTGCTTCTTGTGTTTGCTCAAGTTTTCGGGAATCCCCTTGATTGTGATGATTGATCGCTTTGTTTTAATCGGTAGCCCAATATCCGATCAATTTTGCTAACGTTTATCACGGGGATATGTTTTCCAAAATCCTTTATGTGTTAAATAACAGATTTAGATCACACACTTGGCTAGTGGTATTACCTTTTTCCGTTCGATAGTATAAACTTCGGCCGGGACTTTGAATATTGAGGGCAATATTCAATTCTAAGTGTGGGGAATTACGTCGAATTTTGTCACATTTGTACCCTTTAGTCCCTAGTACCCCGTTTGACCAAAATTTTAAAAATTTTGCATGAAAAGTGCTTTGCACAAAATAAAGTGTTAATGCTTCGGCATTAATGAAAGTTTAGTCTTCATTAGGTTAGAACAAAGGGAATCCGACTACTTAGAGTGTTGATCTAGCTACTTCATACGATTAGGCTAAGTTTTTACGAGTTGTGCAAATGAAAATGCTAAGCGTGAAGTAGTTGGTTCTCTTTAAAGCTTATATAAGTAATCTGGCTTTTTCTCGGTAGCTCTTAATTGAACCTAATATAGTGTCGTTTTCAAAACTTTGAACATAAATGCGTTTGTTATGCAATAAAACTTTAGCGATTTTGATAAAGGTTCAACTTTTTTGTTTAAATTTTTGGGAAAGCATACTTTCTTAAAATCAGATAAAATTGCAAAATGAAAGTATCGTAAAAGTGCTTGAATGATGCAAAAGTAAAATTGCAAGTCAAAAGTCAAAAAAAAAAGTGAATGAAAAATGAAAAAAAAAATGTTGGTGAAATAAAAAGTTATGAATAAATGTGCAAAACTTGCTTTTTCTCAAATTTAAATCGGGAGTTGAACTTCGGTTAAATCAATTTTATCTTAAAAGCAACGGGAATTTATAGATTATTAATTTCAAAGGTCTAGAAAGCTTGGTAATATTCTCGTGGGGTGTCAACTTTGGTCACTTAAAACTTATGTTTTGGGATGTGCGAGAAGAAAGCGTTACATGGTGATTTGGCCTTTGAGTTTTCAATCTCTAAATAATCGGTGGTTGTTGTCCATTCAAGTCTTAATATTAAGTTAGCGGAAGTTTCTAAACATTTGGAATCGAAATCCAGTGATTCACGTACTATTCTCGTGGGGTGTCAAAAGCTGGTCACTAAAGCCAAGCTGGTTTGGGATGTCCGAGAGAAAGAAACGCTACATGGAAAAGGCCCTTTTCGAACCTTAAGTTTTTAGATTTTCGGTGAATTAATATCAAATTTGAATAGATAACAACCGTGATGAGTGTCGATTTTTATGATCAAAGTTTTGTAAACAACACACACACCTTATATAGTAATTATTGCGGGAGTAAAAAAGTTAAGTCTTGACTTACATAGATTACTTGTATAAGTAGTGTTAGCATTTTACAAAAACATTTGCACAATAAGTCTAGACTTAGTTTGGGAGTATAAAAAAGAGGATGACGATTACAATTCTCTGGAGACACCCATTTTGGTGAATCCGTTCCATGATACCGCTTATATTTTGATAATCAAGCATGTTGTTTACATTTCAGTTTAAGTTTCTCGCATCAAATAAAAAGTCGAAACGGGGTAGTCTTGGTAATCTTGAGTCTTTCATTACTTCATATGATCGATTGCTAGGGACTAGCAATTGCCTAGTGTGGGGGAATTTGATGAGTTCTTATTCACTCATCGTTTTTACCCGCCTAAGACCTCAAAAATGACTAAAAACACCCAAATCGATCAAATATGTTAAAAATATCCTGGTGTGTTTTATGTCTTTCAGTACAAAAAGTTGAACAGGCAGCGGGATAAATCAGGTTGAAACTGGAAAAGTCTTTGTCAAGGCGTTAGCGGCGATTTCTACATTTCGAAGCCGAGACGTTTTGAGAGTGATCGAGGGGAAAACAACCTAAAATCTATCCCAAACCCACAAAACACCTATTTCACCATTTTTCCCCGATATCGATAATCTCCAAAACACTTTTTAGCCAAAAACCTATTCTCGTTTTTAAAACCCATTTTGTAAAAATCCTATTTTTCTTAAAACAAATTTTTATTTTCAAAAAACCCTTAAAACTACAAAAATACATTTTTTACTTAAAACCATTTTTTACAAATAAAAAACTTTTGCTCAACTGTTTTTGGACCCCTCCACTTTTGAACCTAAACCCCGACCCATTGTTTTAACCCCCTCCCCAAACCAGTAATAAAACACCCATTTACTCCTTCTTTCTTCCTCTCTCACCCAAAACCGGAAAAACACAAACCTTATCTCACCAAGAATTTTTATCCCGCCAAAGATCACACTCATAGCCTCGTCACCCTCCACTTTCCTATCACTCTCACTTTTGTAATGTGCAGCTTGAAGAGGTCAAAGCATCGATCACATGTGACCCAAGCCACCTTGGCAATCCCTTGCTCACCCATTGGAGCTCAAGAAACGTTGAAGAAATGGATGGCCCAGATCATGCTTTTGATTCTCCAAGGCATTTGAATGGTGGAGATATGCTCAAAAAGCACAAGTGCTCATTTTGATTATTTTCCTCACAAAGGAAGCACACTTGAAAGCTTGAAGACATAAAGTTATAGTATAAATAGGACTCTTGTAGCCATTGATGAGCACTAGTTTTAGTTTAAATTCAGTTTTCTAGTTTTTAAGTTCTATTGTAGTTTACTTTTAAAAAATCAATGAAAAGCATTTTTTTTCAGTTTCATGTTTTATAGAATATGTTTAGATAGTTGCTCAATCTTATTTGAAAGTTGTTAAAGTTTTTAAGTTTAAGCATCAAAATAATCCCAACAAAAGGGGGTCAAGCAAGTTATTTGAAAATTTAGTTAAAGTGTTCTTCACACTTAAAGGGGTGTTTGGTTATATCTTGTAAACTGGTCAAAAACCCATTTCTTACCCATTTGACTTTTTAAGTCAAACTCATCTTTAGGTTAGAAATCAGTTCTACATGTTTCAGTTTAGTTTGAAATGATTTTGATGGAATCAAGTTAAAAAGGAAAATATGTTTTTCTGTCTTTTGGGGTTCTGCACAGGACAGCAACCTGTGCTACTATTCTAGTGCTTTTTACTCAGCTTATTTGAAGTAAAAGTTGGAAGGTTTTGGTGTTTCTTGAGTCCTCACTTTGTTGACTAACCTTGTGTCTAATTTTGTTGCACCAAAATCCTCCTAGCATAGTTTAATTTAAGGTTTAAAGCTGATTATGTCTCTTTTTTTTGGGTTCTATATCAGCAGCAAATGTCCCAAAGAAGCTGATTACAGCTAAATTTTAAGCTGTAAACAGAGTTTTCTTAGCCCTCAATTAGTTTTCTACAAGCCTCTACTTGCCTAACTTTGTTTTTGCAGCTTTTCCTTACTAGCAATCTCACCACTCAGCTTAAAATTAAGCTGCAAACAGGCCACCTTAGGGTTTTCATTTGCTCTCAAACAACACAGGTCACTTCCTCCTTCATTCTTTAGTTTCTTAGTGGTCAACTTCAGCTTATTTAGGTTATCAATTGCTTATTAGTTTAGCTAGCATAGGATTAGTTTAAACTTATTTTAATTTAGCTTAATTGTACCTCTTTATAGCTTATCCCTTTTACCGCTTAGACTTAGGATTTCCACTAGTTAAAAAAAATTAAGCCAACTGTTTCCCTTTTTTTTTTCTTTGCTTATTTAGATATTAGTAGCTTGTTTTAGTGTAAACAATGTTAGTATAATTTGTCTATGTAGTAATCTAGCTTATTCTACCATTCCTCATATTCATTTCTTTGCTCAAAATCTGTTTAAGAGTTGTTTGGTTGTGATCTGCTCAAATCTGTTGTGGATAAGCTGAGCAAACAGCTTATTCCAAGCTTTTCATAAAAAAGGTTTTCACAAAAAAGTTAGTAGTTGATCTCAGCAATAAGCTGTAAAAAAGATTTTCAAAAAAAAATCAAGTTTTCAAAAAGTGGAGCGAGTTGAACACTGGGTCTCACATCACTCACCAACACCTCACAACATCACCTCACTACCAGTTGCCCTTGGGACTTGTCTCATTAATTTCTTGCACAATCAATTCCTTAAGTAGCTTTGCGGTTTTGGGTTTAAGCCATTCTGCTTATTTGGTAGCTTATTTCCATAACAACCCCTTTGTTTGATTTTTACTAGAATCATTAACATTTAAAGTAGTTTTAGTGAATTTTTTAGATTTTTCAAAAATAGTTTACTATTTTTTATAATTTAATTAGATTAAAATAGTTTTTAATTAAATATAATATTTTAAAAGTGAAAAAATTCAGCTTTTTCTAAAATTATTTTTAGTCGATTAGAACGTAGGAAAATTGTTTTCACACTCGTAGCCCTAAAATTGCAAAACTTTTACGTTTATGGCTCGGGGTGGTTGCCGGGTTTTACGTTTTTTAGTTTTAGCACCCTAGGACTTAGTTTAGCTTCGTTTTATCATTCCTTAGACTTAGTAGTAGTTAATTTGTAGTTTATTAGGTTTCCCTTGCCTTAATTACCTTCCCGTTAATTAATTTGTAGAAAACGTAATTCAAATCAAACAAATCATCAAAACCAATTCAAGTTATAAATCACAAAACTCAACGAATCCTTCCATTCACACCTCGTTGGGACACGAACCGGGAAATCACTTTTCCGGTATCACTTTTATCACACCCGTAAGGTTTGGTGCGTTAACCCTTTTCCTAAAAGGTTAATTTGTCGAATTTTACGGTTAATTTGATATATTGATATTGTGTTTTTCACCACTCACAAACAAACGAATCAATAAGATACATCACTTGTTACAATCTCACTTTCACTTTGTTTCACATATTGATCATATGGGACAACATTGATATTACCCATATTTTCAATATCTGACTCAATAATTACAGTTGATTGTACTTCGTCATGTATCTTTTGCTCATCAACTTCATCGTATAGTTTTAGTATCTCATAAATGATTTTTTGTCTTTGGATGGACCAGCTTGTGGTGATGAAGAGACTTTAGGAGGGACCATTGGAGAAATGCTAGCCATGAAAATGGTTTTTGCAGTAGGTTCATCATCAACATCAGTGCATTATTCATCACATCGGCTGACTTGAAGGCATTACGATGATTGTGGCCTATCTCTGATGGTTGCTCATCCATGCATCATATGTCTTGTCATTTCCTTCAGCAGAAACAACAACTCCTCTTCATCTAAAAGCGCACCATTATCACGAGCTTGCAAGCAACATCTTATCCACCGAAGTACTCTGCATTAGAAATTGTTTTGGCGATGTGAGTTCCTTGCAATATGTCCCTCACTCGCGGTTAGCACTTGATAGGTTTTGCTTGTCCGATTTCCATTCCTTCCCTATTCGATTTCCCACATATCCTCTACCGACTCCACCTCTTTCCTTGTTAGTCTTGCTTTCTTGGTAGGTACACCATAACCTTCCCATCTCGGCCAGTGAAAGCTGATTGTGTGGATTGGATCTTTGTTACGAGGTTGTTGGTGTGTGGAGAGTTCATGTTTGACTAATCATGAGAGCCATTGATTAATGAAGTTTCCCATGGAGTGCATTATCGGCTTGTTTGAACATTGGATCGGGAATGAGTTTGTGATTACCATTACCCATGGGTATAACTTGAGATGCTTTGGTGGTAATTCTAATGTTTGAGTAGAAGGCGTTGAATCATTTGATGAGCTTGTCTCTCCCACGTTGGTTTTGAATGATCAAGAATCCTTTTTCAAACATATGTCTCATTAGAAAAAGGAAGGCATAGAGTTGCTCCATGTTTGTATTCTTCAATCCTTTGGTTAGCTTCACAGAGGTGACAAACTTGTGCCATTCGGGATTCATGTTGATCACAAACTTTGAGTTCAGTTGAATGTTTGGCATAGTCATTCTGATGTTCCTCATGTCATTAACAAGCTTGTGGAATCTCCCGTAATACTCATAGACACTCTCATCTGGTTTCATCTTGAAGTGCCCAAATTCATCATAGAGTTGTGATTCTCTGTCTTCCATAGTTAATTGAACGAGAAAAGAAGCATCTTGAAATTATCCCACACAGCCTTGGCCGATTGTTGTGATTGATAAGCTTGTAGATATCTTTTGGAAGACCTTGAAGTATGATGTTAGAAGCCATGATATCAGCATCAAATCTCTTTTTTCTCATATCACAGCTCATCATACGTCTTTGGTGCATCTATTCCATAGATCATTATTCCATCTGTAGTTGTATCAATTAAGTCTCTTGTAGTCTCAATCTGAAAAGGTCCTTCATCAATCGATTTGAGAATGTTGACCCCATTTTCCTTTCAAGACATGCTGTCGATTCTTTGAGCCCGAGTCGTAGTCGGTTCACATCAAGCATGGGTGGGCCAGTATCACGAACAATTTGCTTGAACATCCCTTAGCATGGAGATGATTGTAGGTACGTTGGTAGACATGTTTAAAGATTACACGGGATTTTATAAATCAATGATTAAACCGGGAAATAGATTCTTTCACGGGTTTTTACTAAATCATGAGAAAACCGTATTACACACAAAAGTCAACCAAGTCGCTAAGAATCCTTGAACCAAGTCGCTAAGCACTAAGTTGCTAAGTAATAACAAGACAAGTCTAAGTTCCAAATCGCTACAAATTTTGGACAATTCACTATGCACCAAGTCGCTAAGATGTCAAATCGCTAAATAGCAACTCGCTAAGGTCCAAATCGCTAACACCAAGTCGCTCTGACGAAACTAAAAGAACAAATTAGCTATCAAAATGAAAGCAAGTCGCTACCACACCAGTCGCTACGTGGTGGAGAATCCAATAAGTGTCTTGTTTGTGGCTTGTCTCAAAGGCAAGTCGCTATGACCAAGTCGCTACCAAAACTCACTACAACTCCTACCTTTTCGGAAGCAAGTCGCTACCAAGAAATTCACTCAGGCCAGTAAGCTACCAAAAAACTTTAAAACACACTTTTCAATTCAAAACAAGCTCAACCACAGTGATTCAAGCTTACCAAATCAAAACCCAAGCACATACAATGATCCTAAACACAAAGTACACCCAAAATTCAAACTTTAACACAAGAAATGAACCAAATGATGCAAAAACCACTAAACTTTTTCAAACTCAAAAACTATCTAAAAACCACTAGAAATCCAAGGATATGTAAGAGATGATCTAACCATGGCTCTTGATACCATTTGTAACATATTGGATTTCATAAACACATCAAAGCATAAACACAATAGGTGTATAAGATGAGTTTTAGAGAGAGAAAGTTAGAGGTTTGGGAACTTTAGTGAGAGAAAGAAAAATCTTATTATGAGCTCCAACTCTCTACCTTGGGAGGTAGAGAGTATTTATAGTCTTACAATAAACGCCACTGACGGGTGTGGATTAGGCATACAGTGGGTAAAGACCCGTCCGTCCTCCACGGTGTTACTTAACTAAATACTACATAACATTAAATAACTACGACCACGAGCTTTCTAACGATTACATATACTTGAGGTGACCGACACTTTAACTACTGGATTTTCCAAATCCTAACAGCAACATAAATTTTTCGCCTTCCAGAAAGTTATTATAACAGATAATGTAATACTAAAACATTACTCGTTGAAAATTGTAGTTACACAGTATCTGTCGCCGTACTTGCAGCGGATACCCTGCTAGTATTTAAGTAATAGTTTATTGGTTCGCGTTCTCCTTGAAGATTGCTTCGGAATGAGCTTTCATGCGTCCAAAATGGAGTTGATGTGAATAAGATATCACGTCCCTAAGTTAAGCATTAGGTACCTGTGGAAAACTAGAAGGGGGGGTTGAATGGTTTTACCGATTAAAACTTGGTTTTAAACTATTTAGATCGACTTATGTCAATCTATTGAACATGTGTGTTGGATGTTGATAGACAAGCATATATAAGTATGTAATGAAAAGATAAGGATTAAGAAGCACAAAACCACAACGCAGGTATTTATAGTGGTTCGGCTACAAGGACACCTTCCTTGCCCTACTCCACTCCCCGAGTCACCTACTCAAGAGTTCATAAACACTACACGACACCAACTCCTTATGGCGGAGAAGCCTTCTAGCGTTGCCAACTCTTTATCGGTACAAGGCTAGATATCGGGTTCTTCCACGAGGTAGAACCAAACCTATCACAACGTCGCCTACCTTTATCGGTACTAGGCTAGATATCGAGTTCCATTACAATGGAGGAACTACTACCCAAACACTACAAAACACCTAACCCAAAAGGAGATCTACTCCTTTTACCAACATCAACAAGGATATCAATATCCTTTGACTCAATACTAATCTATCTTGTACATCGAATCACACCATATCGAATGTACACCTTAGGCACCTTTCACTAATGCCTTTGACTCGATCTTCAAGACACCTTTCACTAATGCCTTGTGACTTGCCTTCTAGGCACCCTTCACTAATGCCTTTAGCCTTGACTTCTAAGCACACTTCACTAGTGCTTTCAATACGGACGATCGACACCCTTCACTAATGTCTTCATCTTGACTCTTTTAGACATCTTTCACTAATGTCTTCAACACTACACTTCTTATGAAAAGAGAGACTATCAACAAGAGAACCTTAGTAGTCATGATGATGACGAAGCATGGCAACTCATGGACTTGAGCTTTTCGTCTTCAAAAAAGATGGTGATCTTGCCTTTAAGAGGAACCTAGAGAATCACACAAAAACAAAACTACATACATAGATCACTTGGATCTGAGGTTAGAGTTTATAACTCAAAGAGAAAATATGTGAAAAGGGGTGAAAACAATGAGAAATGGCTCACTATTTATAGAGAAAATGGCTCTTGTTCCACGGATCCCTCACTTGAGGATCCGTCTAGTCTGTCTTGGGGATCCGTGGGACGCTCCCTTTTGCCCATGGGTTTTGGGTCATGGGTCATGAGTTATGGATCATGGATATCCAAGTAGATACAATGTATCTATAAGATGCAATGCATCTAGTCTATGGTTCATGGATTAAAACTATGGGACATGGATTAAAACCATGGGTCATGGATATCATCCATATATGACATAAGCATGATGTCATACAATGGGTTATGGGTCAAGCTCCATGGGTATGGGTCATGGACTTTGGGTTGTACCTAACTACATTCAATGTATTTGGTCAATGGCTCAAATACTTAAGTTTCTACCCAATTGTATTACCCATTATAATACATACTAGTTATGCATATATTTGTCCAATATGTAAACACTAGTTGTTGTACATATGTATTACTAGATCATAAAATCACTTATACTTGTTTTAGTGTTTTATATGAAAACGTAAGTGTGTTAGAAAACTATTGGCTCAAACCATTTACGTATCAGGTAAAATTGCCATTTTTACCAATGTTACTCAAATATAGTGCGTTCGTTTGCCTCTAACGGGCCAACACAAACGGGATTCGTCAATCCCAATAGATCTATTCACAATATTCGTGCCCACTCTTACTAGTGATTAATGATTCATGATTAAGGGACTTAAGTTTGGCAAATGCGGTAACTTAGTACTAATAAAACAATCATATAAGTATACATTTTGAAAGCAATGTGTTCGGTTTAAAATAAAGCATGTATCTCCCCCAAGGGTTTGTAAAACAATTAAGTAATAGAAAGTGGGGCTATGAACTCACCTCAAAGTAAATGATAGCAAATGTATAATGAGAATGATGGATATGCCATGAGAACTTCAAGAGCAACCTAGAGAATAGGATGTTGCGTTAGGTTCAGAATAATGCCTAAGAGAACATAAACGAGCCTATATATGCATTTATATAGATTATGATGTAGTATTTGTATGTTTGTTTATAGAAATGGTCTAGTTGTGAAAACGTGTTTAGTTTATAGATATCGTACTACCGTTCGGGCCATCATAATTGAGAGGTCATGCGATAACGTTAGAGGCTAGGACACTTTAAATCGTAAATCCGCAGCTTCAAATTAGATCGTTTTACCCAAATGAACCCCTCACATGAAGTTCCCTAGTGTTGTAGTGCTCAATACGTAAAACATGGATTTTGATTACTTGATTATATGATATATTAATAGTTTATAAATACAATAAATAAACTAACAAAGTTTATAAGTATTTAAATAAGTTTGAGTTTTATAAATACTTACCTTAATATAGAATGCTTGAGTATTATGGAAGAATAAAATATTAGCGGAGCTTCGACGTAGAATTTGCAATCTTCGAAAACCCGAGGCTATTAGAAGATTATAACAACTTCTTGAAAACCGAAGAAGAAATGAAGATTATAACAATGTCTTTTGGAGACTTGAAGTTATTTGAAGATTATAACGACTCTTTCTTGAAAACTTCCAAGAACGAAGATCAAGCGCTATTTTCTTCAGAACACATGAATGTTCTTACAAGATCTATACGAAATGCCTTAGGTTTAGGACTTTAGATGTTAAGAAGGTGTGGTGCAAGAAAAAATGAAGTGATTTGCTTGGTATTTATAGGCTAGAGATTATGGTTAACTATATATTGGGTTAAAAACTAACCATGGTTAAATTTACATATGTAAATGATCTAAAGGAAGTATGCTTAGGATTTTGACTGACAACAGTGACTCCCCTAGAGGTTGTCACAATTGGTGACAAGGCTTAGATGATAAGTCTTGATCTTATCTTGGTTGCAGTGAGTTTTGGTTCGATTAATAAGCTAATCGAAAGTTGTTAAGCCATAAAACATAAAAGCGGGTATCGTAAAAATATGAAACTTATAGGAATGATTAAACTCATCATTATACTCCATATAAAAATATAAAATGGGTGATAAGTCTCATTGGGTGCAAAAGCGGCGCTTAAAGCTGAAAATCTACGGGTCAAAAGCGTAATCGCAATTTCGAGAAAAAAACGAAATTTAGGAAATGATGTGAATTTATTTAGAGTAGACTAAAATTAGTCTAAAAGTGATATGAGATGTTAAAATATGGTTTTCGTCGTACGTGGGATAACTTACATGTTATTAAGTGAAGTTTAAAAGTTCGCGATTTAAGCAAAAATGTAGAACGTACAAGGTTAATTCCTTTATGGTCAAAGGAGGAGGAAAATATGTTTGAATTTTCCAAAAAATGTAAAAGTGTCAAAACATATATTAGAAACGGTCTGGGAATCGTTAGATCTGGATGTAAGTAGAATTGTTTAAAGCGTAAGTTTAGTTTTAAATGCGGCGCGAGGGTTTATTTGGTAACATTTTAAAATGAAATCTAAAAAAATTCTCTAATTTATTATGAGTGATCTAAAAATTCATCTGATGAGAGGAAAATTGTCAAAGTTGATTTTCGTTATGCGCAGGATGTTTAAATGGTGTTCCGACCAAAATGAACTTTTAAAACGATATTTTCTTAATAACTTTTGCGAAAATGATCTAACGATTGTCGAACTCTCAGGTCATTACTAAAATAATTTATCTTACGAGAATGTGAAATAAAAATTTTACGGGATGAATAGTGAAAGTGAATAGTAAAAGTGAATAGTAAATTCTCGAAAATGAAAAGTAAAAATTTGAGAATGGATAGAAATCCTGAAAATGAGAATTGTTACAATAGAGCTCTAGGCACCAATGGTGATGGTTTAGTGGAAATGGGATTGTTTGGTTTAGGAGGTATGGTGGTGTTTAGCATTGGTAGTTTTGTGGGAACTATCCTCTTAGGGATTGGTTTGAATGGTTGATTTGGTGGAGGAGAAATCCTAGCATTTTTGGATTTAACCGGAGATGATTCGGTTGAAGAAATTTCGTGTACAACACGAGCAATTTTCTTGGGTGGTCCTTTGGTGGATGAGTTACAACTTGGAGCTTTCCTCATGATAAGATGATTCAAAGAGGTTTGTAAAGGTTTCTAAGTGCTGAAAATGAGGATGAAGATGATGACTTTAGGAGTCCTAACAATGTGGTTTATAAAGCAAGGGATTTGGCAAGTGCATTCATGACTTGAGCCAATAAGATTCCTTGGAATGTGATGATTGGCATGCACAAGAGTCAGCTTCAGAGTTGTACCGATCTAGGAGCTTAATTAAGATGAGATGGAGTGTTCAAGTTAGCAAGATGAGCTTGAAATGATTGTTTTAGCTAGAGTTGACATGAATCTGTCATACGGATCCCACGGCTCCCTCAAATTAGGGATCCGTCTAGGCTAATCCTAGGGATCCGGCTCTCAGCAGCTAGGAAAGGGTAAAAATGATGTTTCTAAGGTCTAAATCCTATACCATCTTGAGTGTTTCAGTCCTCCTAAGTATCTTAAATGAAAAGGGTACTTAAATGTTCAAGGGCAATGAGTGATGTAGCTAATGATTGCCTTTTATGGAAGAAATTGGAACTTTTAATGAGTACCAATGAATGACCAAAGATGACACTAAAGAATTGAGAGCGTCAAATGGAGCTAAATGATCCTAGAAACCAGATAGTAACTTAAGATAATCTTTTGGAGGATATCCTAAAAGCTTAAGATGGAAACGCTAGAATTTGACCCATTTTGATCTATTTTGAGGTAAGGATGACTATGATCAATTTGCCAAAATTGAAAGATTTCTAAAGCTAGATGTATTAACATGTGAGGGATCATGTGTGAGTACCAGAGCGGAAGAGTAATGAGTTTTGATGAGACGATAGATCTACAAGTGCCTTGAGTGTGATCTAAGTGAGTTATGTGTGAGTATGAAACTTTTACTCAGCTTTGATAAGGACTTAATTTGTCCTAAGACACTATGTCTAGCTTAGTGTGAAGTGATATAGAGACGTGTTTTGAAATAAAATGATTGCAATTGCATTTCTGTTTGCCGGATCCCACGGTTCCCTAGAAGGAGGGATCCGTCTAGCACAAACTTTGGGATCCGTATCTCTGCTAAACAGAACCTTTACAAAAGGTATGCAAGGGTTGCACAAGGCATCATATTTCAAAGTTAGTGTTTTCTAAGAAGCTCCAACACTAATATAGTGGAGATATCAAAAGTTAAATGTTTTATTTCATGAAAGAAATTACATTACATTGATAAAGCATGAATACTAAAGATTGACCCTATTTTGAAAGAAAACTAAGTTCCTTGAGCGTTTTTGCTAGATGGATCATCAAATGGTTGATGAGTGTTCGCCGATTCAAGGATGAAGAAAGTCTTCATGAGAGATGTGTTTAGAGGTTCCATCATCTTGTTTACAAGTACGTACAACGGACTTAGAAATTGAGGGTGGAAGTACATGATGTGCTGATAAAGGCGTGTCAAGAACATTCCATAAGGGATTAGTTTATTCTTGGAGCCTTGAAGATTTACAATTCGTCTTGTGAAGAAGTAGGCGAGATTGTATGGTTGTTGTGTTAGCAAACAATACATTATGTGAGCACAACAAGTGGGAAGGATTTCTCGATTTCCCCTAAGACTCCAAACATTTTCACGTAGGATGAGTATGAGAGCGTTGTACTCTTCTTGGATATCCAGTGTATAGATAATGTTTGGATCGGAGTAATAGGGTCGAGGTTTGCATATCATGCGAGGAAGGTATGTGTGAACAATATGGACTATTTTCTTCACGAAAGTTGAAGAGAGAATCGAGAGACCAATCTTCAGTGAAGGCACATTGTCCATGATTTGGAATTCGGAGGATGTGAGCAAATTGCCCAAGGGTTAAAACAAACTTTTGGTTTTTGATCCAAAACCAAAGAGATAGAGAGCGATCCTCGTTACGAACGAGTTCAACTTGACGGAAGAATTCCAATACAAACCTTGGACATATTTTCTCATTAATTTCGAGAAGACATTCCAGTCCTATGGATCGGAAGGAGGTATTGATACCTTCTTCGTATTGTAGAGGAGTGTCGACAATACGTCCTTCATGGAAGTGACGGGTTTCGTGATTATTGAACCCACGGACATGATTGCCGGGAGTGTTGGGTCCAAGAGAGATGTTAGGGGTGTAGACGCAAGTGAGTGAAAAATCGAACTCATACTCATGTGACATAGCGAGACCTATAGAAAAGAGGAGTTAATAGGATGTGACGTATTACGGGCAAAACAATGATTACCTAACGTTTTTACAATATGTTTATTAACAATGATAATTAACTCACTCAATGTTTGACATTCTAGTGAAACATTTCTTTTAGGAAGAAAACGGTTTTTATATTGCATGAAAAACAATTATCCAGAAGGACGGTTCTCACGGTTCCTTTCCATGAGGGATCCGGCTAGTATGCCTACAGGGATTCGTGGATCTGTAGTGACAGAAAAAGGGTTTTGACGAAAAAAGATTTTTGCATCTTATATGTTTATACAAAAGTATATATTTTAGCCAATGTTTACTTTAGCATGCATTGTTGGTGTCTAATGTATCTCAAGACCAAAAAATATGAAAGATAAAAAGTAAATGCAAGGACAAACATATTTGAGAAATAAACTAGATAAACTAGAACATTAGTAATATTTCATTTCAATGCTAAGAACGATACAAAGGATTGGGTATTGAACACCAATGTAGATTAACAACACAAAGTATATGTCTCCATACAAGAACTTCATCACGGGGAACACGAGAGCGATGAGTGTTAAGGCGATGAGTACGAGGGCGATGTAAACCATGTTGATGAAGAACCTTCTTGGTTTGGGTTTGAGATGAGATGAGATGAGGAGGAAGATGAAGTTTTGAATGAGAGGTAATTTTTGAAAGTGGAAGATTTGAAAAAGTGAGGATTTGGCGGAGTGGACGTCGGAGGGAGTTTTATGGGAAGGAGGAATTTTTGAGATTTGTGTTTTGTTTTATTATTAGAAAGATACGATTTTTTGATTAAATGAAATAAAACACAAATTTTACAAACCTCGATTTTAGACGAAAGAGCAACACGTATGCGAGAAAAGTTTCCTAACGAAGCTACGTGTAATATATGAATATGCACAAAAGATAATCATATAAATTTCTATGTAAGCACACTTATTTATTAAGCTAATGTTATTTAGATAAGTGGAAAATCATACCTCTAATGCACTTAGGAATGTCTTTACAAATGACACAACAAATGTCAGTATACAGTTCCGGTTCCTTCGTGTTTAAGATACCTTCTTAGGGAAGGTATTCTTGTTACCAAGAAATTCCTATGACTTGGTAGGTATGAGCTTTAACTAAGCAACATGACAAAGAGGGTTAGTGCAATTTAATAAATAGTAAGAAAGAAAAATGTTGTCATCTAATCAACATCCAAACAAAGTGTTTTAAAAAAATGTGGTGTTTGTTTTTGTAAAAGACCTTCTTTGTAGTTTTCAATTAAACATGGATCGTATCAAATTTTTAAAGTACAATATACTTTAAGAAACTTGGTAACGAAGCTCTTATGCCAATTGTGGAAAACTAGAAGGGGGGTTGAATAGTTTTACCGATTAAAACTTGGTTTTAAACTATTTAGATCGACTTATGTCAATCTATTGAACATGTGTGTTGGATGTTGATAGACAAGCATATATAAGTATGTAATGAAAAGATAAAGAGTAAGAAGCACAAACCACAACGCGAGTATTTATAGTGGTTCGGCTACAAGGACACCTTCCTCGCCCTACTCCACTCCCCGAGTCACCTACTCAAGAGTTCGTAAACACTACACGACACCAACTCCTTATGGCGAAGAAGCCTTCACAACGCGTTTACTCTTTATCCGGTACAAGGCTAGATAACGGGTTCTTCCATGAGGTAGAACCAAACCTATCACAACGTCGCCTACCCTTTATTCGGTACTAGGCTAGATACCGAGTTCCATTACAATGGAGGAACTACTACCCAAACACTACAAAACACCTAACCCCAAAGGAGATCTACTCCTTTTAACAACATCAACAAGGATATCAATATCCTTTGACTCAATACTAATCTATCTTGTACATCGAATCACACCATATCGAATGTACACCTTAGGCACCTTTCACTAATGCCTTTGACTCGATCTTTAAGGCACCTTTCACTAATGCCTTGTGACTAGACTTCTAGGCACCCTTCAATAATTCCTTTAGCCTTGACTTCTAAGCACCCTTCACTAGTGCTTTCAATAAGGACGATCGACACCCGTCACTAATGTCTTCGTCTTGACTCTTTTAGACATCTTTCACTAATGTCTTCAACACTACACTTCTTATGAGAAAGAAGAGAACTATCAACAAGAGAACCTCAGTAGTCTTGATGATAACGAAGCATGGCAACTCATGGACTTGAGCTTGCTCGTCTTCAAAAGATGGTGATCTTGCCTTTAAGAGGAACCTAGAGAATCACACAAAAACAAAACTACATACATAGATCACTTGGATCTGAGGTTAGAGAGTTTATAACTCAAAGAGAAAATATGTGAGAAAGGGGTGAGAAACAATGAGGAAATGGCTCACTATTTATAGTGAGAAAATGGCTACTGTTCCACGGATCCCACGGATCCCTCACTTGAGGGATCCGTCCAGTGTATTACTAGGGATCCGTGGGACGCTCCCTTTTGCCCATGGGTTTTGAGTCATGGGTCATGGGTTATGGATCATGGATATCCAAGTAGATACAATGTATCTATAAGATGCAATGCATCTAGTCCATGGTTCATGGATTAAAACTATGGGCCATGGATTAAAACCATGGGTCATGGATATCATCCATATATGACATAAGCATGATGTCATGCAATGGGTTATGGGTCAAGCTCCATGGGTATGGGTCATGGACTTTGGGTTGTACCTAACTACATTCAATGTATTTGATCAATGGCTCAAATACTTAAGTTTCTACCCAATTGTATTACCCATTATAATACATACTAGTTATGCATATATTTGCCCAATATGTAAACACTAGTTGTTCTACATATGTATTACTATATCATAAAATCACTTATACTTATTTTAGTGTTTTATGTGAAAACGTAAGTGTGTTAGAAAACTATTGGCTCAAACCATTTACGTATTTTATTTGTTTCGTTAAAATGATTTTACGTTTGTTATCTACAAAACATTAGAAGATCGTAAAATATAAATAAACGTTTTTACGGCTTATTTGTATTAACAGTACCAATGTACCATGCTTAAAGAGAAACATTGGTTTGTTTTTTATCCCGGGTAAACTTGATAGGAGTCTATTGTGTATAATAGAGGTCCTAATTCCACAATTTTTTGCACACATAAAATCAATAAGTATTATTAATTTCCAACATAAGGAATACACATATCGTAAGGTGAAATTCTAAGCAATTTTGTTAAGTCCGGCTGTACAACTTACGGCGAATCTATTTTAAGGGAAGCATGTCAAACGCGTGTCTCAGTTTTTTAGTGCTTCGTTGTTGATTTCCTTTAGTGATCAAGTAAGTCTTTTGGCTATTTTAGTGTTTTATTTAATTATCATTATTTAGAGTATGTCTTCTGTCTCTGCCTCAATTATATCTGTATTTAATTTTATATTCTTTTTTTTACTGTAATATGATTTTATTAATAAAATTGTAATCATTTCCTTACAATCTTAAAACCGATTATGTGTAACATAATGAAAACACTTTTTTAATAAAATCATACTTATATACTTAGCAAATTTTATACGAACTGTTTTTCTAGTTGAAACCAAGATTGCGTTTCTTTGAAAAATTAGTTTTCTTAACTAAACAGAATTTTAATTAATAGATTTGGTATAACAGATCTATAAAAGATTTTGTGGAAAACTAGAAGGCGGGATGAATAGTTTTACCGATTAAAACTTCGTTTTAAAATATTTAGATCGACTTATGTCAATATATTTAGATGTGTATGTTGGACGTTGATAGATAGATATGTAAGTATGTAATGTAAAGGTAAAGAGTAAGAAACACAAAATCACAACACAAGTATTTATAGTGGTTCGGCTACAAGGACACCTTCCTTGCCCTACTCCACTCCCCAAGTCACCTACTCGAGAGTTCGTAATCACTACATGACACAACTCCTTATGGTTGAGAAGCCTTCACAACGTCGCCTACTCTTTTCCATAGTACTAGACACCGGTTCTTCGACGGTAGAACCACACCTATCACAACGTCCGCCACACTTTTATCCTAAGGCTACAGATACCCCAGTTCCATTACAAAGGAGGAACTACTACCCAACACTACACAACACCTATCCCAAAGGAGACCCACTTCTTATTACAACATCATCAAGGATATCAATATCCTTGGATACAACCTATCTCTATTTGTACATCGATACATCATATCGATTGTACATTCTTGGCATCCTTCACTTATGCCTTTGACTTGACACTTTTGGCATCCTTCACTAATTCCTTTGACACGAACGTTCAAAGACCTTTCACTAATGCCTTCGTCTTAACTCTTTTGGCATCCTTCACTAATGCCTTTGACATGGACGTTAAGCACCTTTCACTAATGCCTTCGTCTTGACCCTCTTGACATCCTTCACTAATGCCTTTGACACAACACTTCTAATGAGAAAGAAAGAGCTATATGTTGGTTTAATGGACAAAATATTAATAGATGTGTGTTAGGATTGAACTTGAGACCACGGGATTACACACTTTACGTATGAGAATTAAAGATTAATAATTAATATAAAATGTTATGTTAATTATTAAACAAACACAAAACATAACTAATCGCTAGTATTTAACGGAATAATGACTAACGATCGTTAGACGAATAAAAGGAAAGTATTGTATATGGATTATTTAGAGAACAAGAAAGATCTAGAACCCCTTGCGGGTTATGGATCGACCGGCCATGGGATAGGGGAAGCCCAAACCCAACCTAACTTGTTCCCTAAGTTTTCTAATCCTATAAATACAAAACCAAGGATTCATTGTAGACAACTCTTGTACACACAATTAATCTTGGGTTTTGGTTTCTTTCTTTTGGTCCTAAAACTTGGTCGAATATCCTTATGAATAAGGGTTTCGATTTTTGTTTTGTTAAAACAAACTGTTTTGTGTTTTCCTTTAAACTAGCATTTACTTTAATTCATTAATAGTATGTATGTACAAGAACGTGGTACAATCACACTATTGATTGTATCTTGGATTGAATTACAAAATCGGTAATGGGTAATTCTTATAATCCTATAAACCCTAATTAGGGTTCTTCACTTGCTAGTTTTGTGGAATTGATTCTTGTTCGGATAGAATCAAAAATGTATGCATACTTTTATGTTTTAGTTAATTAATTATTCATTATTCGTTCCTATACGCTTCCGCATGTTTCTTTGATGTTTTATGTGTTTTATATACGACTGTCAAGTTATATAATTCCAACACTATCAACAAGAGAACCTCAGTAGTCTTGATGATGACGAAGCATGGCAACTCATGGACTTGAGCTTGCTCGACTTCAAGAGGTGGTGATCTCGCCTTTAAGAGGAACCTAGAGAATCGCACAAAAACAAACACAAACTACATAGAAAGATCCTTTGGATCTGAGGTTAGAAAGTTTACAATACTAGGTGAAAGTATGTGTAGGAGTGGCTTCCTAAAATGAAGAAATGGCTCACTATTTATAGAAGAAATATTGCTACTGTTCCATGGATCCCACGGATCCCTTACTTGAGGGATCCGTCTAGTGTAAACTGGGGGAACCGTGGGACGCTCCTCTTTGCCCCTGGGTTTTGGGTCATGTGTCATGAGTTATGGGTCATGGGTCCTAGACTTTGGACCATGGGTATCCAAGTAGATACAATGTATCTAGAAGATGCAATGCATCTAGTCCATGGGTCATGGGTTAAATCCATGGGTCATGGATAATACCCATTTATGACTTATGCATGATGTCATGCAAAGGGTTATGGGTTATGCTCCATGGGCATGGGTCATGGACTTTAGGTTATACTCAACTACATTCAATGTATTTGGTCAATGGGTCAAATACTTAAACTTCTACCCATTATATTACCCATTATAATACATACTAATTATGTATATATCTACCCAATATGTAAACACTAGTTGTTGTACATATGTATTACTAAATCATGAAAACACTATTACTTGTTTAGTGTTTTATGTGAAAAGGTAAGTGTGTTATTAAACTATTGGCTCAAACCATTTACGTATTTTATTTGTTTCGTTAAAATGATTTTACGTTTGTTATCGACAAAACATTAGAAGATCGTAAAATATAAATAAACGTTTTTACGGCTTATTTGTATTAACATATTTTTAAAATAGTTTATTGAATCAGTTTATGTTGAAACTATGATAAGTTTCTTTTAAAACTGATTCTTTAGTTTGTTTATTACGTGTTTTTATTTTAACCCTGATCTATTCAAACTAAGATTGAGTTTCTTTGAATCAGATCAGTTACAAGTTTATATAAACCAGGTCATGTTTATTAGATATTTTATAGTATTAACAGTTTACTTAACTGATTTTGTATTTGAATATTCTTAATTTTTACCCAAGCTAACACAAATGTGACTCCTATGAATCTTATGAATGTAACTGGTGCGCTAGTTACTAACATGGTTGCAAATCATGATGAGGAAACAAGATTCATTAAAAACATGTGGTGTTTCTTTGAAATAATTCTCATAAAATATAAGTTGTTATTTTGTTAGATTAATAGAATGTGTTCATTGAAACCGGGATGAGTTTGTTTGAAAAAAGATCTGATAAATATACAAGTAGTTATTGTATATCAGATTTTGTATAGCAATTTTAGATTTTGCATAACAATTTTATGAAATTGTTAAGACAGTTTGTTAAACTTGTTTAGTTTATTGGAACCATGTTGAGTTTTACGATAAATTATATATAGTCCTTGAAACCTTGTGGAGTTTCTTTGGAGATCTATTAAAATTTTGTTGAACATAATTGATATTGGTTCATTGTTGTAATTGAAAGTCTTTTTTAAATCAGTTTTGCATAACAGGTCTTACAAAACATTAGTGTTTGAATAATAAAAGTCAATTTAATTTATTAATCTTGCGAAACATTTACTCCTCAAAAGATTTCAAAGTCAAATGTTTCACAAGTGAAAATTCAAGTTTTTCAAACACTACACTCTCCATTTCAACCAGTTAAGCAAGTGTGGAACCAAAGCAAAGTCGTTCCAAACCTTTAATGTGTTCTAAATTTGAAATGCTTTCACTGCAACACAAGAATGACTCTGCCTTGAAAATCCTAAAGAATATAAGATTTCTATTTATTCAAAAACAAATTTCAAAATGAAACACCAAGTTTCTCAAACAAATGTCAAAAGAAAAAGAGTTTTACAAACACTTTGAGTGCATTTAGTTGAAAGGAAACACGTTTGTTTTCTACAAAATGTTTTATACAAAAAAATAATAATAGAGATTGCGTTCAAATCAATGTTTCTAACCAAATTCTCTACAAAACAGAAAAAAAAATTGCATTTCCTACTTTAATAAGGAAAACTACAAAACACATTTTTTTCCTTGTAACCTCTCTTGTTTTTTTGAGAATAAATGTTTTGTGGAAAATTAAATCCCCTTCTTTTTTTTTACAAATCTAAAAATAGAAAAGTAATAATTTTTTCTCTAACTAAACGCACCCTTTGTGTTTTTAAAAGTTGTTAATTATTCCGGATTTAGCTCTAGACTAATAACAAAATATCGTATTAACGAAATGTAGTTGTTAATTTATTTTGAAGTAGTTGTTGATGTTGAAGAAAATATTGTTCGGGTGTGTATGTTGGCATAGTATATTGGCTACCAAACGGAGCAAATTGAATGTGTGAGGAAGATATTGAGTTTGCGGATGAAGGTGTAGCGGATTTGATGAAGATGATGAGTTTGGAGCTTGGCACGTTCCGAGAAGATTATTGTAAAAAAAATCATTTGGGTGACTCATTTTGGAGATATGGTAAAATAGAGTAAAAGTGAAAGTGAAAAACGAGTTTGTATGTCAAAATGATTATGCAAAAGGGGTTATATATAGTGAAAAATGTTTGTGTAAAATAGAATTAAATGTTTATGTTTTTAATAAAAAAATGAACATAGTCGTTGGATGCCCTAACGGTAAAAAAAATTGAAAAAAATTGTCTCTTGGCTCAAGCTAAGGAATTGCCGAGTGAAATGTTGAGGGGGAGGGGGAACGGGCGACGGTGTCATGGCTTGAGTTTGGCTTGATGACAGTTGAGTAACGCTAAAGGCGGAGCTTCTAAAGGACGAGGAGGGGTGCTGGCGCCGCTAAACCTTGAGTAATAGTGCTGCACTTTGTGATATTGATGAAGAAACTTTTATATTTTTAATTTATGGCCATCCCACAAATATGTTATCCCACTCGAGGCCCTCCCACAATATATTTACAGCAAAATATCACCCTCTAAAACTACAATTATATCGTCAGTATAGCAAGGCTGGAGGTTTAAAAAATGCTTTTTGTGTTTGTAATATGTTTGATGTCTCTCTTTTTTAGTGGCTAATACCAAGTTTGATTTTCCATCTTTTAATTAGTTATTAAGTTTTGGTTTTTAATTGTTCAAGCTTGATTTGAATTTAAAGTTATTAATTACTTCATGTTCTTCTTATTTGGTACTAGCTTATAGACCCGTGGAATCACGGGATTTTTTAAAGAAATTATGCAATAAGAAGTTAAATGTGTGAATAAAGTAGAAATAACAACGAACGTGAACAGGTTCAATTATTTTTAAAAAAGAATAATAAGTAATAAGTCAATAATACAATAAACAATTCGGTTTGTAACTATTAAAATAATAAACATGCATGTATTTTATTCTCTAATGGTAGATTGTCTTGATGGAATGAGAATCCTCTCAAGTTGTTGGGACAACTTGGGTCAAGTTAAAAGATCTTCAATCATTAGATTAAAATCAAAGGTTAAGAACTCACATCTTTGTAGTAAATCTTGACCTTTGATTTCAATCTAATGGTCAAGGATCCTCTAACTTGACTCAAGTTAACTTGAGAGGATCCTCACCCGTCTTGATGAGCAAAGGTATCCAGTGAATGTCAAACACTTGAGTAGTTTATGTTCAAACTGTACTATGAAATCCGGTCTGGTCCATTCCCCAACCCAACCATTTTACCAAGTCCACGCTTTTTAAAAACCCGTTCACACAAATTTCAAGAATATATCATGCTTTAGTAGTAATATACTATTCACGTGCAATAAGGACAGACAACAATCATCACGTAACACAAAGATAATACAGTGTGGATAGTACAACACCGCAATGCATACAGTACAACCCTTCAGTGCGTGCAATGATTCCCCCTTATAAGAGAGGGGAGGGGGTCCGTATAAACTACCCCAATACATTAATACAATTAGAGTTAATCATGGTTGGAAGTAACAAATTAAATATCATCCGATTGTCAAAGCTCATAGGCTTTTTCATTCATATGTCTTTGGTATTAATAACCTCAGTACATCATCATCCTTTCATGATTAAACATGGGGAAGAAAAATATAATTTTAGTGGAAATACATATGAATTTATCCATATACCTGACTAATAGTTTTGTCAATTTCTTTACTTAAAATAATAGAAATGTATATAATCATGATACAAACAAAAAATCGAGAAAACTTTTAAACTTAATAAACAACAAATAACAAATATTGTTGCAACTGCGTTTATGAATATACCAAATACCAACAACCACATTATCGGGAAGTTCATCGTTGATGTTGGTAAAAGTGACAATATTGTTCGCACATGTCTCCATCAATCACAGTTAAATGTATTCACTTGAAATAGAATGTTTCTTAGTTTCTACATTAGTTGATACAACATAAGTGGTTGATTGGGTTGTATATATTTCAAGTGGTACAGACTTTGGTTGAGATGAACGCTCCGTTCTTCTTGAGGAGCAGGTTTATGTTCTGAATAAGGAAATACGTTACTTGAACCCTCCTCCTTTTTTGTGGGGTTTATGTTCTGAATAAGGAAATACGTTACTTGAACCCTCCTCCTTTTTTTGTGGGGGTGAGAACGGGACTTCAAATCGTGTATCAATGATTCTCCGGTTAATCTGCAATAAAGGAAAACCAAAAATTGTGGCTCATGGCACAAAATTAGATAGCAGTTGTGGCAATAAGTGTGCGACTAATTTGATCCTCCTGGTATGTATATTACATTTTTACATTTTAACCATAGTAAAACTTATAATCCAATATCCAGAGCCAAGATTTCAAAACTCTAAACTGAACAATAATCATTTCCTTACCGCACGCCTATTCATTACAAAAACTTCAACTTGATTCTACATAATGAAATACCGTGAAAATCATTTCAATTCTATTAACAAAAAATTTAGGTACGCCAAAAAAGGCCAAAATATCAAAGCATAACAAATTAAATCCCAACATAGGATACATTACCTTTCAACTCAAACTACACATAACACAAAGACTACATTCACCTGCATTGCCAAGTTATGTACAAGTAGATCATAACTACACGTGTCAATATTGTCCAACTTTACTAATTGATCAAGTTATCAAGAGACTGAGAAAGGTTATTGCCAACAACAAAATCCTCTGCTATTGAACAAAAAAAAGGTTCTAGTGTTGACCATCATTAATATTGTAACAAATGATTTGTCGTAGTTACATTATATTTATTTAATCTACAAAATGGTGCGTAAATCAACACAACCCTTTAACTATAATTTTTATATTTATAGGTATAATTCAAAAAATTTACCATTATCTTGTCGTTATCGGGATAATACAAATTTTGGTTCACAAGATCTTCTCTAAAGACCATTTACCAATCTTATAAAAGTCCAAACAGTTCTGCTAAATGACTCTACATTTGATGACTTTATGGTTGAAAGTTACATGATATTCATTCATTCTACACAATCTCATTCTACACAATCTTCTTTATAGGCATTGGTTTCAAAGAACCTTATGTCATGTGTAAACTTTATTCAAACTCATTCAACAATCAACCATTAGATATAACTTCTAAATATAGGTTTTGATATCACTAGAAACCATTGTTTTCATTCTTCACCACAACCTCTAAATTCAACTTACTCATTATAAAATATATATTTTTTCTCAAACCCATTTAGTAATAGATTATGATTCTTGAATTTTAAGCCTCTTTGAGAAAAAATTGTTAACTACTAAATATCATAAATCAAAACACAAAAGAGACATAACATACGGTATACGGTTTCCATTAAGATCTATAACTTGAAGACGCAGTTATTGTAAACCCTGCAAATAAAAAGGAGGTATTTTAATGTCTGCATAACCATTGTTGCAGCTCTTCAAGAAACTTTTATAATACAAATTATTTTTAAAGAAAACCAAAATACATTAATTACGTCATAAAAGTGTATGTTGTATAGCAAGGGCATATTCATAAGTTGAATCATCATCAAAATAATCACTTAGTGAGCTCATCAAGAACCTTATTTTAATAGATAATAGATGAGTCACAATATAGTCAAGAGTTTACATATCTTTGGCTTGCCTTATCGCAACCTTCCTAATACAGAGTTCCATTAAGAACTTGGTGTTTGTTGAATTCAGGTCTATCTAATCACCGCATACCAAATCTAGTCCTTTGATTACTGGTATATGGCAAATGCTTATATAAATTAACAAATGTATTTTTATATGATTATGAATTATTGTTATAAATCAGACACCTAAATATTTAAAGAAAAAAAAGGTCAAACTAAAACAAAACTAAAACGAAGTTGTTGATAATAGTATTAATACAAAAAGGCATTTTGATGTCCAAGAATTATTCAAACCATTCACGTGACACAAAAAATACTACCTTGCAAAAACAGGAGTTCACATGTGTAGAAGTTGAGAAAAATAACACGAGCAATTGGTTATTCTCCAAATTGATAAAACTGTAACTATTTTAATAAACTATCCATGAGAAGCAAATCTGAGTCAGTAATGTCTCATGTCTGTATGTATTAGTATACATAATACACCCCCTATTAAAATAACTAATACACATTGTCCCAAAACACTCTTTCTAACAGGATATAATTCCTGATTTTTTAAACGCCAAACGAAGGAGCAATTAGTGGAGCTATTCAAACTGATGCAACTATTAATTCAGATATATAACCCAAATGTAGAGCAATAATGTTATGATGAGGGTGAAGCTATGACTTAGTGAGAAAGTTTTGTTGGCACTTGTATAGTGCAGGAAACTCAGGGGGGGCCTATGCTTGACTCCTATGGCCATGTTATTGGTGTTAATACGGTGACTTTCACTCACAAAGGTATACGGTTGACTTAATCTGGTCCAAACTATTTCTATCTTTTATCCATCTTGAAGTTTATTACTCAAAAACCTGTTGATTGGTTCTTATATATGTTATAGAAAATCATTAGCATTTATACAAATTATTTACTACATTTCAATTTGGTTATAAGTTGACCAGTTTTACTTCAAAAAGTCACATCTAACTGTGTCTTCTCTGCATAATTTGTTGCAGGAAGTGGGATGTCATATAGAGTTAACTTTGCAATTCCAATTCATAGGGGTGCAAACTGTAACTTACTTGATTCCTTGATTTCGCAGTTCAAAAAGAGCACCATATCTACTTGCATAAGCTAATGTTGTAGCATGATAACATTAAATAGTCCTGAATATTAACTGTCAATTTCCCCCGTTAATGCTCGTTATTTATATCATTTATATAGATTTACGCTTGTTTTCCATTATTTTACACTTTCAGGTAAATTGCGAGCATTGGAGCTAAAGAGACGCGGAAATAGAAACGTTACTAAGGATTTATCACAGTATGCTTATTTTGAAGAGGTTACGGCATAATTCGTCTCTCACATTACCGTAACTATTTGCGTGACCCAAGTCCAACTCATCAAGAGGTTACTTGTAACTCCTTCCAAAGATTACGACGTAACTCCATTAGTCAAAAGAGGTTCCACGCCACCGATACTTACCGAACTACGTGCATCACTTACGACGTAACCATGTTTATTGAAGACTATGGCGTAACCACTTATAAGGTTACGCAACTAAGCAGATCTAGTGCATTTACGGAGAAATAGAAGGTTACGCACTCAAATTTTTGTTACTGCAAACCCGCACTGCCTATAAATACCCCACGCAATTCCCATTCTACACACAACACTCGAGAACGTGGAAAAAGCTCAGAAGAGGTCTAAAGCATACTGAGTGTTCCAAGGGAGAAGTCACACCATTACATAAGCTTTAGCTATTATTTCTTTTACTTTCAATTCATGTATTTCGTACCTTTGAATATTGAATTGATGTGCATGATTAATATGAGCTGCTAAGCACCCTTTGGTGCTAGCCTAGTTATGATTCCTTAATTGTTTTGTTTGCGTTTATCTTTACTTCCGCATAATTTATTTCTAAGTGTATGCATGCATAGTTCTTTGGTAGTCACCCCGGTTCGTAATTTTGAATGGCGTGAGGCTAATTGCCTAGGAGATATGACCAATCAACCTAGGTGAGCTGGACCGAGACGGAAGGGTAAGATATGACCAACTAACGACCCTTTCTACTTGGCGACACCAACCTGATCACCTATCGCTAGATGAACTTAAGAGTCGGGGTGTAGTGTGTAAGTTCCTAATGGCCGCACTCACTATTTAGAATCTAGCATGTAGCGGCTTAATGACTCGGCTTAGGGACCAGAACAAGGATTTATGACGGTGCTGATTTCTCTCTGTGGTGGCATCTTGCCGATAGGTTATGGCGAATTGACCAAATGTTGTCCTCTCGAATTTGACCCCACCTAAAGTAATTGGAAGTAGGTAGACGTAAACATTACTAGTTAGGAGGATTAACTAGGTTAGCACCACTTTTCCTCTATTGATTTCTACCATTTATTTGCTTTCATATTCTGCATTAGTAGTTTAATTAATTAAAACCCTATCAAACCATTTATATTCTATGACAATTAGACTTAGTAATTATCCGACACACATAGCTCTTGGGACGACCTCGGCTTTACCATTTACTACACTACACACGACCCGGTAAACTGCCCGTTAGTGCATTAGGGTAGACCATAGGTATAGCGAGACACTATAAATATTAAGACCGGCGTCAAGAAAACCTCGCATCAAGTTTTTACGCCGAGCTATATTAGGATTAATATTAAGTCTTTCATTTCATTTTTAAACATTTCTCACGATCATATTTCATGTTTTCGGTACCATGGAAGTTGTTAACATCGATGACCTCACTCTTGAGGAATACTTGGCTTTGACTAGAGCAGATCAAGGGCCGTGTCTCGTAAGACCGCAATCGGAGCGATGTTCGCTTCGAGATTAAAGACCAATTTATAAGGGAGCCGGCTAACCCTTTTCGAGAAATGGACGAAGACGATATGAGCACGCTTGAAAATGTCCTATACATACTAGCCTTTTCAACATTCCCGCGTGTCTCATGATGTCGTTATGCTCGTGGATCTTCCTATAACTCTAACTAGAGCAAAAGTAAGATGGATCGAAAGATTGCGCCGCGCTAATACTTGGGCGCTACTTAAGAAACACTTTATCCAAAGATATTGCCCACCATCAAAGATTTCTAATCAACTCTTGGAGATCCACAATTTCAAACAAGAAGACGACGAAACTCTGTATCAAGCTTGGGACAGATACAACGATCTTCTTTATAAGTGTCCAACCAATGATCTTAATAACCAGAAGAAGGTCAATATTTTCTACAAAGGAATAAATGTAACTACAAGACAGATGCCGGACTATCAAGGACCTATCCCAAACATGACTCCTACCCTTGCCCTTGAGACCATTAGAGACTCATTGACCACTCTCAAAAATGGCATGATGGGGAGCAACCTAAGCCCTAAGACAAAGACGATAAGCATTGCTTCCTTCCAGAAATTGGAAAACCTTGGAAGAGATATGAGGGAACTCGAGAGAGTGTTCGTAGCTATTCGCTGCAGCAACAATAATGACTTGGATCTGCCCTGAAACTTTCTATAAATAACATAAAACCACGTGTCGAGAAGGTTAATTATGGGGAAGGGATATCGTTCTATAATGACCACTCTAATACAAGAGTTTCTTCACTCGAAGAATCAATAAGAAATTATCTTTACAAAGATAACAAACGGCGAGCGCAGAAATGCACTATTCAAAAGATTCCGGGACTGAAGCACTCTTCTACAAAGATATGGAGGACGACATGAAATTAATGGACGATGTCATCCCAAACGAGTCATTGGATGATAATTCCTGTAATGCCATTTACTCTAGTGATGGAAAACCTCTCACCCCTTTCCAATAAATGAAGAGAAGCCCTCCATTACAAGCGTAATGAAGCTTTATGCAATAAGACAATTTTCCGAGGACAAAACATAATCTAATGACGAAGCAGGAACTGGAAACGAAGTTAAATTAAATGCTAGATGCTCCGCACTTATCCTTAATCAGATCCCTCTCAAAGAAAAAGACCCAGAAAGTTTCATAATATAAATGCTTTAGCTGATTTAGGGGCTAGTATTAGTATTATGCCTTTCTCTATGTGTAATAGGTTGAATTTGGGACCCATTAAACCCCTTTGCATGACCATTGAAATGGCTGATAGGACAGTTAGTATACCTAGAGGAATTGTTGAGAATGTGCTTATCAAAATTAATAATTTCACTCTTCCCGTTGACTTTGTCATTTTAGACATGGAAGAAGACCTCGACATTCCTTTAATTTTAGGAAGACCCCTTCTAGCTACTGCTCGTGCTAAGATTAATGTTTTCGAAAAAATCAACACTCTAAAAATAAATGATAGAAAACTTACACTAAACATGGATGACTTGGGTAAATGTCACCCTGTTGAATCCGTTTGTGTTATCAAAAAGGAAAAACAAAATCACTCCTCCTTCCATCATAATATGCACTGCGCTTCTAATCATCGTAATGCGCAGGATAAGAAACCCAAGGAATTCAAAGAATAAAGCACTGCAACAACACTTCAATAATACGAAGGACGGGTCCAACAAAACATGGCACGAAGTTCAAAGAGTAGATTATAAACACTTCCCAAAATTGAAATATCATTGGTGCCGGGCCATCCCTATTGACCACGATAAAGGGTTTGATCTATGGGATTCATGCAACCCTTATTCAAATCCGTGACGGGGAAATGTGACAAAGAAAGGAAGAAAAACAACAAATACTTATGGTCTTCAACCAATGATAAGGAGATAACATTCAAGTTTGATAAGAATTCATTATGGAGAAGTTAGCAACAACGATAAAATAAAAATATGGACTGATCCTTGTCTCAACCAAACCTATAATCACAAATCAACAACAATCAAGCAGAGAATCGCTGGTCGAAAGCATTGGTGCGAAATGATTAAAACTTCCGAGAATTTTGGGCCACTTGTGATCCTTACGAAAACTTCAGAATGGAGGAAGTAATGCTAAACGAAGTGGACCGACAAGTTTCTCGATTTCTACAATGACCATAACGCACCGAGGTACAATGGACGCAGCAAATTAATATTTAATGACCGGGTAAAAACAAGTATGGGAGAATCGATCACAACTAAAACAAAATCTGAAGGACCGCATAAAAGAAGATGATCATAAAGGTATCGGTAACGCGAAAGTGGTAACGCATATTGCATAAAAGAAGATTGCGATACTGTGGATTGAAGACAATTCTTTTGAACCGAAAGACTATCGCATTAATAGAACCACGGACAATGAACCACGACCAGAGGTATGTAACATTGATGATGAAGAATATGAACAAAACAGATGCAACCTACTTGGGATCCAATATAAAAAAAACTCCTCCTATTGTCACGAAAGGTTCAGATTCACTAGGTACTCCTTAGGACCGGATGAAAAATTTTGCAAGGTTTCAAAGAAGGGAATCAAGGAATTCCGCCGCGACGTTCTCGATGTCACCGGATCCAATAACTTAATGAAGGATTGAAGAAGTAGGCAAGCTCAAGGCCCCATAGGAGCCCCGCGGCTCTGAGTCTAACTTAAAGACTCGTTAATAAAGAAAAGTGCTCTTTCGGGAGACAACCCGAATTATCCCTTACTTTTGTTTTTATTTCCTCTCGTTGATTTTGTGTTTTCTAACCATTTTGCAGACACAATAAGTAAGTAGCTGTCGATTCAACAGAGTTACTGGCGTAACTCATCTTGGTGATTACGCCATAACCAACATTTTAGCAGTAACTCTTGACGATACCACCACGGCGTAATACCATCTCGGTTACGCCAGAACTATTCGCTTCTCACCATACCAGTTTTGCAAGTTACTACAGTAACTTCTTTATTGAGTTACGACGTAACTCTCCTCTGCTTTAATTCTTTCATTTTAAAACACAATAACCTTGTATTAGTTTTAAATGAACTTTGTGGGTGTGTTCCCTGTAAACCCTCACGAGACTTCACTCGCCCACTTGGGACACCAAGTGGTTTAAAAGGCTTGTTGCATTCGCTAAATGCAACCGTGATTCCTACGAAAGTGAGCTAGGTTTATTTTTCTTTTTAGAATTATGCTTGTCGGTATTATGATTTCAGGATTAGATTGTTCATGACGCTTAACGAAGGCACGATCCTTTCTCGTGGGCCTTCTTCTTTGGAGTTGGAGCTTCGTGGAAGTTCTCGCCTAATTCTACCTTCTTCACCTTTATTTTAATGCCTAGTAAAAAGTGACTTTGTACAATTCAAGTGGGGACGGAGTAGAATTATCTCTTGAACATTATTTCGCCCTCATTTTTCTAGTTTATTTTGAAAAATTATGCCATTTTTATATTTTGACATGTTTTTCCGAACCTAACTAGATTAGACCTTAGCCGAGCACATACAAACCTTGATATTACATGGTGAGATTAGCCTTGTCCGTTTCCTATATTTTACCCCAAATCCACCAAATTATGAGTGTGGCGGTAGCTTGTAAACTTTAGAACTTGGCCTTTGCATCATTTCGAGGCCATAGACGAGGTATGTTGAGTTAGCTCGATGTATTTGGACTTTTCGCTTTTAGAAGGCAGATTATAGATTATCACCCAAACAGCCTACCATTGTGAGTCTATCGATTAGTCACCTCAACTTTTCGACCCCCATGTGAAACCCTTTGTTGCACTCCCCTTTAGTGCAAGATACCCCTAGATACACCCTTCTGAGCCATTCCTTTCATTTTTTCACCCCAATATATTGTTTTGTTACACCCTTACACCTTAGCCTACCCTATAGTCTTTATTGGTAATTGGGAAGTCATCATTTGCCTAAGTTCAAGGTTCGATTGGAAAGGTTTGGAAATCACGCTTTCATCGACAACAATTATGAAGATCATTGAAGAACCCCGATTCCCATTGTTCATCTCAGTGGGGGATGTTATCATGTTTTGATTCAAAAAAAAAAAAAGTTGATTGAGTATGATTTTGTAAAGTGCGATGTTATAAGCACTATAGTATGAGCTTTATTGTTTAGTATCGAGGAGGCCACCTCGGTCACATTTGAAGATTGGAGTTAGAGTTATACCAATCAAGAAGAAAAGGTAGTGTGCCCATCACGGCGTCCTCTAATGACACATCTACCTTGCATTTCATGATCCGGTCTCTAGACTTCTAAGCTTGAACTTTTGGCGGACGGTAAGTGGTGATGACTTGGTTATAGATTTAGACTACCTGCTTGTTTTTCATTTTACACCCATTATACATCCCATGTCTTATCCTACCCTTTAGTCATGAAGCATGTCTAGGTGATGCAATGAGCAATCTTTGGTGTCTTGGCCATGGATTTGGTCATGTATCATTCACTTTGTCCACTTGGCCGTGACATGTTAGTAATGACAAGTCACCCTTAACCTTGTTTGCTCCACCCTATTGCCTTCAATTGTTTAGCCCTTAACTCCAAGGTGGAGATTTGTGTAACCGCCGCTTATGATAGAATACATGCTATGATCAATGCGATTGAGTGATCACCTTTAAATTGACACTTAAAATAGTTGAGAGATTTGAGTGTTTGTTCTTCGCGAGGTGTTCGCTTTGTTTTATTCTAGCATAAGGATTTGTAAACTCATATTTTCCGTGTTTTGGAATATATCTTTTAGAATCTATCTAATAAGGTCTACTTGACTGCAAGTAGAGTTCAAGTGGGGGATATTTGATAACATCTATCTAAATAGTCCTCAATAAGTGTCAATTTCTCCTAATGCTCGTTATTTATATCATTTATATGGATTTACGCTTGTTTTCCATTGTTTTACACTTACAGGTAAATTGCGAGCATGGAGCTAAAGAGACGCGGAAATAAACGTTACTAAGGATTTATCACAGTGATTATTTTGAAGAGGTTACGGCGTAACTCGCTCTCACATTACCGTAACTATTTGCTACCCCTAAGTCCAACTCATCAAGAGGTTACGCAAACTCCTTCCAAAGATTACGACGTAACTCCATTAGGTCAAAAGAGGTTCCACGTCACTGATACTTACGCCGTAATCCATCGCATCACTTACGACGTAACCATGTTTATTGAAGACTACCGCAGAACCACTTATAAGGTTTACCGTAACCAGCGTATCTAGTGCATTTACGGAGAAATAGAAGGTTACTGCGCAACTCATCTTTTGGTTACCAGTAACCCGGACCGCCTATAAATAATCCACAAATTCCAAAGATTTCTAATCATCCCATTCCACACACAACACCTCGAATTATATGGAGAAGTCACACCATTACGATAAGCTTTAGCGTTTATTATTTCTTTTACTTTCAATTCATGTATTTCGTACCTTTGAATATTGAATTTATATGCATGATTAATATGTGAGCTAAGCACCATTTGGTGCTAGCCTAGTTATGATTCTTTAATTGTTTTGTTTGCGTTTACCTTTACTCGCAATTATTTCTAAGTGTATGCATGCATAGTTCTTTGGTAGTCACCGGTTCTGGTAGTTTGAATGGCTAGAGAGGCCAATTGCCTAGAGATATGACCAATCAACCCTAGGTGAGCGGACCGAGATGGGAAGGGTAAGATATGACCAACTGACGACCCTTTCTACTTGTGCGATTTGACCAACCGATCACCTATCGTTTGGATGAACTTAAGAATTGGGGGTGTAGTGTCTAAGTTCCTAAATTAGGCACTCACTATTTAGAATCTAGCATGAAGCGGTACTTAATGACTTCGGCTTAGGGACCAGAACAACAGACTTATGACGGTGCTACCATTTCTCTTGTGGTGGCATCTTTGCCGATAGGTTAGCGAATTGACCAAATGTTGTCCTTCATTTGACCCCACCAAGTAATTGGAAGTAGGTAGACGTAAACATTACTAGTTAGGAGGATTAACTAGGTTAGCACTACTATTCCTCTATTGATTTCCCTTCTACCATTTATTTGCTTTCGTATTCTGCATTATAGCAATTTTTGCTTGGATACATTGCTGATGCAGGTTTTACTGACCAGGTTTTAATATTTATAATTACTCTTTATACCTATGGTCTACCCTAATGCACTAACGGGCAGTGTATCCGGTCGTGTGTAGTGTAGTATTCGGTAAAACCGAGGTCGTCCCAAGAGTTATGTGTGCGGATTTATACTAAATTACTAAGTCTAGGTGTCACAGATTTTAATATGATTTCGATATAATTAACTACTAAAACAGATAAAGGCAAAGGTTGTGATCAATAGAGGAGAGAGGTGCTAACCTAGTTACTTATCCTAATTAGTAGTGTTTACGTCTAATTACTTCCAATTACTTCTGTGGGGTCAAAGTTGCTAGGACAAAGATTTGGACGCTCGTCCTAACCTATCGCCAAAGGTCCCACTAGAGAAGTCGTGTCCCCTCATAAGTCCAGTTGTTCGGTCCCCTAAGCCAAGTCAAAGTACCGCTACATGCTAGATTCATAATAGTGAGTGCCATGCTAGCAACTTAAACACCCACCCCCTTACTTAAGTTCATCCAAACGGTAGTGATCACTGTCAAATCGCAAGAAGTAGAAAGGGTCGTCATTGGTCATATCTTACCCTTCCCATCTCAGCCACTCAATAGGGTCGATGGTCATATCTCCTAAGCAACTAGCCTCTACCGCCATTCAAAACTACCAAAATAAGGGTAGCTACCAACAAACTATGCATGCATACACTTAAAAATAATTATACGGAAGCAATGTAAACGCAAAAAAAACAATTAAGGAATCATAACTAGGCCAGAACCAAGAGGTGCTTAGCCGCTCATATTAACTATAACAATCGATTCAATGTTTAACATTACGAAATAACTGAATTGAAAGTAAAGAAAAGATAAAATAGTAATGCTTATCGTAGGGGAGTGATATCTCCCTTGGAGATAGCTCAGATGCTTTCTAGATCCGCTCGACTTCTTCTCACGTTCTCCGATTGTTGTGTGTGAAATGAGATGATTTGAAATGTCGGAAATCGGGGTATTTATATGCTGATCCAAGTTACTGGCGTAACTAATTATAAGAGTTACCATAACATACAATTCATCGTATTTTGCACTAATAATGCTTTGTTACTGGCGTAACTCTCGGAAGGAGTTACGCCAGATCTTCAATAAATCTTGTTACGCCAGAAGTTGTTGCATGAGTTACGGCGTAATTAGTAGCGCGCTGAACCTCATTTGACCTAATATGGTTACGCCGTATCTTGGATAGAGTTACTACCGTAATCTTTTGTTAAGTTGGTTTTCTCGAGCCACGCTTTAGTTACTTAGATGTGAGAGAAAGAGTTACACCGTAACTTCTTCAAAGTGAGCATACTATGATAAATCTTCAATAAACTCTCCAACTGCTGCCTCTTTAGCTCCAATGCTCGTAATTTAACGAAAGTGAAATATAATGGAAAACAAGCGGAAATCCATATAAATGATATAAATTACAAGCATTATCGGGGGATATTGACACTTAATATTCAGGATAATTTGATGTTATCAAATATCCCCCACTTGAACTCTACTTGCCCTCAAGTAGACCTTATTAGATAGATTCCTAAAAATATATCTCTCATTACCCTAAAAATATAAGTTTACAAATTCCTTATGCTAGAATAAACAAAGTCGATTAACCTCAATGAAATGGGAACAAAACACTCAAATCTCAACTATTCTAATGTTAATTTCGGGTGATCACTCATTGCACAACCATAGCATTTTACAAGGCACAAATCTCCACCACTAGAGTTAAGGACAAAACAATTCTCAAGGCAATATGGGTAGACACCGACAAAGGTTAAGGGTGATTTGTCATTACTAACATGTCAATGCAAGTATGGACAAAATCAATGATACATGACCAAATCCATGGCCAGACACCAAAGATTGTTTCACAGACGCCTAGACACGCCCATGACTAAAGGGTAGGATAAGACATGGGATATATAAATGGTGTAAAATAAAAATCAACCAGATAGTCTAAATCCATAACCAAGTCACCACTACCGTCACCAAAGTTCAAGTTTCAAGTTAAACCGATCATGATATACTAGGTAGATGTGGCCAGAGGACGCCATGATGGCACACTACCTTTTTTCCAACTGCTACGCAATTACCAACCTCAATCTTCAAATGTAACCAGGTGGCCTCTATACTAAATCTATATTAAGCTCATAACATAGTGCTTATAACATCGCACTTTACAATCAACTGAATAACAAATACATAACTTTTTTTTTCGAACCACATCTTTTTCTTTTTTTTTCAACATAAACATAGCAAATAAACATAACATCCCCCCACTTGAGATGAACAATGGAATTCGGGGGGTCTTCAATGATCTTTAAGAATATGTCGTCGATTTAAAAGCGTGATTCCTAACCTTTCCACTTGAACCTTGAACTTAGGCAAATGATGACTTCCCAATCACAAATAAAGACTACGGGGTAGGCTAAGGTGTATGGGTGAAACAATATATTGGGTTAACAAAATGAAAGGAATGGCCTGATGGGTGTATCTAGGGTATCTTGAACTAAAGGTGAGTGCAAAAAGGTTTCACATAAGTGGAAGTCGAAGTGACTAATCGATAGACACACAATGGTAGGCTATTTGGGTGATAATCCTATAATATTGCCTTCTTAAACTGAAAAGTCCAAATACATCGAGCTAACTCAACATACCTCGTCTATGGTCTCGAAATGATGTAAAGGCCAAGTTCTAAAGTTTACAAACTACCAGCACACTCATAATTTGGTGGATTTGGGGTAAAATTTGAAATGGATAAGGCTATTCTCACCATATAATATCAAGGGTTATATGTGCTCGGCTAAGGTCTAATCTAGTTAGCTTAAGAAAAACATGTCAATAAAAATGGCATAATTTTTCAAAATAAACTAGAAAATCGAGGGTAAAATAAAGTTCAAGAGACAATTTACCCCGCCCCCACTTGAATTGTACAAAGTCCCTTTTGTACTAAGCGCTAAATAAAGGTGAAGAGAAAAGTAGAATTAGAGCGAGAACTTCCCTGAAATTTGCTCCAAAAAAGAAAGAAGGCCCACAAAAAGAATCGTGCCTTCGCTTAAGCATCCACGAGCAAACTTCAACTCTAAATCACACTACCAACAAGCATAATTCTAAAAAGAAAAAAAAAAATAAAAATGAAAAATAAACCTAACTCACTTTCGTAGGAATCATGGTTGCATTTAGCGCATGCAACAAGCCTTTTAAACCACTTGGTGTCCCAAGGACGAAAGTGTAGTCTCGAGGGCTTACGGAATATACCCACAAAGTTCATTAAAAGACTAATACAAGGTCATTGTATTTAAAATGAAAGAAGTAATGTAGGATAGTTACGCCGAATCGTAAGGAGCTCGCGGAATCAGGCAAAACCCGCATACCGCAAAAGTGTAGCTACGGGCGTAACCAATCGAATGGTATTATGTCAGAATTAGTAATGCTTCCAAGTTCTCGCTACAAAGGCCCTCCGGCAGAACCATGAGAATGAGTTATGCCATAACTCGTCAGACGAAGAAGTAAAGCAGAATTTTTCTTTGTTTCCCGCAAAATGGTTAAAAACACAAAACCCAAGTGAAATGGAAATAAAACAAAAGAAAGGGATAATTCTTGTCTTCCTAAAGAGCACTTTTCTTTATTTACGAAGTCTTTGCTAGACTCGGGGCTTTTATGGTGGCCTTTGACTCCAACTTCCTCCATGTCCTTCATCAATTTATGTCCGATCCAGCGACATTGGTAGCAAGTGGAGGTACTCTTTAGTCTCGATCTTCCGAATTTTGCAAAAAATTTCGTCCGGCCCTAAATGGTATCGAGTGAACTCATACTTTTTGGCTATAATTGGTGGCGGCCTCTTATACGGAATGCCAAGAAGTTTGCACCTTCTTTTCTCATGTGCTTCATCATCGGGGTCAATGAACCCATCTTCACCTTGTAGTTCAAGGTAATCAAAATCATCATATTCGGAATCGGTATCTTTAAGCCGTTTATCGTCGAGTAAATTCTCCACAAGCACCTGTTTGCATTCCTCTTTTTCCTTCCTCGATGAATCCTTGGTATCATTATCCGACTCTTCATTTGGAACTTTTTCGCTTGGTTAGACATTACTCATACATCCATTCCAGATTTTCTCCTTAGTTATCGCATCTATCTTTTCATATTTGATTTTGACCCGATCGTCTCAATCCTAAATCGCTAGCCAAGGTTCTGTTTCTTCCGAGTCATTAGTTGAGGTCTATAGGAACTCGTCTTCCCAACTCTCTATATTGCTTCCCCATTACATTCACAATCAAAAGGGTTGCAAGATGCCCAAAATTTCCGGGGGGTTTTAATTTTTCACACCAATGACTTCGAGTTCCCTCGTCATCGTTGTTGCTAGAAGGAATATCGTTAAGAGGTTTAATGGTCTTTCCTGAGAATATGTTTTCATATTTGAGCTCTAAATTCTCAACAAAACCAAATTAATTATTGGCCCCTCAACCTCATCAATACCAATCACCGAATGATAGGTCCCTAAAATCAACGTCATGTCTTCCGACATGTGGGCATATCCAAACTTCATTCTTCACATTGCCCCCTCCGTTGCAATACTCACGAAAGGGTTTGGAAGTCGGCCATGCTTGTGTGAACTTATCTTCCATGATTAGTAAGGCCCTGCAGCAATGCTTGATGGGTGGTCCTTCCACTTCGTTAATCGAGAATTTGGCTAATCTTTCTTCATCGTTAAGTGTAGTCCACATATATCTGTCATCATTAATCCTTTCCTTATCGACCCCTCCATCGCAAGCCTTGTTCCGAGGGTCGCATAAGGCCCATAGGTTATAACACTCTCCATCATCAATTGCAATAGCCTTACACCAATGATTCTTCCTTTTAGAGTCGTCAATTTTGGGGAGACTTGTCATTGCTCAGATTCCGACAATTACCCGTAACTCCGATGTTTGGTTACGGCGTAACTCTTCTGTCATCAAAGATCATTGTTTTTATTAGACTCATCTACGGATTTGTCATTTTCAGAAAACACAGCTTTACATACTGTTGATTTGCTCTTTTGTGCCTCATTTTTTTTGTACCTCGTCGCCAAGCTTCCCAATCATAGTTTCTAAGTTTTTTAGTGATACGTCATGGCTAGAAAGGCTTTTGTTTGTATTATCTTGGAAGTTTTTCAGCCATTCTTCTTGCTCTTTTTGTCTCTTAGTCGAATCTACTAGGTACTTGTTAATCATTTCCTCCAAGTTAGCTCTTCTTTCACCACGATCATAATATGGGGAAGGTCCTCCACGATATCCATTACGATTTTCCCCGTAAAACGGTCGATTTTCTCCATATTTAGCTTCTTCGATCGTGTTCTCTTCGTTAACGTTAGGACAATTCTTAGTGAGATGTCCTCCCCCCACAGCTTTCGCAACCTACTTGGATGGCATGAACAGTTTCTTTGATTTTTAGCATATCTCGACCTAGATTCTCTAGCTTGTTAGTGATGGCTTCAAATCCATCAAAACTTCCGCCTTGGTTTCTTTTGCTTCCTCCATCGTGCCATTTTTGGAATTATCACCATTTTTGATGGCTTCAATTGCTAGAGTAGGAGTCATGCTCGAATTGGTCTTGATAGTCCAACATCTGCCTTGTAGTTACGTTGATTCCTTTGTAGAAGATGTTGACCTTTTGCTGGTTGTTCAGATCATGTGTAGGATACTTGTAGAGGAGATCGCTATCTATCCTGTGCTTGATAACGTTTCGCCGCCTTCTTGCTTGAAATTATGGACTTCCAAGAGCTGGTTAGATATCTTTAACGGATGACAATACCTCTGAATGAAGTGCTTCTTTAGTAGAGCCCAAGTATCAATCCGCCGTGCGGCAATCTTTCGATCCATCTTCTTGCAAGAAGAGTCATGGGAACACCCTTATCATAACAAATAGCCATGAGACACACCGGAATGTTGAAAAGGCTTGCGATGTACAAGACATTTTCAACATGCTCATACGCATCTTTGTCTCTGTTTCCTGAAAAAGGGTTAGCACGAAGCTCCCTCATAAATTGGTCTTTTCTTTCGAAACGGACATCACCCAATTGTCGGTCTTACGAAGCTCTACTCTGTTCTTCTTCTTTGTCAACGCCAAATATTCCTCAAAAGTGAGGTCATCAATGTTAACAACTTCCATGGTACCTGAAACTTGAAAAGTGATCGTGAGAATTTGAGAAAATTTAAACAAAAATGAAAGACTTAATAGAAATCCTAATATAACTCCCCGACAGCGGTGCCAAAAACTTGATGCGTGTTTTACTCGACTGTGTTTTAATATTTATAATTACCGTTATACCTATGGTCTACCCTAATGCACTAACGGCAATGTACCGGGTGTAGTGTAGTATTCGGTGAAACCAAGGTCGTCCCAAGAGCTATGTGTGCGGATTTATACTAAGTCTAGGTGTCACAGATTTTAATATGATTTCGATATAATTAACTACTAAAACAGATAAAGGCAAAGGTTGTGATCAATAGAGGAGAGAGGTGCTAACCTAGTTACTCATCCTAATTAGTAGTGTTTACGTCTAAATACTTCCAATTACTTCATGGGTCAAAGTCGCAGGCAAAGATTTGGTCGGCTTCGTCCTAACCTATCCAAGAAGGGTCCCACCTGGAGAAGTCGTGTCTCCTCATAAGTCCAGCTTGTTCCCGGTCCCTAAGCCAAGTCATTAAGTACCGCTACATGCTAGATTCATAATAGTGAGTGCCTGGGCGCTAACAACTAAAACACTCACCCCTTACTTCTTAAGTTCATCCAAACGGTAGGTGATCAGTTGGACAAATCGCACAAGTAGAAAGGGTCATCAGTTGGTCATATCTTACCCTTCCCGTCTCAGTCTACTCAATTAGGGTCAGATGGTCATATCTCTAAGCAACTAGCCTCTACCGCCATTCAAAACTACCGAAAGAAGGGTAGCTACCAACAAACTATGCATGCATACACTTAAAAATAATTATACGGAAGCAATGTAAACGCAAACAAAACAATTAAGGAATCATAACTAGGCCAGCACCAAGAGGTGCTTAGCCGCTCATATTAACTATAACAATCGATTCAATGTTTAACATTACAAAATACATGAATTGAAAGTAAAGAAAATATAAAATGCTAATGCTTATCGTATGGGAGTGATTTCTCCCTTGGAGATAGCCCTCAGATGCTCCTCTAGATCTGCCGACTTCTTCTCACGCTCTTCGATTGTTGTGTGTAAAATGGGATGATTTGAAATGCCGGAAATCGGGGTATTTATAGGCGGATCTAGTTACGGCGTAACTAATTATAAGAGTTACGCCGTAACATACAATTCATCGTATTTTGCACTAATAATGCTGGTTACGCCATAACCTCTTGAAGGAGTTACGCCGTATCTTCAATAAATCTTGGTTACGCCGTAGTTTGAGTTACGGTGTAATTAGTAGCGGCGCGGAACCTCATTTGACCTAATATGGTTACGCCGTAATCTTGGATAGAGTTACGCTGTAATCTTCTGTTAAGTTGGTTTTCTGAGCCACGATTTAGTTACTGGTAATGTGAGAGGAGTTACTGCCGTAACTTCTTCAAAGTGAGCATACTATGATAAATCTTCAATAAACTCCAAATCTGCGCTCTTTAGCTCCAATGCTCGTAATTTACCTGAAAGTGAAATATAATGGAAAACAAGCGTAAATCCATATAAATTATATAAATTACAAGCATTATCGGGAGAAATTGATACTTAATATTCAGGATAATTTGATGTTATAAATTGCATAACTACATATCAATACATAGAAAACATGAAAAATATAGTACTATTAGGTACCTACATATCAACCTCAAAACTAATTGAAACAATTAATTACGTCATTCTCCTGGCTTTTTTATTGATGTTCTTAAACTACATACACAAATAAATTCATGCATATCATTTCACCCAAAAATATTTCTAGGGTTTACCAACACACAATTGAATCAAACTTAATCAAACCAATACTATAATTGAATCGGTATAGCGATGGATTTCATGGCCGACGTCTAACCAAAGACAAATACGCTATCCTAGACGGAAAGGACTTCCCTGCGGAGCATTTTCTCTTTCGTCCTTGAAACACAATTTGATTGATTCTTAATAATAATAATAATAATAAAAAACACATCAAAATAGTTGTACAAGGAATTTAAATCGAAACACTACAAAAGTATATGCAATACTTACCATTGATTCAGTGTTAGCCATAGGATTTTGATATACTCCGTATCAGAAATCACTTAAGAAATGATGATACGGTTAACCAAACTGCTAGGCGAATCGAGATAGGAAGAAAGAAAAATTCACGAAACAACTTGATATCAATTTGATATGAACCTTCCCACACTCGGTTCATATCGTTTATAAGCTAAGTGTAGAACTCACTCCAAAAAGCTAGCTTAAAGGAGGAGGGGACACCTAGACATTATAAACCATCAACCAATCTCATACTTGGCCGATGTGGGATCGTAACAAATTTCCCGTATATGTTTTTGAATCGTTCAAGAGAGGAAGAGAATGAAACGATTGTGTGTGTAAGTCATAGAATTGTGTGAGAGTATTTGTGTATGTGTTTTTGAATTTGAATCACTGAAGAATAGAAGAAAACGATTCCTGTGAAAAGTTAGTGATGATTTGTAACTGATTGAGGAAGAGCATGTAGAGGAAATTAACACTATGTGTTATTTTTGGAGGCATATTTGATTGCTATTAAATTAATTGTGCAATCTAAACTGATTATTAGCATTGATTTAATTTAATGGGTTAGAACATGGGGGTACTCAAGAAGCTTGTGTGTGTTCAATAGAATGGAGTTATATCTTCCAAGTGAATAGACCAATCATATTTCGGACACGTAAGAGCATTAATTTATTAAGTGGTACAAAACTCTTATTTATTATATTAGATAGATTCGTTAAATTGTTGAAAAACCATATTAATATTGGTTTCGATTCGTATATGTTTACGTTCGGACAAAATTTAGAGTTAAAAGCTTCAAAAATCTTCGAGTGGAGTTTTTATTATAATTTTTGGTTTCATCACTTACGTTGTGTACTTCTTTATATATTGTAACTATGCCGATGCTATTTTTTAGACTTGTAACTTAAACCTTTATAATTTTGGGTCTTTAGATGAAATCTTCAAGCTCCGCCATTGAGTGACGCATGAGCGCAAGGGCCATGATTAAAAAAAGAGTAAATTACACCGTTCGTCCTTGTGGTTTGCGTTGACCGCAGGGTTTCGTCCTTTTATCAAAAAAGTTGCACCGCCCCTTCCAAGTGGGAAACATTATGCATCGTCGTCCTTTGACCAAACGCGTTAAGTTTGACCGTTAAAACCCATCATGTGACTTTGCACATAGGTAAATTGTCATTTCAAGACCATAAGGACGAACGGTGCGATCTAATCTGTAGTTTACTCTTAAAGATTATACTCATTTACCAACCACACACTTCACTCCCAATTTTTTTTTATCTTCTTCATTTCTTCCTCTCTTTGATATATTCACAAACTATCACAACACACCACCATCTCTAACACCCATAACTACCACCTCAACTCCTACACCACCATCACCCACGTCACCACCACGAAACCCGCCACCCTATACCCCACGTATGTGATTTTGTTGAAACAAATGACATTCCCTTCTCCCTCCTCTCGCTATCCCCAACCGACGCTGATACATCTTCCCACAACCCACCGCCGCCTCCACCCTCACCAGCCTACACCAAAACAATCCCTCCACCTCCTCTTCCCGATCTCCTACAACACGCGCCCATCCCTCCTCCTTTCACCCGCTCATACCACTCACGCACCACCTTCTTCAAGACCACCACACCACCATCTTTCCACACCACCATCTTGGAGATCGCAAGAAAAGGTAGGGACGAGCCACGCCGAAGTTGTGACTCGGTTTTCTTATAACTCGTCACCGAAGTCACGAGTCGACTCTCGAGTTGTCACCGAAGTCACGAAATGCTATCACTTTTGGTTCTAGGGCTAGGCTATCACTTTTGGTTCCACTAAACATTTTGTTTTAGTTTTTCTTGTCTCTTGTGGTTTGATGATGATTAGTTTGATGGAGATGTAGTTTGATGATGATTAGAAGAGGTGTATGAGTTTGATTTGAAATAGTGATGTGGGTATGAGTTTGATTTGTTAGAAATAGTGACATGGTAAGGTTATTGGTTGATGGGAAAGATGTTGTTGTGTTGGATTTGGATATGAGGAGCGTTATGATGATTAATGTTGATGTTAGGATTGTGTTGATGATCTTCATTTGTTGTTTTTGTGTTGTGTTTTTTGTTTATGGAGATTGAATACTTTTGGAAGTGAATGTTGATGTGTTTGACTACCCTGGAATAACTCAACAAGTGGTGGTTGGATCTATTTTAGGACAAAAGTTTTATACTAGGGGTTGCACCGTCGTCCTATTGGCCTTGAATGACGACTTTACCCTCATGTAAGTCACATGACGTTTTAACGGTCAAACTTAACGTCGTTTGGTCAAAGGACGAACGATGCATAACGCTTTCCCACTTAGGACGGACGTGCAACTTTTTATTGTCGGATCTAAACTCATGGCCAACGCGAAACCACAAAGGACGAACGGTGTAATTTACTCTTAAAAAAATAATAAATATTCAAACGGGCATAAAAAAGAGTTGTGATGGGTCCGGTCGGGTGTGCAAAGTAGCATGTACTTCAACAGCACCTCAAGAACCAAAATCAAAAGTAGTAGATGACAACTTGACTTAACTACTAAACTCATGAATAATTGAGTTGAGTTGAAATGATAACAAACTTGTGTCACACCAATCTTATTTTATGTCAGAAGCCACTTTTTCGCTTGCAAATATACAGTACTAAAAGTGTCCAGCATCCCAAAAGATCAAAAAAGCTAAAACCCTCTTCTTAAAACAAAAAGTAGAACCCTTTTGTTAGAAAAAAGTGTAAATTTTGTAAAAATAAATAGAACCCAGAAATCAGATCAAGAAACTGTTCATTCTTGATCATTTGTCACTAATGCTAAATTGTCTTTGAGGTTAGAAATGTTTATGTCTTGTTTTTATGCTTTTTTATATGATATGTGTTTTTTTTTTTTTTTGGTAGATTAGTTATGGTGTGAATTTGAGGTAGATCTGACTGATACTGAATTATGCTGATTTTCTTGTAAATGCTGTATTTTATTATGTCTTTTACTAGTTTAGCAATTGTAATAATGGTATTTAGGGGGTGTTAATTTAAGCTTATTTGTGGGCTTACGAGCTTACTTTATTTCGGCTTACAATTCATAAGCCCGAAATTTTTCAGTTTATTTCGAGACTTTTCGGTATAAATAAGTTTATTACACCTTAATAAGCTAATACAAGCCCATAAACCTCAAATTAAACCGAAAATTTTGAGCTTATCAAATATAAGCCAAAATCAAATAAGCTCATAAGCTCATGAATAAGCCTAAACAAACACCCCCTTAAGCAATTTCAAAACTAAAATGAGATTGCTGTTTTTGATATCTTGTGGAAAGTAGACTCATATAGTCATATTGTAGGATGTGTCAGTTGTTAATTGAATTAACTTATTTGTCGTGCTCATGAACTTATTGAAAATATGAAAAATTCTGAGGCTTGATGTCACGAACTTTATACTGGTATTTAAGCAATTTTTATAATTCTGTTTGTGATTTTATGTGAAAGATGATATTCAGGGAGTGTTTGGATTAGCTTATTTGTCGGGCTCCGAGCTTATTGAAATTTTGAAAATCCAGATGACTCAACTTTGATGGCTTATGAGTTAAGCTAATTACTCAAGTTGATAAGCTCATAAGCCATTAAGCTTACTGGATTTTCAAATCTTCCATAAGCTCGTAAGCCCGACAAATAAGCTAACCTTAGATGTTATGTAATGGTTATGATTTTTAATGTATGGTTTTTCATGTTTATTTGCAGTTGGAAGGTTTTTGTAAGTGTATGTGGAGTGTCGTGAGTGTTTGCATTTGTGGTTCTGGTTCTGTCTAAAGATGGCTTCTGCCAGCTTAGGACATGGCGGAGTTGGCAGTTCAAGAACTGCAGGTGGTTTTGATGAATCGTCTAGTTCGGTTGATTGGTTGGGGCGGGAAATGCTTGGGATGAGACTTAGGGATAAATCAGACAATGATGATGAAAGAGTGAGTGTAAGTTCTTTATCTTAGTATTGCCATTCGTGTTTTTATGTTGTTAGGAGTTGTCTATTCATGTTGGATTGGGGTTTTCCGTTCTATGTTTGTGAATAGATTTGACTATTATGTGTAATATTAACTTGTGGAAGTTATACCTCATTAGGAAAAGTATATTACAAAACAGATTTACGCCAGGGCTAATTCAACATAATGATTTACGCATTTAGCAATGAATGACTTAAGAGATCTGTCTGGATTTGCAACTAAATTAAAATCTAATGTGTGTTAAATGATCTGAATTGACTATCTGACTGAAACTTCCAATGTTTCAGGATAGCGAGCCAGAAATTGTACACGGCGTGGGAGCAGAAGCAGGGCATGTAATAAGAACAGCAATTGGTGGTCGTAATGGTCAGTCTAAACAGGTTGGCAATACCTAATGTCTAATATATTTTTCATTGTAATTATAAGTGGCAAAATGGGCCGGTTGGGTAACGGGTCAAAATGGGGCAGGTTGGATTCTGTTGACACAAAAACGCTTTTTATTTTTCCTATCAATTTTTAGTTATGTTATAGATATTCAGTATTACATCTTTACGCAAACAATATTATTACAATATACGTGATTGGCCCATTTTAGCCTTTGCTTTAGTCTAAAAGTTTTGACTTAACCTGTTGGAGAACCAAACCAAAGCCAAATTACCCCATTCATGTGTAAACGGGTCGGGATTTATCCCTTTAATGCCAATAGATCAATTCCATAAGCGTTCTTGTTTTATCTCACGTCATCTTTTAATGTTTTCCTTCAATTTGATTTATGGCAGACTGTCAGTTACATAGCGGAGCATGTCATTGGAACTGGTTCATTTGGTGTTGTTGTCCAAGTAAGTCGATTAGTTATTTAGTTTCTAATTTCTTATTGCCTTTTAGATTCTTCATGTGATATTTGTGGTGTTGGTGCAGGCTAAATGCAGAGAGACGGGAGAGATTGTTGCCATTAAGAAAGTTCTGCAAGACAAACGTTATAAGAACAGGGAGCTACAAATAATGCAAATGCTCGATCACCCTAACGTTGTTGCACTGAAACATTATTTCTTTTCAACAACTGATAAAGAAGAGCTATATCTTAATCTTGTTCTTGATTTTGTTCCTGAAACGGTTAGCCGTACTGCTCGTCATTATACTAGGATGAACCAACGAATGCCCTTACTATATGTCAAGTTGTATACCTATCAGGTATGTGCAACTAACTCTTTTAAAGTGAATTTCCATTTTTATGAGTTTACAGTTATGACAAAAGTGATTACTTATTTGTTGATATTTGGTTTCAAAAATACAACCTTGTTATGACCGTTTGTCTTATTATTATGTATGGTTGATTGCAGATATGCAGAGCACTTGCTTATATTCATAATTCAATTGGTATTTGTCACCGTGACATCAAGCCTCAGAATTTGCTAGTAAGTTTCTTTTCTAAGATAAAGATTTTGTTTGATTACCTACTAAACTTTTTGACCTTGCACTTGTAAAAATGCCTAAAATATTATGTATTTCAAATATTTTGAGAACTGCATAAAACTTTGAATATAGCAACAAGCCAAGAAAACTTATAGAATAGTAAAGCCTTTGAACTGTTAATAACTAAAAAAGAAAACTTGTAGAAGTTAACAAGCCAAGAAATTTATCATCAACAACATGGTGACTAACATTTAGAGGGCACTTTCCATCTTTCCATTTCTTCATGTTATTCATGTAATTGGTAAAACAGTTGATATTAGAAACTTGTATATCTTGTACGTAGGAGTACATCTATCGAAAATCTTTTCAGTATTTATGATCTCTAACATGGGCATTTTGGAGAACTTCCATAATTTAGCATTGCTATACAACAGTAGGAGAATTATTCTCCAAATCAATTAAAAGTAAATTTCTATTATTTCTATAAGTGTGTATGATGTGTTACATTTCTCATCAAAAAAGCTGAGCCGCTTAGTTGCTACGTTCAGGTAAATCCCCACACACATCAGCTGAAAATTTGCGACTTTGGAAGTGCTAAAGTTCTGGTAAGTCATATGGGCATGTTTGTGTCTTTTTTATTTTTCTGGTTACTAGTTATGTCTTATTTACATTATGCGATTCCTTCTACAGATAAAAGGAGAACCTAATATTTCTTACATTTGTTCAAGATATTATCGTGCTCCAGAGCTCATATTTGGTGCCACAGAATACACAACAGCTATAGATATATGGTCAACAGGCTGTGTCATGGCTGAACTACTACTTGGACAGGTACCTAACCCTCAAAAATTTTGATGTAACGTAACATGCAACCTTGTTAGCAAATGAACGGCGTTGCCAGGAAAATTTGACATGATCAAACTTAACGAGACGTTGATGTCGTATTTGCTTAAATGGAAAATATCAAAAGTGTGAAGTTTCTTTTTATTTATTTTTTTGTTACCAAAATATTTGAAAATTGCGTGTCTAAAAAATTATAGTTTGGAAGCTGGCTACTTTTTTATGGATGAAAACAATTATAGTCCAAGACACAAATAAAAAAAAAAAAAAAAACTGGTTACGTTAATATGCAAAATAAAATCCCTAAAAGTGCCAATTGAAGCAGCTGCTACTCAGTTTTATCATTCTTATACTCTATTTTATATGCAGCCGTTGTTTCCAGGAGAGAGTGGTGTTGATCAGCTAGTTGAGGTCATCAAAGTAAGTTATTTAAATTGCCGCACACTTTTTATTTATCTACACAATAATCTAGTTTTTACTGACGTTATGTAGTATGATTATTAAACAGGTCCTGGGAACACCTACACGAGAGGAGATAAAATGCATGAATCCAAACTATACTGAATTTAAGTTCCCACAAATAAAGCCTCATCCATGGCACAAGGTATAGCTTCTTTTAGAGGTTTAAGTACGGGCGGGGCGGCTCTGATTGGTTGGGCAATGGGTCAAATGAGGTGATTTTCATGTTGAAACGGGACAGGTCCGGCTGACCCTTTACTTAATTAATATATTACTTATTGTGTCATATACGGCTATAAGATTTATATATATATATATAATTAAATCATAAAATAGTGTAGGAGGTTTAATATACACTTTCGCCAACTTTCGACCATTTGACCCGTTTTATATCTTATAATTCTCGTTGACCATTAGATATAAACCTTGAGTCCTTGACCATATCAACCCATTCATTAGTGATTGAGTTGGCATTGCAAATACTACTTTCATGTATATATTTTATAGCTTTTTGGGAAACTGATAACAAGTTTGTTTCTTCATCTTTTAGGTCTTCCAGAAGCGTTTGCCTCCAGAAGCAGTGGATTTAGTTTGTAGGTTTTTCCAATATTCACCCAACTTGCGGTGCACAGCTGTAAGTTAAATGTTATATACTGTCACCAAAAGTTTTAGCAACACTAGTCGAGTAGTGAATGATTTTCTTAATTTTTCTGAATTGCAGTTGGAAGCTTGCGTTCATCCCTTCTTTGATGAATTGAGAGATCCAGCTACTCGTCTACCTAATGGTCGCCCACTTCCTCCACTTTTCAATTTTAAGCCCCAAGGTAAGTTGTCCACATTGGACTTCTCTGAAGAGGTGTCAAGAAGGGCAGGTTGGGATTGAAATGAGTATTTCTTTAGCTTGGGTCAGAATGAACCAGCGAGTTTCTTTGCCCCGTAGGCGTAACCACTTTTAAACTTTTAAAAAGTATACAAAATAGTTGATGTATTAGTTATGAATATGATTAGTAAAACAGTATTACCATAATAGTACTAAAATAGACTATAAGTGACTTACAATCTGTTTGACATATTCCCCGTTAGGTAGTTTTTTTACTTGACCCATTTGGGATAAATGCAAACAAAAATCAACCCATCCATATGCAAGTGGGTCATATTGCCACTAGGCCCCTTAAAATTGACACAATATTAAGATTTTACTCAACATTTTGAGAACTAAGTGAACTTATATAAAAATGTTAGAATCAAAAGAATTATGGAGCTAAAGAAAAACGCATTCCAATTTTGAATAACTCTGTAAACAGCTATAAGTTTGCTACTTTATGTAGTAAAAGAACATGAGATTGGATATGCATACTTGAATGCTTTTTCATGTCTGTACAATGTGTGATTTGAATTCTGCTTTTGTGTTGCAGAGCTTGCAGGAATCCCACCTGAGACTATCAAAAGGCTGATCCCAGAGCACGCTCGAAAACAGAACTTATTCATGGCTTTGAACACCCAATAATTTGATTCTTTAATATAGCCATATGCACCATCAGGTTAATAGTTCTTATCGCGCCAGCTAATATTTATTATAGCTTACATATAGACTATATGATTTTCGTGATGAAACCTTGAGTCCTTTTGTGGAATGTCATGAAGCATGATGCCAGCATGCAGAATGACGGTATATCTTGTAATTTTGTTTTATTAATTATGTCGAGAAATGTGAAATCTTTATCCCTCCCCACCACCCAAACAAAGTTTGAGAACCCAACTTCAGGTTGTTAGAAGCTGTTATGATTCTTAGAAACTACTTCTGTATTACCATAGTTGTACTTTGTAACAGTTTTGTTAATGGTTGAAGATGTAATAGCGTAGTCTGAATTCGTTTGGGTGATGATGCAAGTTCAAAACTTTGTTTTACAAAAGGTTATGGGTTTATACACACACATGACAAATTGTTAATTCTTGATGGATAAACGCCTAGAAAAGAAAATGAACTCCTCTAGAAATGAAAATGAACTTAGTGTTTCAAGTTTCAACCAAAACTGTGAAACTTTGTGTGGCTGGGCAATGCTATAAGATTACAGCTTTATGATACGGCAGATTTGCGTGAAAACTCACTAAGAAGTTCAAAACAAAATAAAACTGAGAGCATGGAATGAGAATCATAATCTCCAACCATGCTTTCGTAACCACATTTTTATTCATATTTAAAGAAGGAAGCATCAAAAATCATCTTCAACCATGCTTCAAATTTGAAGAAAATTTTGAAACATAGCTCAAAATCCTTCATATTTAGTATGCACATTCGTCCAAGGACCACAAAGTGTGACTATAGGTTGTTGTATGAGGTAGTGACACGTTGCGTTTGTTGTAACGACCTTGTAGAGTTTGTCAGGTGAGTCGTTTACCTCGGCATGTTTGCCCGTAGGGGTGTCAGTAGGGTCGGGTTGACCCGAACCCGATAAGGCTTACCTGGTCGGTTAAATCAGGTTTGAAAAACGTATCAGTTGTTTTGACCCGAACCTGATAACCCAATAGTGTTATCGGGTCAGGTTAGGGTTAGATAAATTATGCTATCATGTCAACGTGATAAGACACGAAAAACAATATTTATTTTTTTCTTATATATAATGAGTTGAGATCCATGTAGAACTTATATTTGTCATAGAACCAATGGACCAATCATAGCCATCCATTTTTTATCTAAATCATTTTCACCTTTTTTTTTAAAACAACATATCTTGCAAACGGTAAATCTTCGCTACAAAAATACATCATGACGATAATTAAATTATCTTTCTATAGATATGCATTGTTATATACTTTCGACGAAGTGTCTCTTTTTTAAATTTCGCCAGGAAAATCACATGTGATTTGTAAAAATCACATGTGATTTTTAAATCACATGTGATTCGTAAAAATCAAATCGTATATGATTTTAACAAATCACATGTGATTTTTACAAATCACATGTGATTCTTCTGGCCAAATTTTTAAAAAATTAGTCGAAAGTATATAACAATGCATATATAGAAAATAATTTAATTCGTCGAATATTATGATTTTTTGGCGTAACGATTAACGGTTTGTGAGATATTTAATTTAAAAAAAAGGGTGAATATATTTTAATAAAAGAAATGAGTGGCTATGATTGGTTGATTGGTTCTATGCCAAATATGAGTTCTATATTGAACTTTTCTCTATATATAATATGTATAATATTGTCAAATATACTAGTTATAATACCCGTGCACGAACGGGGTTTTAACATGAATTTTTTTATTAAATATTTTCTTAAGATTGTTTACTATTCAAATACCTTATTTTTAATTAATACATAATATATTGTTAACTCATTTGAGTTGCTTAATTGCTATGAGTGCAAATGCGACATTATTTGTGTGTATGACTGTATGATGATAACATTTTTACTTTTTTTTTATCTTGCAACATGTTGACACCTCAAATAACATATTACTAAATTTTCAATCAAATTTAGAAAGGGACCTGCAAATTCCATAACGTTAAAATTATTGGCACTTGATATCAAAAGACAATAATACACCTCCATGCATGATAGTAAATTTATATCAAAAGACAATAGTTGGGTACACTTCGTTGCGTGAGTTCGAATCTAAGACATCGTTTAGCAATTTATGTGTCTATCTCAAGTATATCAAAAGATTCACTTGCCTGTCCCACTATAACAGCAAACTCTGCTGTCGGATCAACGACTATATCATATATATAGTTCCGTGAGATGCCTTTGGCTGATATGAATGAAAAATGGCATACTCCTTATCCTTTCCAATAACATGAATGAGAAATGGCATACTCCTTATCCTTTCCAACAACACTACAAAAGATCAAGGAACTTCAGAAACACAAAATTTAACCACAAAATGGAATTTAGTGAAATTGCTACACAGAGCTAACATATGCTATAACACAAACTCATTTATCCTACAGACAATCTTGCGTCCATTTCCAGTCAATTTCACTGAAGAAACAGAAGCTGACAGTACTCGCAATCAGATCAAAATTCCTGAAATGGCAGAGTGCATATAAGGATTCAAAGACGCACAATCGACCTTCAAATTTCCTATCAAGGGTAAAAGTCATACCTGCTTACATCATAAAGATACATCATTTTATCATGTCCACCTGAAGCTAAATCAATAACCTTGTGATAACACCTGATACAACCGTTTCACGTTCAAAAGTTCCAGCACTAACTGCAGAGATAATCAATGAACAAATTAGTACCTAAACAACGTATTTAAATCCAAATTTGAACATAAGAGCACCGATACAATATCCAATTACCAGGAGCTTCATTAGCAGTCCCGAACATACGCTCAGGCTAAAATGCCGTTTTCCCTCATTCACACTGCAAAAAAATAAAAATAAAAACTTATATATAAGAAGCATAAAGTGATACAACGAAAGTGCTTTGGCCGAATTAGATGCAACCCTATATGCATATGATTTATTTGGTTATCTTACCTAAGTACCAAAATCTATTTAAGTAGTTAGCTTTTGCTAATTGATCATCAATATTTTGAGCTCATTCACACTGCAAAAAAATAAAAAATAAAACTTATATATAAGAAGCATAAAGAGATACAACGAAAGTGCTTTGGCCGAATTAGATGCAACCCTATATGCATATGATTTATTTGGTTATCTTACCTAAGTACCAAAATCTATTTAAGTATATGCTTTTGCTAATTGATCATCAATATTTTGAGATAGTTAAGATATCATATTTTGAACCAATTAAAAAAATAATAATAATAGTAATCACACCTATACAAACCAAAAAATCCACAAATTGATTCAATATAATGATAGTAATCAATATTATGCCAGGTTGATAACCCAATCCTCCAAAGCCATTTTGTTACATCCTGCATTCAGTGAAATTCTTCGTAGTAACTGTTTTAACCTTTTTCATCCACCAAAACAACTTTTTACTAATTATGCTTTATACAATTGAAATGATTCTTCACTTGCAGCGCAACATTTACTTGATACTGATTCTTAGCATTTGCTTGACAAGCTGTGTTTGCTAAAAGATCAGGTTTTAACCTTTTGCGAGTTTCAATCTGACCATCTTTTTCATTACCGTATATAACTTTGTCTGCAAGTTGATAATTTGACATTAGATTGAATGAGACCTTGAAACTTTCCATGCTCCATTCATCTAGAATTTTATGGGATTTGCAGTTGATCCAACTGTTATGTACACCATTAATGCTAAAGCAGTAACCTCAAACCTTTATGTACACCATTATCGTTTTAATCATGCATCCCAAAGCAGCTTTATCCCTATCAGAAACAATATTCTCATACTCTTCTGCCTCTTCTTCAATTGCCTTAATTACATGTTGCAGCTTTAGTCGTCCTATATTACACATTCGTTCAAGTTTACGTCTGTTAAAAATGCTATCCTGCTATACAAATTAGAAATTGCAACCTGACTGAGACCCTCCATTCACCACCTGTAAAGAGATGATATGAGTTACTATTTTACCCGTTATGAGGATCGAAAGACTGAAATGCAACATATGTAGTTAACATAATTATAAGCACAAAAGCCTTGCTGATAAAACTTTTCATTAAGGCTTCACTTGGACAATTCATAACAATTATCTAATGTGGAAATTCTTGTGTATCCTAATACTGATGAAAGGACATATACCTAAGCACCCCATCCTAGACCAGTTGAAATTATAGTAGAAGGCACAAACCATGAACCATCTTCCCTTCGATCCATAACCAAACCAATTCCAAGCATGTATGTAAGTAGCATCCCGACTTTTGCAATGGTTAAAATAGTGAGACCCTTAGCTCCTTAAATATTGTGGCTGTTGAAATTTAAGGTTGGATTGTTGCTCCTTCTCCCTAAATTCTTGGACCTACACTCTTTAGCAACGCATGTCCGAAGAGTTGGAGGACCACAAACAATCACCCCAATATCCAAAAATTTAGCAAACATATCCCAAACAGAAATCCATTTACTAAGATGCATACTTATCCTATTGACCAAGGGGGTGTTTGGGGTAAGCTTATCCTTAAAAGCTTATGTGTTTTCAAAAATTCCAAATCCAAGGGATTTTACTTATTAGCTTATTTCGTTGCCAAAAATGATATAAGCCTTTTGACATAAGCTTAACTAAACGCCTTCAAAGTGTTTAATAGCTTTTCCAGGATATAAGCCTTTTGAAATTAGCTTACTCCAAACACTCCCTAAGTATTTTAGTTACTATAATAATGCAGATTTATCAACTTTTTAGCTAATAAAAACATTTGAACCACTTGATTTTAATAGCAGAGTGTTATTCTCATACACGTAGTACTATTATTCCGACTGATGGATGACATATTGTATGCATATTAAAGATAATGTTATCAATAACAATTAGAGGACTTGTTATAAGCAAGTTTTACGCACAGCAATACTATTGAATACAATGGTTGCTAGCTCTGCTAGTTCAGAACGTTAGTCCACAAAGCCAAGTTACTTGATGGAATCAAATTTCCAACATCAACCAATAATATCCAACATATTGACCAAAATGCACCCTATTAAAATCTAAAATTTGTATGTCCATTTCGTCTTTTTGGTCTCATTTAACATATAATAATAGTAAAATACTTCTATCTATATAGAAATATGGAACGGAACCCCTAGAGTCTTTTGGGGGAATATTGGGGAAGAAATGGACGTTTTTTTTTCTGTATTTTAAAAAAAAGTAAATATTATTTACCGGATTATTGTACATTTCAATATGTATTATCTTATGTATTACAACAAAATGCATGTTGGCGTCTGTTAGTAACTTGTTGATCACAAACAGATATGGATCAAGTTAGGATGCAAACACAGCTGTGAGAACGTAAAGAAGGACAAAATTGAATACAACATGATCTACAATGTTCGGTCATTTAATCAAATATAAGATGAGACATATTTGTATAAACTCATTCATAACTGAAAATAGTATACACATGGTGGAACTTTCTTTACATTCAGTGTCTTGCTTTATATGTATGATAGAAAACCACAAAGCCATTTTCAGACTAACCATATAATCATATTCTACCACTTTTACAAATTTGAAGATATGAGGAACTCCTCTCGGAGATAGGGAGCATTAAATATAAATATGAATTAAAAGCGTTGTGCTTTATTACTATCTACCATATATACGATGTGCAAACTAAGCTTGTATATATACTTCACTAAATTTTACTTCCAAACAATACACAGGGGTACCTACAGATCGAATTAAAAATCAGATCCTATAACAGATCCTATTATCGATTTTACAATTTTGCCTATTTCAAATGGTGATCTTAAGCTTTGACTCAGGTGCTCAACTTCAAAAGGCGGTGCATAATCAACTTCACACCTATTCAGAAACAAAATATGAAGCAAACTGTAAATATGATAGTATAATAAGCTAATTATATATTCTACTTAACTGTTTACTTTCATGCTAGGTTGGGACCTGGTCCAAATGGTTTAACGATAGTGGACACAAAAATGCTTACCAACCATGAAGCTAACACTATAACCAATGAAGTGATCGATTTGGTGCCATCTTCTAATGACATAAGCTTCCTGATTTTATATTAGTAGACACACACATTCATCCATAACAGTTTCCTCGATTGATTCAAATACAATTCAATTCCTAGCTCGTGGAGATCCAAATGCAATTCAGATTCGAATACCACATGATCTTACAAAAAGTCCTGTAACTTCTACCATCTCATACAATATGCAACACCAGTCATCCAAGTTCAACTCCTATTCTTACTTCTCACATACTTATTTATCACCAAACTCACTCTTCATTCTTACATTGGAAACATGTGTCATGGCCTCTTATCTTAAAAAAAACTAATCTTACAATATTCTTAGCTTTCTTAGAGTACTAAAGCAACCTTATGATTTCCATTGATTCGATCAACTTAAGGCTAGGTCACAATGTCATATGCTAAGCAACCTAATCATCATCAAGGTGAAATTCTATATGAAGATCCTAAATCTTCGACATTATGATTTCCTTTATGAAGTCCGGACTATAAGAACATCATGGGAATTATAGAGGTTAGTAATAAAGCCCCAACCACCATTCATGTGATGAATTTTAACCACTTAACTAAGACGTAATGATAAAAACAACTACCTAATACCTCAAGTTGCATTTTCCACAAAATCACAGAGAATCATCATTCTTAATCTTCTACTCTTCCTTTACATTAATGTATTCTTGTGTAAGTTAAAGTTAACACTTTTTATTTTAATAAAACTACATTAAATTAAGGCTTCCAAATAAAATTGAATATCATAGTCAACTCTTAACCCTCAAAGTCACTAAATCTAATAGTGGTTACTCCACAAAAATTACTAACAAATCTTAATCATATAATCACATTACATCATACACAAATCAATGTATCACATATAACCAATAGTAAGTTCAATTCCAACTTCAAAAATAACAATATTAATAATAATAATATTTAAAAAAAAAAAAAAAAAAAAGTAGACATCGAGTTTATAACTTTTCATAAGAAAAAGTGAAGAAAATATTAACAAAAGATCAAATCTTTAAGAATAAAATTTAAAAATCTATATCGCCAAATCTTTAAGAATAAAATTTAAAAATCTTTAACAAAAAAATTTACAAAATTTGAATAAGATTACCTAAACTTTCAAGTTCTCTCTTGTTTTAGATATTTATCTTCATGCCAAAGAACCAACAAATCCAATTAGGGTTTTCATTGTTTCGATCCAAAGCGTTACAATAATAAAATTGAAGTTGTTGATCTGGTTATAAAAATTGAGACTTTATTGTAGCACGGATAATTACCAATATAGCTTTGTTGTAGGAGGAAAATAACTATTTAGGGTTTTGGTTTTTTAATTTTCATTGTGTGATTGTGATTTGAGGTTGTGGGAGAGAAGCTAATTTGGTTTTGGGGTTAAAGGAAAACTTGTGTTGAAGTCGATTGTTGATCGCTTTTGTTTTTGTAAATTTTAATTTTAACCCCTAATTGTTGTGTAGTTTACTCCGCTTTTTTTAAGTTTTATCTTTTTATATTTTTGACACATATATTTTTTACCCAATTTACTTAAGAAAACGAATTTTGATAACTTTTTTGCTAAATTTAGAAATATTTTGATTTTTTCAATTGAATATTTTTAAGAAAAACAATAATAATAATTTAATTATTACCAAATAAGGTATGGTTTGATTTTTTTGAAATGAAAAATTCCCACTAGGGGTTTTGTTTTATTATATAAAAGATAAGATAAAAGAGGTATCTTTTTCTATTGATTTTCGCAATTCCTACTAATGTGTGCTAGACTTCTGCTATACTTTTGTTTTTTTTTTGTTTCACGCCTACTACCGGAAGTTTGGTACTACTATTAGCCTTTGATTTTTGTTGAACGTTATGGCTGTTAAATATTAGTGTGGTTTGTTTCATATGGCATTTGGTTTATTTCGCATATTTTTGATAAGCAAAATGTGTATTTGGTTATGCATTTGGTTTGTGTATTGCATTCAATCTGTATTTGGTTGTTTCATATGTCATTTGGTTTGTTTCAAATTGCAGAAATTGTATTTGGTTGTTTGTGTAGTGCATAATTTGTATTTGGTTGTGTACTGTCAAAAGGGGTGTTTGTTTAGTACTGAGTTGACTGCTGCAGCATGAGTGTTTGGACCTAAGTTTACTGCTGTAGCATGAGCGTTTAGTACTGAGTTTACTCAGGGCCGTCCCGTGAATTTTGGGGGCGCCGTGCGACTATTACATATTGGGCCCCTCAAGCACACAAAAATTGAGTACGTGCTGAAAAGCTTAGTTAATGTCGCAAGATTTGCTATAAAACTATGGTATGTGAAATAACTTCACTTTAGCCATATCAAACTCTTGTTTCAACTTAGGAGCAAATGGTGTCTTATAAAATTACTAACAACATTACAAGTACTTAACTAATGCTTAAGAATCTGAATGCATCACAAAAGAATTTGTTATTTACCTCTTTCTATTTCTGTAGTTGTTCCGTTGGTTTTAGTATAAAAAAATGATTTTCAAATTACAAATAAAATAATAAAAATCCTAAACATGCGCTGCGTTGTGCTAGAATCAATACACCAAACTGGATATAGAAAAGAAACTCATGCGGGCTTGTTTCCCAACATTGGGCTGCAAAGTGGATAAAATTTTTGAGGCCCCTCTAGGATATTGGGCCCTGTGCAATGATCACTTTGCACAGGCCCAAATCTGGCCCTGAGTTTACTGCTTCAGTAGGAGTGTTTCAGGTGCGGTGATTGTTTATTTATTTACATTTGTGCGGTGTTCATTGTGTGTGTTGAATAAAGAGAGGAGGACGCATAAATGAATGCTAGGAGAGAGCAACGTAACATAGCTTTTGATATTTTTATTTTTGAGTTTGTCTCGTTTCTAAGCCATGGATTGCCCCTTTTTCCCCATTTTCTTTCTCTATTTTGATGTTGGAGAAGACAATGGATAACCATTTTTTTGTTTGTTCTTCTCTAGATACAACTTTGATGAAAAAAGATGAACAATAAAGCCAGCTTTATGTCTAGTAGCTACCCTTGCCTTATTATTAAACCAAACAATGGTATAAAAAATAAACCATAACTCATACTTATTGATGAGTGTGTAAATACTCATCATTTTTGGTCAAATCTGAACTGCAAAACATTTAAAAACGCTTAGAAATGCATCAAAATACTGAAAATATCTCAAAATTGCATTTTATATGTTTCAGATGCAAAATGTTTAGAATCAGATGAAAAATGAGCTAAGTTTGCATAATTGGCAGTTTTAGTCCCCCAAGTTTCAAAAGTTGTCAAAAATAGTCCCTGAGCACTTATTTTACAAGAAAAGTCACCAAAGGTCCTTTTAAAATCATAAGTTGTCATAATTAGTCTTTTGGTGAAAAATGTCAAAAGTTTTGAGAAATTACAAGTTTGGTCCTTCAAGTTTCAAAATTGGCAAATATAGTCCTTGGAAGTTTGAAAATGTCCTTTATGGTCCTTGTACTATTGAAACTTGTCATTTTTGGTCCCTTGGAACAACTTTGAAAAAATGGCAGATTTGATCCTTGGTTTTTGAGAAATTGCAAAAAGGGTCCTTGTTTATTTAATATCAAATCTTTGAACCTTGGCCCCTGCCAAAACCACCTTTGGACCCCTGCCATATACTTGTGACCCCCCTGTTTTGACCCCTGCCTAATAATACTCCCAAGTCAAACACCCCAGTCAACCCCCACTCCCATAAAAGTCCTCCTCTTCACCAAATCCCTCTGCAACACTCAAACCCCTAACCTCCAGCTCACACACTCCACACCATGTCCCCTCCACCTCACCAAACAGACCAAAAGCATTAAATGTTTCCCCCTTTGCACTCAACCCCCAGGTGGCTATATTAGTTTTCCTTAAAATTCATCAAACGGCCAAAATTGCCTCAAGTGATCCAATGGCTGCAAATGCAAGTGGGAAATGCTCAGAGGACTAGTGGAAGACCTTTTGATGTATAAATAAGAGAGGAGAGAGCAGAGAAAGTGGGTAGTTAGTTTTTATATTTTCTTGCAAATCGTCTTTATTATTAATGTTTTAGTTTAAGTCTCAAACTGTAATCTTTTGTTTCTATGTACTAAACTCAAGTTGTTTTATCATTATAATCTGTTTTCAAGTATCAATTCAAAGGATTTATCATAGTTTCATGTTTTTATATCTTCTGTTATAAGTTCAGTTTAAATGTACTAAAAGCCAAGCTTCAAAAAGCTTCATTATACTTCAAACAAGCTTACTTAAGTCATCCATAGCTTTTAGTAAGCTTCTAATTCAGTTTTAAACTAATTCTCATATTGGTCAACAAAAGTCAAACCTATGAAGAGATTTTGGTTAGCGGTCATGGAAGTGGATATGGGTTAATGCAGTGTTGGATATGGGTTGATAATTGGTTTAGGATAGTGGTTACTTGTGTTGTTTGGCAAGCCATTGTGGCTAGGACTTTTGTAAGTGTTGGAATACTATTTGGTTATCTTGCCATTATTGCATTAATAATGTAGTAGCTATTTGATAATTGTAGTATTGTTATCTGCATCATATAGGTAGTTTAGATCTGTTCTAGTATAAATCATAGCTTGGATTTGTGGATTAGTAGTAGTTAAGTTCAAATCAGTTAGCTAAAGTGGTGTTTGGATCAGTTAGTATAATTAAGCTTGAGCTTTGGTTTGTGCTTAAAATCTGTCTACTCAGTCTCAATTAGGTCCACTTGAATCATTTTAGTCCTCATATTGCATATGCACTCTCTCAAAGTCAAAAATCAACAATAATCTGTCCTAGTTTCATCACTGTTGGAATTTTCATAGATCAAAAGCTTGTTTTGTGTTTAGAATTCAGTAGAATAGCTCATTATAGTTTTGTTTTAGCCTAAATCATCAATATCAGTTCACAAATTGAAATCAAAACTCACAAAAGTCAACTTTCCAATTCTGCTCATAAAGTCAAAAATTGAAAATCCAAGTTTTCACCAAGGTTTGTTGATTTTTCATAGTTTCAATTTTGGGTCAATTCAAGTAAAACTTTGGGTTTAAAAACTTCAATTGGTCAAGAGTTGAAAAATGATTTTTGTAGATTTTTAGTAATTTTGTACAAGCTTCAAAATAGCTTGTCAATTTGGTCATAAGTGCCCTGTGCACTCGTTATACTGAGTGTGCACAGGCTTTGTGCAGAGCTTGTCAAAAGCTCATTTGAGCTCATCTCAGGCTCATTCTTGGTTTACAAGTTCCTAGCCAGGTCTACTTTAGGTTCCAACATCTGGTTTTGAGTTTCAACTTATTTGAGTAGCTTATTTTCAAGCTACAAAGTAGTAGCTAAAAACTGTTTGGCATTTAAGCTTTCTAATAATCAAATCTGTTTAGCTTGCACTTTAGAGGTTTAGGCTAGTTGTACTTAGTTGCTTTTGAGTAGTTTTAGCATATTATAGCTTCTGTGATAATTTGGTGCTCATTTGGTACCTCTAGCTTATTTTGAGTGCTTATTTATAAGCACTTTTCACTGCAGCTTCATATTCTCACACACAAGCCATTGTTTTTATATTTTTCTTAGATTCAGAATATTATTTTAGACTTTTCTTGAATTTTTCATATTTTTCCAGCACTGTTTGATATTTTTCCTCATTTAAATCAGTTTTTAGTACTTTTTAATTAGCTTTTAATACAATTAAATCAGAAAAGCTTCAAAAAAATAAGTTTTCAATTTTCATAGGTTAAGATAAATATAAAAAGAAAAAAAAATATTTTTCCAGATTTTTCTTAGTTTAATTTGTAATTTTTGGCAATTTAATTAGTTTTAAATAGTTTTTAAATCATAGAAAATAGAAAAATAATCAGAAAAATATAAAATTAGTTTTGAAAATTCTCTTTAGTTATTTTAGATTTTTCTAAGTCAGAAGTTCACTTTTCTAGCTTTATTTCATATTTTCTTATATTTTAAGGTATTATTAAATAGGTAAAAATAGTTTTTAATTAATAATAATTAAATAAATAGTCATAAAAATAATTTTCTTTTTCTCTAAATTTTCTCTTATCATTAGGTTTGTAAAAATGTCATCTTTATATTTTTAGGATTAATATTGTTTCAATTTCACATTTTCTTTTGTACGTTACGTAGTTTTTAATTTAAATTTATAAAAGAAAAATCAAGAAAACATCAATTTTAAAAATAGTGATAGCGTTTATTTAATATAATTTATCTTTTTAATTTTCTTTAATTTGCATTTAAGCCCCTGTAATTTACAAACTTTCTCTTTAGGTATAATTATTCCAAATTCACAAACCTTTTCCCGTTCATTATCACCCGATCACTATACGTTTGATTATTCAGTCGCACAGCTCGTTGGGACTTAACGACCCAGGGAAACACTATACTCCTCTGATCTTCATTGCATTGTTTCTGAGCTGTTTGAAGTTTATCACGGTTGACCATTCACAAGTGGTTAGCTTGTGTGATAAAACTTGACGGTTCGGGAGCGATCACTTATCACTACCATTTTACTACTATAACTTAAGACTAGGGCTGAGCACCGCAGGTTCAAAACCGAACCGGACCGACAGTCCGTCGGTTCGGTTTCGGTTTTAGGTTTGACCTGCTTTCGGTTTAAGGTCGGTTCGGTTCGGTCCGGTTAGGCCCAAAACAGACAAAAACATGCCAAAATACACCTAGACCGACAAAACCGAACCGAACCGATGAAAAACCGAACCGAACCTACAACATTCGGTTCGGTTTCGGTTTGCATTTTTCACGGTTTTTGGTCCTCGGTTTTCTCGTTCGGGTCGGTTTCTGACCGACGCTCAGCCCTACTTAAGACTGAGTTATTGTTGTGCAAATGATTTAGTTTAGTCATTGCTGTGAAATATAGTGCACAAGAGGTCAAATTTTAATTAAATTCATGGACTTGTTTTAATATTCAAAGTTGTAATACAACATCTAATTCACATTGATAATATTCATGGACTTGTTTTAATATTCATGGACTTGTTTAATACAACATCTGATTCACATTGATTGGCCCCAACAAGTCTTCATCACATGGTATTAGATATATTGTTTGCAATAGTGTCTTTTCTAGTTAAATAACGAAAATATATCGATGGCTGCCAAAAGTTAACTCCTCGAGCCTTTGTATGCCAAAAGTTAACTGACATGTTAACTCGAATCAAACGATCCGATATAACCTGACCCGATTCTCACCCGAAACCGATAACCTGATTTTAATCGAGTTAGGTTGCGAGTCACTTTTTAAAAATCTAAAACCCTATTCAACCCGACCCGATAAACCCGATAAAATTCATATTTGCCAGGCAGCAGTAAACTCATTACTAAACAATATAAACCGCACAAATATACACCGCACAAATGTAAATAAATAAACAATCACCGCACATGTGGCCTGGGAAAGCGTTTTCCATGCGGTGTATATTGCAGTAAACCCGATAAAACCCATGTTTGCCATGTGGCATGGGAAAGCGTTTTCCTAGCTATCGTCAGGCCTTAGCCCTGGTGGGCTTGTGTTGGGGCGATATAGAGTGTATGGGTTTTAGCCAGTTAGGCTGAAGCTTTCATACGCTATCACGTCTCAAATAGTAAAATAAACTACTCGCCTCATTAAAGATAGTTAAAATTTGCAACCGAACCGATTGGACTATCTCATGAACACCCTTAATATAAGAGCACAAGGTATGGTAGACATTTAACATGCCATCGTCGATTTTCTTTGTGCCATTCGTGAGCCAACATGCCAAAGTTGAGCCAAATGAATTTGAGTTAGTGAAATGGCTCACGCCAATGGTCTTTTTATTTATTTATTTATTTATTTATTTTCAATTTTGTGTATTGTGAGTGAGTGGGTATTTTTAGTGGGGTATTTTGAGGGACACAATAACATGTTAGTCGTGTGTTATGAGAGAAGAGTGTTTTAGTTATTGGTATGTTATTGGATGGAGATGAGGTGACGCTGATGTGGCATACCAATAACGTGTTATCCGATAACACGATACCTAATGCTCTAATAGCATGTATAAACCTATATTAGGGTGTGCTTGGTTCAAACTCGGGAAAAGGAAAGGGAAAGACAATGATAATAGTATGGAAATGGAAAGGGAAAGAAAAGTATTCCCCTTAATTTATTGGGTAATGGCCCATTACCCACTATTGGGTAATGGGTCATTGCATTATACTCCACCAACCACCTTTTTTCATTATTTTTCTCATTCCTTACCCCCATTAGGTGCCATGACTGGGTAAAACTACTCATTCGGGGCCCACGGGTGCCACATCACTATAACAAACCTCCACAACTAACCCCTCTCACTCACAACAAACTTCAACTTACTCATTTGGGGCCCACCACTTACAACTTTATTTTTTATTCAAATTTTCAAAAAAACTAAATTTATTTCTTTAAAAATTAAAATACATTATAACATAATAATATTACACGCAACTTAAAATAACGGTACGAAAAAAAAAATACGATACGAAAAAAAACGATACGGGGAAAAAAATACAACACATATTAATAATAAGAAACTTAAACATTTTACTAGTCATCGACATTGGCATATTTCTTCATTATTTTTTCTTGTCTCTTTCGGATGATCTCTGCTTTTGCCGGGTCACAGCCATATTGGGATTTATCATGAGAAACTTCATCTCCTTCATCTCTAACGCAACAACTTCCTTTTCCCTCCTCGCCTAGGAACGTCGGCTTTTTGCGAATATTTTTCGGATAATTGTCCCGAAAAAGTACTCGATTGACTCCCACCGAATTTCGGCGTTGAAGTCGACTTTTGTTTCTTTGCAGCTCGACTCTTTCTGCCGCCATCTCTTTCGGGACGAGGTCGTTTGTCTGGGCCGAATATATCCTCGATACATGTAATGTCTATCAGATCCTCTGCATCCCACTTCGGGTAATTTTTCAAGATCTCTCAAGCGTGAACATACGCGAACTCCTTCCCACCAAAGCGTTGTTCAAAGTTCAGTTTTGCATTGTCGAGATGATCGTGCTCATTTTTACCACTTCTACCCTGCAAATGTTTATAAATAGCGTTGAATTTTTGACAATCACCATTAATCCTCGTCCATTTACCCGTGATCATATTTTTGGTACGAGGGCCATCGGCAGTCTGACCGTTGAACATCTCCATAACGTCGTTCCAAAAGAAATCTTCGGAATGGTCATTTCCCATATCTCTGTCTTGCGAAATTTCTATCCAAATTTCCGCAAGCAACTTTTCTTCGACCTCGCTCCATTTCCTCTTTCCTGTCTGGCCTACTACTTCCACATCATCGTCATCGTCTGCGTCTAAATCCACAACTTGTTTTGATTTTTTTGCGTTCGTCTTTTTCCCTCTACTTTTGGACGGTTCACGTGGTTTTGGTACCTTGAATTGTGAACCGGACGGTTGTGATTCAATTTGGGGAAACGTTGGAGATTGATGAAACGTTGGAGGTTGTGACGGGTTAAAAAATTGTGGTGCCGGAAATCGTCCGGAGAAATTTGCGAATCCTTGTTGAAACGCATATTGTTGATTAAGGTAAATTTCTTGGGGAGACGGGTTAGAATTTTGCGAGGAGGGGGTAGAAGGGTTTGACGAACCCCCGTATTGTGGTGGGTTTGAATTGATGATATTCGTGAAATACCTTCCTTCATTCGGGTTTTGAGTCATTTTTTTTTGAAACTAGAGATATAGAGAGTTTATATGTTGGTTGAATTGTAGTGAGAAAAATGATGGTTTATACTTTGGTATTTGTAGGGGTGTTAAGTTTATTTAAAAAAAAAAAAAACTCTGCAATCGGTAGTTTTTTTTAAAAAATGAAATTGAAACGTTTGGTTTGTCAAGGTACATGCTTGTTGTGCAGATGGCGAGCCATTGAATGGCGAAACACGGTGAGACACGGCGAGGCCGACATAGAGTGTTGTTAGAGCATAGAGTGTCACGGCGAAAAACGTTCGCCACTCCAACGTGGCACCCTCACCACTTCTCGCCGGCCACCGCCACCACACCAGCCACCCTCGTCGATCCCCAATTCGCCTCTCCAACGACACACAACAAGACAAACACTTTTTGAATATAAACGTTTGAATATTACCCATAATATCAAACGGTTACTTTTTTTGGTGGTGGGAGAGAAAGCAGATATGTTTAAGGCGGATTCATTTTTTTTCCAGATTGTGATGAGAGAAATATGGTGGTAGGCGTTTTATTTTGAGATGTATTTTGTTTAGGTTAATATGCTATGTCCTCTTATACCCGATTATGTGTATTTATCATTTGGATCGGACTCATTTGTGACTGGGCCTTAGGTTTGACAAAAATTGTATGTCAATTGGAATTGAATTGGACGTGAGCTTTGGAGCCAATTCGTTCATGGGCTGACATGCAATGGATTTGGAAGCTTTGATGGTATACACGTCTAAATGAAATGGCTATAAGGAAAAATTGTGGGGTGTTTTTATTGTGTTTGAAAATTATGGAAAAGAAATAAAATGAGGGTAGGTGGGGCTCAAATGAAGAGGTTTGAGTTAGTTGTGATTGAGGGGTATTTTTAAGTGAGTGTGTTAGAGTGATGTAGCACAAGTAGGCCTAAATGAAGAGGCTTGGTGTGCCATGACACTCCAGCATCTAGAAATGGCGTCGGTTCAACCGAACCGAACCAAACAAAATCGAAAACCGAAAAAACCTATTAGAAACCAACCAGAATATGGTCGGGTCGATTCGGTTTAGTGTCGGGTCCGTCGGTTCGGTTTGGTTTACGTGTGTTTGTGCATGTTTTTGTCGGTTTTGGGTCGAACCGAACCGAACCGAAACCGAAAATCATAAAAAACCAAAACCGAAATCGAACCAAAAAATTGTCGGTTTGGTTCGATTTTCGTCGGTTCAATCGATTTTGTCAGTCCGGTTCGGTTTTGAATCTTCCATGCTCAACCCTACTCCATGCTCTTAATTAGTGTTTTTGGCATAGAAATGCCTAGAACATATAGAAAGACAAAAGAACCCCTTATCCTACCACACAAATTGCAAGAAGATTCTAGACCCGTTCACGTGTGTACCCACCTAACCCTCTCCTCCCTATCTCCGTCCTCCTTTTATTATCCCCTCCCACCAAACCCTCACCATTTCACATTTCACATCCTCCCCGAATTCTCCCAAAAATTAGGGTTTATTATTCATCCAACCAATCCCTCACTCCATCACTCAAAACCCTAATCCCAAAATGGCCTCATCATCAACAGCAGCTCAAATCATCACACCGTTCCCTTCATCAAAAACAAAATCAGTTTTCTTCGGCAAAGGCCTAACCAAATCCGTATCCTTCTCACACAACAAAACCTTCGTAAAGCTCTCGAAAACCCGTCCGCTACGAGTAGTATCCGAAAAAGTGGTTGGAATCGACCTAGGTACCACTAACTCAGCAGTAGGAGCAATGGAAGGAGGTAAACCGGTAATCGTAACTAACGCGGAAGGGCAACGGACTACGCCGTCAGTTGTGGCGTACACGAAGAGCGGAGATAGGTTGGTGGGGCAAATAGCGAAGAGACAGGCGGTTGTGAACCCTGAGAATACGTTTTTTTCGGTGAAGAGGTTTATTGGGAGGAAAATGAGTGAAGTTGATGAGGAGAGTAAGCAGGTTTCGTATAATGTTGTTAGGGATGAGAATGGGAATGTCAAGCTGGATTGTCCTGCTATTGGGAAGCAGTTTGCTGCTGAGGAGATTTCCGCGCAGGTTGTTTCGGTTTTATTTCTTATCGTTTTATGGAGTATTTGTTTTTTGATGAATAATTGTTCGTTTTTTAGGTGCAAATGAAGTGGTATTGAGTGAATGCTCTAGGGGTGTTTTGTTTAAGCTTATATGTGGGCTCATGAGCTTAAGGGGTGTTAGTTTAAGCTTATTTGTGGGCTTATTAGCTTATTCAATTTCGCCTTATGTTTCATAAGCTCAAATTTTCTGGCTTATTTCGAGACTTTATGGGCTTATATCAGCAGCTTATTATATGATATAATAAAATCATGTAAAGCCCATAAGGTCCCAAAATAAGCCGGAAAATTTGAGCTTATGAAATACGAGCCGAAATCGAATAAGCTCGTAAGCTCACAAATAAGCTTAAACAAACACCCCCTTATTTGATTTCGGCTTATGTTTCATACGACTCAAATTTTGGGCTTATTTTGGGACCTTATGGGGTTATATAAGTTTATCATACAGTTTGTTTTTTCCAGGCTTTTGGGCTTATTGAAATTTGGAGAAGTTAGTAAGCTCATATGTAATTGTTTACTAGCTTGTCAACCGTTTGAGTTAAACTCAAGTTGATAAGCTAGTAATTAACTGCATGCGAGTTTCTTAACTTGATCAAATGCAGGTAAGCGGATGAGCTTAGAAAATAAACTAATCCACATGAGATACCCTTTAGTGTAACTAATTTGTTTATAAGAAAAATAATTTCAATAAGCAATATGTTGTATTTGGGAGTGTTTTGTTTAGCTTGTTTTATGGCGCTTTTGGCTTATTGAAATTTGGAGACGTTGGTAAGCTCATTTGTAACTGTTTACTAGCTTTTCAACTCGAGATTACATCTTATCTAGCTTCATAAGCTGAGCTTGATAAACTAGTGGACTGTTACATTTGAGTTTCTTATCTTCTTCAAGCTTCGGGATGAGCTCAGAAAGTAAACTAACCCACATGAGATACACTTTAGTGTAGCTACTTTGTTTCTAAGGAACAGTTTCAATAAATAGTATGTTGCTTCCGGGGATGTTTTGTTTACCTTGTTTTTTGTGACTCTTGAATAGCTGGTAAACTCGTTGATATATGCTTACTAGCTTGTCAACTCGAGATTACATCTTATAATTAGTTGATAAGCTTAAAGTACATATTTGGGTGTATCAGGTTTCAGTAAACGGATCAGCTTAGAAAATAAATTAAACCAAACCAAATAACAGTCGAGTGTAATAGTATAATGTGTGTGAAATATGATAGTTAGCTACCCAAAATGGTAGTTGGCTGAAAATATGATAGAAATAATAAGATAAGTGGCTATTCTTTGCTATAATGATTTTTGGCCACATGTAAGAGTGAAGTTCACTACTAAATGTGTGATATCTATCGAAACTTGTTAGTAAAGGTTTGTTGTGTTTTGGAGTTTACGTAAGTTTAGTTGTGTATATTGATTAGTTGGGATTTTTCTCTAACGCTGGTGTGCCATTGTTATTAATCAGGTTTTGAGAAAGCTTACGGACGATGCTTCAAAATTTTTGAACGACAAGGTGACCAAAGCTGTTGTGACAGTTCCCGCTTATTTCAATGATTCTCAAAGAACAGCAACCAAGGATGCCGGTAGAATTGCTGGTTTGGATGTTCTGCGTATTATCAATGAACCTACAGCCGCGTCACTTGCCTATGGTTTCGAAAGGAAGAACAATGAGACCATATTGGTATTTGACCTTGGAGGTGGTACTTTTGATGTTTCAGGTGGGGGATTACGTGTGATTTATCTTCATAGCCGTCTATTGCAGTATATGTGTCTAGTGTTATAAATTAAATTAATGTTTTCAACCGTTTGCAGTTCTTGAGGTTGGTGATGGAGTCTTTGAGGTGTTGTCTACTTCTGGAGATACACATCTTGGTGGTGATGATTTTGACAAGGTAGGTATTGGTAACGGCACAATATTGTTAATTTAGTATTCGTTTTATTGTATTACTTGTGCAACGGGCGACTGATGGAATCTTCTTTCTTGCTCACTATTTATGTAGAGAATTGTTGACTGGCTAGCTGCGAGCTTCAAGAAAGATGAAGGTATTGATCTATTGAAAGACAAGCAGGCTCTGCAGCGATTGACTGAGACAGCTGAGAAGGCTAAGATGGAGCTTTCTACTTTGACACAAGCAAATATTAGGTACATAAATTATTTGAAAAGTCATGATTGTGGTACAGCATATCTGTCAACATTGGTTTGTTGATTTGTTATTTTTCTTTCTTCCACAGCTTGCCATTCATTACAGCCACTGCTGATGGTCCCAAGCACATCGATACTACCCTTACAAGGGCAAAGTTTGAGGAGCTATGCTCAGACCTGTTGGATAGGTACTTACTTTATTTAACGCCAGCTATGAGTAGTTATTTTTTAGGTTGTTGGGATTTATCCGCATCTTGTGCTCCGTTCTTGTTTAAACGAGAAAAGATGTTGAAGTTAGTAGTCATATTGTGTTTTGGTCTTCTTTTCAGGCTTAAAAGACCAGTTGAAAGTTCTTTGAGGGATGCCAAATTATCCTTCTCAGATTTAGATGAGGTGATTCTTGTTGGGGGTTCAACACGTATTCCAGCTGTTCAGGAAGTTGTTAAGAGCCTTACTGGAAAGGAGCCAAATGTTACCGTCAACCCAGATGAAGTTGTTGCTTTGGGTGCAGCAGTTCAGGTAGATTATTCATGACATTTTTAGCTAATTAGATAGAGATTTTGGAAACTTTCAGCACTTGGATAAACTGAAAAACAGATTGAATGTTGCTGGAGCTACCTTAATTTTATATGAAACGCATAAAACCTCAGAGTAATTTTAAGAAATCAGGTTGTCAGTGTTTTACTATAGGCCGCATTAATTGTTTAAACTCTAAAAACGATAGGAAAAGGTGTCGTCGGCCTGACTTGAGCCATTTTGCAAGTACTGAATATCCTTTTACCTAAACTTTTCTACTTCTAGGTTTTTTTTTTTTTTTTTTGTCTCACTTGTCTTGGAAAACTTCTGAATCAAAAACAAATTTTAGTGTAAATATTTGGAATTTGTTTGCATTTAAGGTGGTCATAATTTTATCATCAGAGTATAACAATGACATTCAATTCTTTGTTCATTTCTAGGCTGGTGTGTTGGCTGGAGATGTGAGTGACATTGTTCTTCTAGATGTGACACCATTATCCATCGGGCTAGAAACTCTTGGTGGTGTGATGACAAAGATCATCCCAAGAAACACTACTCTGCCAACTTCAAAGTCAGAGGTTTTCTCCACCGCTGCTGATGGGCAAACCAGTGTTGAAATTAACGTTCTTCAGGGTGAGCGTGAGTTTGTCAGAGACAACAAGTCTCTTGGTAGCTTCCGTCTCGATGGAATTCCACCTGCTCCACGTGGAGTCCCACAAATTGAGGTCAAGTTTGACATTGATGCAAACGGTATCTTGTCTGTTACCGCCAGTGACAAGGGTACAGGAAAGAAGCAAGATATCACCATCACAGGTGCAAGCACACTACCTAGCGATGAGGTACTTTTCTTGGCTATTTTGTGTGTTAGTTTTCTAAATAATTGAATTTTGTCAAGCACTTGAAACAGCTTATAAGATAATCACCACCTGAAACAGCAAAAGCACAACCAAACAATTTACAACCTGTTCTGCTACGTTTGGTTATTGTAGTTTAGTGCCCTAATGAAAAATCTGGAAGCCACAGGTTGCCAATGAAAATATACTGATACCTTGTTGCGTTATTAATTTACAGGTACAAAGAATGGTTAGCGAAGCCGAAAAGTTTGCAAAGGAAGACAAGGAAAAACGTGATGCCATCGACACAAAGAACCAAGCTGATTCAGTTGTGTACCAGACAGAGAAGCAGCTCAAGGAATTAGGAGACAAGGTTCCCACAGAAGTCAAAGAGAAGGTCGAGGCCAAACTCGGTGAGCTCAAGGAGGCTATCTCTGGTGGCGCAACGCAAACCATAAAGGATGCCATGGCTGCTCTTAACCAAGAGGTCATGCAGCTCGGTCAGTCACTGTACAACCAGCCTGGTGCTCCTGGTGCTGGCCCAACACCCGGCGGTGCACCTGGCGCTGACTCATCAGAATCATCGTCAGGCAAGGGACCTGAAGGTGATGTCATTGATGCAGATTTTACCGACAGCAAGTGAGCCATGCAATTCAAATAGCCGATTTTTTGGGTATGTCGTCTCGTCTAAATGATTTATGGAAAAGGGGGATTCATACGGGGTCGCTTTGTTCATTTTGTTTTAATGGCGAGTTTGAAAGAAGTATAGGATGATTGGTAATTGTAGGTAGAATTTAAGAAGTGATTTAAACCCCTTGGAACAAAGTGGATGGTGAGAGTGACCATGCCATGGATTTTGTTTATTATTGCTTTACGTATACTTCTAAATGAATTCTTTGTTGGGAACATGTTTTATGTGTTGGTACAATCTTTTCTTACGTCGGCTGCTTCACTAATAAAAACCTTGTTAGTTCATGTGACGTATACTAGTAAAGGTGTGTTGCGAAGTAAGTTTTCTGCAACTTTTAACTTAAACATGTATATTAGTCTTTGAAAGTGTCTTAAGGTCGTGATCATGTATATGTGTCCACCCTATGACATTGTCCTCGTAATTCAACCACATTGTTACAATTTATAATGATGATCGATGAACATGGTTTGCATCCTCTAGATACTACTTTTATCATAGATACTACTTTTACTTTTAGTTCATGTTAGTTCATGGAAGTGTCGGGTACTCATATTATGGGAGAGGTCACGCATTCGTCACTGTTGAAAATAACCTTCCTTGGAAACACCCATCCTTCTTTAAAGGTAAAAGTCCCTGGTCTTTGTGGAACATCTCAGTTTGTACATTTCCTCCATCACCTGCTTGAAGCAACATGTCCTTGTAATGCTCGATTCCATAGAACACCCCTGAATCATCTGAAAGTGAATGTCATATCGTCATTTGGAATGTTTAATACTGAGTATAAATTTGGATGTAACACGACTAAATTCCATTGACTATAATTCTTGACAATGTTAAGGTTATTTATTGTGAGTTTTACTCGCCAATACTCTTTGTAACTTATCTTCACATGCCAATGAACCCTTATCGGACACATATGTTGTGAGCATTGCACCATTGGAGGTGATTGTTCATCGTGAGGTAGTTGCAATACTGGAAGTGGTTGACCATGCCTGGAGTTTTAACAATAATAAATCAACTAATTAGACATAGTCGTGGAAGAAGCAAACATTCCACAACAAGAGTTCCTACTATCGTGGGTGTTTTTTGCAGTAGAACGAAATAACATTGGAGAAGCTTTTAAAATAATTTCATGTACCTCACACAATTCGATCCTAGATCGCCTTGACAACCGCATCTACACATTGGACATGGCACAATCATCTTGCTATAGAATGAAGATAAAGAAACACAACATTTTGGAGCAGACGATGCAAGAAAGGGTGAATAACTACATGTTATGTTCCACGTCCCTACAAAAAAATCACAAACGTTGTTCAAAAACTTAAGTCACCCAACATGTCCGATCCATCTTTGAAAATTTGAACTCACCAAGAGCTTGTGTTTTCTATGCCCATCGTCAAAAATGAACTTTGTTGGTGGAACCTTAGTCGCATTCCCACAAGTGTACCCCGAGAGCCCGATTTTAAAGTCATATGGCATCGTTTCCACTGTATCAATGTTCATTTGAAAAGAAGCAAAAGATCAACAATCACGGGCTCCCTATCTCAACAATGTCGGAGCTGTGATCTGCCTAAGTACTCGGAACAGTTCCCTTGCTCGATCTCTTCCCTCATGTCCCAAATCACTTCTTTGCCGCTCCATTTCCAGCTTAGCTTCCATCCAGGGGGTTCAATGTGAGGATTCAGTTGATAATTGTAGATGGAAACTACTACCTACAAAAAAAGGAAGAAAATAAATATATTGAAATAAACTAAAGAAAATTTTCAAATTCAAGAACTTATGTTTATCAGCACAAGGTATGGCAATGACGAATACCACTGCACATTATTGGTATAGATATATAAAATGACAATTATACCCTTATTTTTATTAATTAATTATTATTTTATTTTTTATTAAAATATCCTTTTACCAACTTTTAAGATAAGAAAGAGCAACAATGTTCGACGACTCAACCATGTTCAGTATCGATGAATCTTAAATAAGAATCAAGTACACTATTCGTCGTTCAATCTAAACGTAAACCAATAAAAGGAAATTTTGAAATTGTAAAAAAAAAAAAAAAATAAGAAGAGCAAGGGTATAATCGTTAGTTTATATATCAATTATAGTTATACGGGGATTTTCATATATATATCCTTCCAAAGCCTCATAATTCAACAAAAACTCATAATTGCATATATATGACAATTGTGATGCTTTTGAATGATATATATGCAATTATGAGTTTTTGTTGAATTATGAGGCTTTGGAAGGATATATATGAAAATCCCCGTATAACTAAAACACCCTCCCCATAACATGTTATTGGGTCTCACATAATACCTCACTACAAATACTCACTCACACAGTCAAAATAATAATAATAATAATAAAATAAAAAATAAAAAAAATGTGAGCCATTCAAATAGCTTGGAAACGTTTGGCTCATGAATATGACACAAAGTGACGGTATAATTGACACAAGTTTAGCACGAAAAAATAATACATTTAGCGTGTTATCTTCTCCATACTGTGTGCTTTTACAAGAATATAATTCATTTGTGTATATCAATGGTTATTATCTACTTACTTATGATTAACTGCTATTACAATTTGAACCGTCAAATGATAGAATACTATTGGAATTATACATGCTGTGTTTTATCTTTTGGTTAAATTTTTGCATGTTCTGCTTTCTATACATCTTATCTTTTCATAAAACAAACCCATTTTTTCTAATCACTTGCTTACCATTTTCTTTTCCTTGTCTTTATAATTGTTATTGTAATATTATTATTGTTTAATCTTAACTAGAGGTGTACAAAATCGGGTTTGATCAAAAACCGGTTTGGTTCGGTTTGTAAATGGTTTAGGTTGAAAAAACTGGTTGCAAACCCGATTCCACCTCCTGCGATTTCTTCATCGGAAAGTGAGATTGCAAAACCCGCTTTCACATCGACATCGTGTAATTCTTGTTCGATGTCTAGTTCACCTTCAAGACTTTGAAATGTGTTGTATACGTTCGGCCGCGTCTAAGTGATCCTTCAAGCAAATACACATTTCCAAATATGCCGGTGTGTGTCTTCGTATCGATAATACCCTGCCACTAATAAAAAAAGCGGATTGCGAAGCTACCGTAACAAAATATCAAATTTTGCGAATTCTTGGGGTCCCATAGTGGATAAAAAATCGGTTCCAATATATCTCCTAAATTCGTTTGTTGATGGTTGGTCACTCTTAGCCCGTTTATTGTTTTCTTGTCTTAAACTATGATATAAGCTATACATCAGTGAAACATTTGTTGAACCATATTTATTAAAATAAACTCCAAATCAATAGAAATCTAATCGATAAGTAGTTCCATCCTGCTAAATCATTTGTTAAAAGAATTTTTTGTATCTCTTGCAAAGAAAATGTTATCATTATGAAAATCCAAATCAATAGAAATCTTATCGATAAGTAGTTCCACCCCGCTAATTACCGGTGGAATTTCTTTGAAATATTTTCTAAGTTTTACTTTCATAGTGAGAGTTTTATTTGCGTTTTGAGTGTTTCAAAAGTGTTTTGAGAATGTTTGAGTGTTGTGACTAAACCAAACTCAACATACCTATTTATAATAAGGGAGTGGTTTGTACACTCATCAAATTGATTAGTACACTCCATTTTAGAGTTCTTTGACATTTATACCCTCACATCACTTTTACTCATTTTTACTCTGTGAGGGTATAATTGTCAACACACTCTAAAGTGGAGTGTGCCAATCAATTTGGTGAGTGTACAAATCACAACCCTTATAATAAACTTAGGATAGCAAAATGGTAATTAAAAAAATGTAACAAACTGCAGCTCAACGAGCAAAAACAAATTTGACAGAAAGTTGTTTCCCATGTAACGAAAAAAACCAGTTTCAATCCAGTTTTTAATAACCGGTTTCATAAAACCTGAAGCGAATCGGTTTCAACAAGTTTTCAATAACCGGTTTCATAAAACCCGAAGTGAACCGGTTTCAACGGTAATATATTCAAACTGGTTTGAAACCGCCGGTTTTCGGGTATTTTACCCATTTGCCCAAATTTATTTATTTATTTTTATTTTTTATTTTTTTTGGCATCTATAGGATCATGTTTTAGTTTTTAGGGCATTTAAGGAATTGGCTCATTTCCAAAATGGTGAGTCTAAATATACCAAACAATACACTAAACACACTAAGATTAGTGTCTTTTGCTTCTTTCTCATAATTCGGTAATCATTATTATTTTTTTAATTTTTGTTCGCTTTTACTTATTTGATTATATATACATATATGTAAAAAAGGTTAGCAAATATTAAAATATAATTGATAAATAAACTGATATTACAATAAATAGAACGTTACACAATTAATTCGATAGATAAAAAATTCAAGAATACGATAATAATATTCACGAAACTCTTCCTGACAACTAACATATAGGTCTTCCAAAGTAGATTAGTCATCGGCAAAAGGCAACCTTTGCGGATGCCACTTTAATATAATGGTTACCATTCAAATATACAAGGTTGATTTTTCCATGTGGCTCTTATTGTGGTGAACTGGACCAAAGTGGGAAAGTCGCAGTATAACTTATGACGTTTCCTCCATTAGTTAGACTTATAACAACTCTATTTGTAAGTTCCAAATATACACTTGTAGTTATGATGGTAAGCATCTAATTCCCGCACCAAGCTGATCGAATTCGAGGCCACTGATCCTATATAGACAAAGAGCGACATCGAACGATCGAAATTCGCACTTTTCATAGTTCAAGTATGAATTTATGGAACTGTTACATAGTTCAAGTATGAATTATGTCTCGCCGTTTCAATATTTGCCGGCTCCAAATTCAAGTCTATATGAAAAAATCTAGTTGAATAACTACTTTTACCAGCATCTTGATTTTTCGGATCAACACACTTCTTCTTTTTTTTGTTTCTTCAAGCTCGGCCGCCCGCGAGTATTTTTATTAACTACGGGTTCTCTAATAATATTTGTGATTGGATTGATTATATTTGTTGAATTTTTCTTTAAACTCTTCTTTTCAATGTTGGAGTACTTGTTGAATTTTTCTTTGAAAAATGTGAAGTTCATTGTCACAATGAATATATTCATGTTCCAAAGGTGTTGACCATGAAACATCGAGTGTCTTTCAAAAGATATCAATTGAATCCAAAGAAATATCCTCACCTGCAAAAAAAATGTTTTAAAGTTTTTGAAAAACAAAAACCTCCAAAAAATGATCATACGATTTTAGTTAAATAAACTGACTCGAAGTTAAGTACGCAAGCAAATGATAGCCCACAACTCTTCAGAAGTTGACAACCACATGTTGAGTAGTTTAACTCAAGATCACTCAATTGATGTAGTTCTCCTAAAATCCTATCAATGCCTCATTTGAAACAAAACCTCGTAATAAGTTGTAAGTTGACACATGATATGTTATCTTGATGATAACCATAAATTTTACTTCTTTCAAAGCTTTTATTTATTGTTGTAACCTGGGACTGCACGATTTAGTTGATTCATCCCACAAATTGATCTGATAAATATTTTTTGGGTTTCAATTTTTTTTTTGTCGTGTTGGCTTTCAATTATGTTGGTTGTGCGATTGTCAAAGTTGAAAGACTGGTCACTCCAAATAGACACAAACATTTCTTTATAATTATTCAGCCATTGTTTATCCACATAACTTAAAATACATGAAAGGTTGAATAACATTAAAATATAGTTATTTAATGTAAAAAATACTCATAGTTGTCAGGATCCCGATCCTGATCTTAGGATCTTACGATCTGATCCTACATAGGATCTTTGTAAGCTTAAGATCTTATAGGATCCCGATCTTTACCATACGATCTAATCCGATCCGATCTTACTTTTCTCGGATTACAAACTAAAACACTACAAATTTATGGGTTGTTTGTTTGTAAAATTCAAAAAACAACATATTAATATTTTTAAACATTTTATAATCATAATTTAGGACAACATTTATATGAAATGTTCATAGTATTTTATGGTTATAATGTATTAGAATTTGTAGATTTGTATAAAATTACATAAACTATTAAGAAATAACATTAGAGTAGGATCTTAAGATCCCGATCCGATCTTACGATCACGATCTTGCAAAAACGAAAACGATCTTGGGTAGGATCCCGATCTTGACAACCTTGAAAAATAGTGTTAAATATGAAGTTATTTTACTTCTTTCAAAGCGCGAATAGTGTTAAAAATAGTCTTAAATATAGTTATTTTACTTCTTTCAAAGCTTTTATTTATTGTTGTAACCTGGGACTGCACGATTTAGTTGATTCATCCCACAAATTGATCTGATAAATATTTTTTGGGTTTCAAGTACTTTTTTTTGTCGTGTTGGCTTTCAATTATGTTGGTTGTGCGATTGTCAAAGTTGAAAGACTGGTCACTCCAAATAGACACAAACATTTCTTTATAATTATTGAGCCATTGTTTATCCACATAACTTAAAATACATGAAAGGTTGAATAACATTAAAATATAGTTATTTAATGTAAAAAATAGTGTTAAATATGAAGTATAAACAATTAATATTAATTAAAATAAAATATGTTAAATATAAAAAAAGTAATATTATGTGAAACATAAAAAATTAGGTGGATATTTTCTCAATATTAAATGAAGTTGCTTGTGGTCTTTTGCATGTACAATATTCACGTCGAAAAATCTTCTAGTAACTTTCACCTCGAAAGAAAAGAGTCCCAATCACGTTGCGTCTTGATTGTTGGTCTGCAATTCTTCAAAGTATTTTGGCTAATGTGTCATCTACAAAGTAATCGAGTAGCATTCGGAAAAGAAATCGCATGCTTTCATAAGCGCCAACTCTATGTCAGTAATTATAACACGTGGAAGCATGTACTCATCTAGTGTCAACTTCAAATACTCTAATACCCACTTATAGTTTTCTGTCATTTTTCTTCATTTATAAAGGCAAAAGCTACGCAAAATGTCTTTCTTGTAAAAGTTACACAATCAATCTCAACAAAAAGGCATATTATACTTGTTTGTCTTAATAGATGTCGGATGCACGCCATATCTTAATAGATGTCGGATGAACAAAAAATAAAGCTTCTGGCTTGTTCGTAACATCATTTGTAGGAAAAGCCGTGAATATAACCATTGAAATGTAAAAGGGATATAAGAACCTGCATTCAAATTTTCATAACTAAATTACAATTTGATTATTTAAAATTAAAAAAGTCAAAATATAAAAGAAAAAAAATGTGTAATGTTTCACTTGCTTCGTACTTTTTCCAACTTCTAAGGCCTTTCGAATTTTATATTGTGCGTTATATATATCTTTAAATGTTGACACATTATTTTCATTTTGCGACTATAATATTGATAATGTCACGTAACGACACATTCTTTTTTGTCATATCTTCAACCAGTCGATATACATCTTTGGACATTCGCCTCGCATATGGATACCCCTCCATATGTTGTGCAGGAAGAAGATTATGTTCATCACATATTACACTTATCAACCAATCATTATATATACTTGAATATTTTCCTACCAATTAGAATGGGTAAATAATTTTCTGGTAGCAGAATTTTACTTGATTCCTTTGGTTTATATTCACCACCAAGATCACACATAAGTGTGATTTCATACAGAAACCACTTGTATATGTGTATGATCTTTGAGTTATTATGACTTGGTTACGCATGGAGGGCATCCATATGCGAAATCATTGTCAAAAGATGAACATCGATTGGTTGAAGATATGACAAAGAAGAATGTGTTGTCACATGACATTCCATCAATATTAAAGTTGCAAAATAAAAATAATGTGTTAACACTTAAAGACATATATAACAGACAAAATAAAATTCGTAAGGGCTTACACGTTGGAAAAAGTACGATGCAGGTGAAACATTACACGTATTTTTTTTCCTTTATATTTGACTTTTTTTATTTTCAAATAATCAAAGTGTAATTTAATTATGAAAATTTAAATGTGGTTTCTTTTACATTCCAATGGTTATGTTCACGACTTTTCTAAAATTATGTTACGAATGAGCTGTAAGCTTTATTTTTTGTTCATCCAACATCTTGATGGTGTGCATTCTCATATGTGTTGATGATAGATGCTACGTACAAGACGAACAAATATAGTATGTCTTTTGTTGAGATTGTTTGTGTAACTTGTACAAGAAAGACATTTTGCATAGCTTTTGCCTTTATAAGTGAAGAAAAGATGGACAACTATAATTGGGTATTAGAGTGTTTAAAGTTGACATTAGATGAGTGCATGCTTCCATGTGTTATAATTACTGATAGAGAGTTGGCTCTCATGAAAGCATGCGAAAAATGTTTTTTCAAATGCTACTTGATTACTTTGTAGATGGCACATTAGCCAAAGTATTTTGAAGAATTACTATTTTGAAGAATTACAGGCCAACAATCAAGATGCAACGTGATTGAGACTTTTTTCTTTCAACATGGAAGTTACTAGAAGATTCTCTAACGTGAATATCGTACATGGGGAACTACAAGCAACTTCAATTAGTATTGAGAAAATATCCACGTAAAGTTTTATATTTCACATTTAATATTGCTTTTTCTATGCTTGACATACTTTTATTTTAATTAATATTATTTTTTTATATTTCCTATTTAATACTCTTTTTTACCTCAAATAATTATATTTAATGTTATTTAACTTTCAGGTGTTAGGTGTTTTAAGTTATATGAATGAACAAAGGCTGAATAATTATAAAGAAAGGTTTGTGTCTATTTGCACCGACCGATCTTTCAACTTCCGTAACCGTATAACCAACAAAGTTGAAAGCTAACATGCCAAGTTAAAAAAGTACTTGAAATCCAAAATATATTCATTAGATCAAATTGTGAGCTATATCAATCAAATCATGCAGTCCCAAGTTACAGCAATAGATGAAAGCTTTAAAGAAGTAAAATTTATCTTTATCATCAACATAACATATCATGCTTCAACTTATTATGAGGTTTTGTTCCAAATGAGGCTCTTGATATGATTTTTGGAGAACTACATCGATTGAGCTGTCAACTTTGTAAGAGTTGTGGGCTAGTATGTGCTTGCTTACTTTTACCGTACTTAAATTCAGGTTAGATTATTTAACTAAAATTGTTTGATTATTTTTTGGAGGTCTTGGTTTTTCAGAAACTTCAAACCTATTTTTCCCTGTGAGGAAATTTTTTGGATTCAATTGATATCTTTTGTAGGACGATAGATGTTTCATGGTCAACACCTTTAGAACATGAAGATATTCAATATGACGATGAACTACGCATTTTTAAAGAAAAGCTCAACAAGCATTCCATCGCTTGAAAGAAGAGTTTCTTAAGAAACTAGGCGATATAATCAATCCAAGCATAAATCTTACTAAAGAACCCGCAGTTAAAAAAATTCTCGCGGGCGGCCAAGCTTGAAGAAACAAAAAGAGAAGAAGTGTGTTGATCCGAAAAATAAGATCTTGGTAATAGTAGTTATTCAACCAGATTTTTTTATATAGACTTGAATTTGAAACCGACAAATATTGAAATGGTGAGACATAGTTCATACTAGAACTTTGAAACATATGCACGCGACTTGTGTGGGGATTTAAACAAAGAACCCGCGAAACATAGTTCATATGGTTTATTTACGGTAATAAGCGCTTTAGAAAGGCTTTTGTAACAACTTCCGTAAACTTTTGTACTTATCTTACAGTTTTACAATTGTAAGAGGTGACGAAAATTGCGGATTTCGATCGGTCGATGTCGCTCTTTGTCTATATGAGGATCAGTGGTGTATAATTCGATGAGACTTGGTGCGAGAGTTAGATGCTAACTAGCAAAACTACAAGTGTATCTTAAGAACGGCATGTTAAAAAAAATACAATAGAGTTGTTATAAGTCTAACTAATGGAGGAAACGTTGAAGGTTGTACAACGAATTTCCCGCTTTGGTCGAGTCCACCACAATTAGTCACATGGGACAATCGTCATTGTACATTTGAATCATAACATCTATATTAAAGCGGCGTTACATGAAGGTTGAGCTTTGCCAATGACTCGTCCACTTTGGAGCATATACAAAATGTTTTTCGTCAGCAAGACTTTCGTGGATATTATTATTGTATTCTTGAAATTCTTGGCCAATCAAAATATTTATATAATGTTCTATTTATTTTAATTCTAGTTATCAATGAATGTTTAGTATTTGCTTACTTTTTTATATATCTATATCTATACTATTTTATAATGCATTTAGGCCTTCTAAAATTAGAAGGCTTAAAAATTCAGACTTTTTTACTTGCTTATTATGGAAAGAGTTTTCTAACCAAAAATTAAGATAAGGAGCTCCAATCATGAGATGACATGTGTCACTTCTTAACAAACTCCAAGCCTAACTTTTAACAAACTCCAAACCTAACTCCTAACCACTAAAAATTAAGATAAAGAGCTCCAATTATAAAATGACATGTGTCATTTCTCAACTAAAAATTCATCTTTATTTTTAAATTAAAATGTCTTTTTATCTACTTATTTTTTTTATAATCTAATTTCACCATATTTTTTAAAATTTTATGCTCTTTAATTCAACATCCATTTTGATATATTTTTATGAGTTTTTAGTTTTTATATTTTTAATGGGTTTATTTTATTTTAATTCAAATTTTTACAACTTTAACCTTTATTTCATTTATTTCAATCAATATAATCTTGATTCGTCAAAATCATATACTTTTGGAGTAGTGTTTGACGCGTAGAGATTGCGAGGGTATTTCTATATGCGGGAATAATGATGTCGCGGGAAAGCTACGGGAAAGTTACGGGTAACCCAAACAAACACTTACAACTAACACATATACATTCGAAGTGTTGTGAAAAGAATTCACTAAACGGGTAAGCAAACACATATAATTATACTTATCGCCGCCGCTGTGCGCGGGTACCTGACTAGTGTATAAAAAAGAAAAAGAAAAAGATAACAAAAATTAAAAAATGTAATAATTCCACTAATCTTGATGAGTTTAGAGTGCGTTTGGTATGCTCATTGGTTTAGAATAGGATTTGAATTTCGTATAGATTGAAAAAAAAGAATGAGAGAAAAAGATGGTGGAGACAAAAAAAAACATTTAATTATATATAAAATATTGATTTTTAATATTTCGAATTAATATTTAAAATATTATATTATTGGTTTTTAAAATATTTTGAATTATTATATAAAATATTATATTATTGATTTTTAATATTTTGAATTAATATATAAAATATTGAGCCCACATGAAAGAGAGAGAAAAAAGTAGTAAAATAAAACACTAAATTCTTATTGGTTGGTATCATCAAAAGATACCAATTTAACCCTATAATATGTATCATTCTTTACTATATGTAAGTAAAAAAAAATGTACCAAACACTAGATTTTAATTTTCTTTGAATCCAAACCCACTTATACCCATATAACAAATGGGCCCTTAGTTTATTGTTTGGTATACTTAGATTGGGAATGGAATCCTCTCAAGTTACTTGACTCAAGTTGGGGCATTCTGAACCAAAGAATTTCTTTTGATTTTGGCTATTGGATCAAATCCAATGGCTCATAATGCCCAAACTTGAGTCAAGTTGTGCTTACAACTTGAGAAGATCTTTATCCACTTGGCCCTTTTCAGTATCGTCTCCGATCAATAGTACGTTATTTTATTTACTTTTTATAATGAACTACTTTGATTCTTAATTCATATCTATAATACATTACAAAGCATTTGTGACTTTCTATAAAAAAAACAATCTTAAAATTCTAAGACGAACAATATTATTATAAAAGGAAAAATAGAATATTAATGTAAATTGGAAAATATAAGTTGCAATTAAACCATATAGTAACTCCCCCAATAATAATATATTTTAAAATAATTGTTTATGATGATATATTTTAATAAATTTGTTTATAAGAAAAGCTCATCAAACTTATAACTACCAACTTAATCCTAATAATTTGAAAATTAAAAGTGCTAACTATTTACACTAATAACTTAGATATTCTCTTTTTGAAAAACATATATCTACTACGTTATAAAGTATTTAGGACATACTAAATAAGGAAAAATATTTACTCGTCACAAAAATAGTAGCCGCATTATGCGAGTACCATTCTTGTCAATATTTATGTGACTTCTTTAGTTCCTTCTAACATTCTAGCCAACCTTTATCACATTGTAGCTATCTCTCTTTTATATAAATTATACTCCTTCCATCACATAAAAAGTGTTCATATTATTATTTATGTTTGTCCCCAAAATAAGTGTTCAGCTTTTTTATATATGGACAATAACTAGGACTGGTAATTAATAGTTTTTCTATTTTACACTTATAATCAAAACTTGCATTAATTACTCATTTTTAATTTCTATATCTATACTACTTTATAATGGATTTGGGACATTCTATAAGAGAAAGTATTAAAAAAATAAGCATACACACTTACTATAAAAAGATAATTAATAAGCTTGCATACACATAATTAAAAGTTAATTAATTGTCTTAAATTGTTTTAACTTATAACATCAACCCATTTAAAAAACATGTAACAACCCACTTTATAATGGGTATTTATGTCTAGCTTTAGACTTTAAGTTGCAAACGTTCGTGATTTTAAAGTCAAAGTACTAACTTTCTTTTTAATAAGTACATTAATGTTCAAAAAAGGTCTACCAAAAGTCCAATGATATTATGCATTGATACGGAAACACTTGATAGAAAAATATGTTCGATGTTTTGGTATAAGTGAGCTGGGTTGAATTGGACACGGCTTGACCCGACCCCGACCCGACTCGTTAACTATTTGAGTTGTTGAATTTTTGCTAAAGATGAGAACCACTTTGGATTTACGGCTGAAATATTGTGCCATCATAAAAAGGTGCTTTGAAAAAGATTATCGCCAAAAATTATATAATCACACGGGTACCCGCCGCTGCAACGTGCGGGTACCCGGCTAGTTAACTATGAAGGTAAAAATGATTTTTTATCGATCAAAACCAGTATTAATTACGCATATCATAATTTGTCCATTTTTTATTTGTGGACACTTTGGGACGGAAGGAGTATTCATCTTTTCTTGCAGAACATTTAGATACATATTTGACTTGTAGAAATTTTCGGGATTTTAGTTGAAAAATCAGCATTTACACATTCCAACAAGAAGTACTACTCAATAGTGAATCAAATTTATCATATGCATACTTGTAGATTTAACTTAAAACATACACACAATGATTTTACCCACAAACACAGTCATCTAAGAAATCCATAAGAAAAAAGAAACTTACATCTTGTGTTCCTTCATTATTCTGCTACATAAGATCCAATTTAATGGTGATATTTCCATTTGGATCTAAAGGATCATACCCATCTGCATTAATTAAATATGAACAAAGCCCATAAAAACACAAACATAAGTCACAAAACAAAAGGTTTACATACAAATACAAAAATATGTTCTTTAGTCAACATATTGTTGTAAGTATCCAAAAACATCATGAAGCAGAAATATGTGATTTGTACACCTTATGCAGAATACAGCAATATATGCATAACACATATAATAGTGCATGGCAAATGTAAATGGTATATAATTATATATACATATTACTGAAAATGGTTGCATGTTCCATTCGCTAACATAAATAACAAGACAATGATATTGCCGTTCAAAAAACTATAAAATGAAATAAACGACGAAAGGATTCTTACATGTTGGCGACATAAGATCATAGATGAATAAAGATTGAATGAAAATCCATATCCAAATCAAACTGAAATGGAAAGCCATTTTTGAACTGAATATAACAATAATGTGAAAAGTGTATCAAGTATTAATATTAGCAATGAATATGTGAATTGAAGTGTGAATTTGTTGGGAGTTTTAGTATGGGTGCGTATTTTGAGAAAATTATTCGTCTGATTGGCTCTTCATTCTCTTCTTGTCATTAATTAACCCATTAAGGTGTTTGGGTTGGGAAACCGAAACTTTGGTAAATGCAATTTGGGTAGAGTTTAGTAGTTTTGAGTTGAAAGGTTTTATATTTTTTGGGTGAATCGCACCACAGTAAATATATTAACCAAATAAGCGTTTAAATACAATGGATATGAGTGAAGTATTTTGAGAAAATCAAATGAAAACATATGACACCACAAAATAAAAACGCCTAGGACCTTGACTTAGTGCCATAACATTAAAGGTATCATTCGTCTCATAGACTTCGTGTTACTCGTGTCCACCACCAAAAATATTAGACTCATCAAATGGGTTAGCAACAACGACTTGACACCCAATCTCTCTACTTTAGGGTTGGCTCGTTTTGAGTAGTTTTTCATACCAATTTTCTCAACTATGGGGTAGAACCAACATCCTGAACATGTGATGTAGAAACAGTCTTATCCATGCTTCCTTAAAACAACCAGTAGAATCTCCAAACATTGCCTCCTCATTAACCTCCTCGATTATTCAGGACTTTGAATTGTCTCATGCACCTCAAGTGTCCCAAAGAGTTAGAAGTAGAGTACACAGCAGCAGTAGATCGGCGTTGGGATATAAACACACCTTCCGAGTAGAACCTTGGGGTTTGGCTTTTCAGATTATGCACTACAGTAAAACCATCATCATTCACATCGCATCGGCAAAGATGGTTCAAGCATTATCATGCCCAAACACTTTACATTCCATGCAATGTGGAGGCTTCCATTCATATTCAACCTTGGTAAAACCACTATCATCCCGATAGCCATAGTTACCACATGTTTAAGATCGGCTTAGATGATAACTAGGACCCATGAGTCAGCACATGGAGCTAGTGAATGCATCTAACATGATCGTCCCAATAAGGCTCAACCCGTCTTCCATGGTACATTATGCAATTTAATCCACCACAGTACTTTGGTAACCTCACTTTTGGACAATAAGTCCATTTAGTGAGAATGATAGGAGAATTGAATTATCAAGGTCTCGTTGAAGAACATTCTCAACACCCTCTTTAGAATCAAATTTGGAAATACACCCATCATTTTTCATAAGTTTCTTTAAACCAAACTTACCCCATGTATTGGTGACATAATTCTTGACCAAGTGAAATGCAATATTCTTGTATTATCATGGTTAAACACACCTCCATAGCGACCTTAGGAAGAAGCGTATCATGATTATCAATTGATTCTCATTATGTTCGAGTTTAACACATTGCAAGCGACCTTTCATTGTGCATACCATCACTTATATGACCCGGTATTCTTATGAAATACTTGATATGATTAGTACCATACAATTGTGATTGCATAGCCAATCAAAGCTCGACAGAGGAGTATTTGGAATAAACTTTAGTAGCAATATCACTTGGGCCATTTAGTGTTTGGGTAGGTCACCACCCTCGTCCACCCATTTCGGTCAAGCGATTTGGATGCACTAGTATAATTTAAAACCCTTTTTCCACTAACAAAACCAACACAAGAAAGACCAGTAAAGCAATGACAATAACTAGGAAGAAAAACCCTACGCATGTTGGGGTTTATTCGGGACCTAAGCTAAGCGGAAGATAAAGAATCAGCAAACAAATTGTTGCGATCACAGAGTTCGGTTAGAAACAAAACCTAAAAAGCGATTTCACAAAAACTCACAAAACTCGCGTAACAAGCACCAATCGTTAGTAATTGTTAATTACTAACTATAACAAATTGATGAACGAAACACAAGGAATTTAGCAGCTTTAGTGAAGCACGATTAAAAAGTTAGGGTTTTATTTTTTCGCCAGGAGAGAGTCGCCCAAAAAGAACACAATTATGTAAAAACGATTTTGTAAACCCAAAAAGAACACAGGAGAGGTTTTTATTGTATAGAGGTAATGTGGCAATTTGGGTAGTGTTGGGTATTTAAGTTGTAAATATAGGCAAACTATAAATTAACAAGTTCCAATAAAGGTAATTAAGTTGTAAATATAGGCATGTTGGAACTTATATTTTATCAAGATTGAGATGAAGTATGTTGGATATGTTCTAATACGTTTTTGGTAATAAATTAATACGGATATAAAGGTGTTCTATCATAATTCTTGAATACTCATTAAGTTAATGATCGAACTAAACAACCATTAGGTCACTGGTCATTGCTCTAGTCAGAGCCGTCTTGTGGTTTCGGTGGCCTTAGGCAATAACAACAAAGAGGCCCTATTACACTTGTAAACTAAAAAGAAATTGCATATAAACATGAATTATATGACTCATATATTATTATACGTATTTATATGCAAAACTAGTAAAAATGTGGCCCTTTTTAAATGGAGGTCATGTGCGACGGCACCTATTGCGCACCCCTCCGAGACCCCTCTGACTCTAGTGATTTCATGAATCACTTACCGTAAACGTTTAACTGGCCATTTAATGAGTTTTGAGGAAGAGGTCACGGGTTCAATCTCAAAATCTTGACAAAAAATCACTAAAATAAGTGCTTATTGCTCGATAGGTTTTTTTGAAAAAGATCAACCCACATCCAAAAAAGATGTATGAATAAAAGTTTCTTAGCCGATCTAAATCTTTTGATGAATGGTCGAACCATAGTTAAAAACCTTGTACGTGTGTAGAAAGTATTAACAATGTGTTTAATGGAGTAAAGAAAGTACAAAATAATATTTTCAATGTCTGTTTATTATGGAGTAACAAAAGTAAAAATGTAATGTGGTGTTACTTGACGGCATAATATATATGCTTGGTTAATGGTTTTCTTTTTCTAAAGGAAATTTTTATTAATTTCGGGATTCGACCAAACAAAGATAACGGGATTCGACCTATTGTAGTAGGAACTATTTGGAGACGTTTGGTTCCCAAGGTTGCTATGAAAGGCGTGTGTAAAGAAATGTCGAAGTACCTTAGTGATTTTCAATTTGGAGTTGGAGTGTCGGGTGGTGTTGAAGCTGCGTCAATAGGGTGTTGAGTGAATATCACAATGATGGGTCTCTTGCAATGCTTACATTGGACTTCTCGAATGCATTCAACCTTGTGGATAGATCAACATTACTCCACGAGGTTAGGGTGAGGCGTCCCTCCATTTTTTGTGGGTGGATTTCTTATACGGGCAGGCAACGAGGTTATATAGGTCCTCTTCTTTTTGCACTTGTATTGCACCCGCTAGTACATAAGATCCGAGACAATTGTGTGAAAAACTAGAAGGGGGGTTGAATAGTTTTACCAATTAAAACTTCGTTTTAAAACAATTAGATTATCTTATGTCAATCTCTTTACTTGTTTATGTTGGACGTTGATAGATAGATATATAAAAGTATAATGAAAGATAGAGAGTAAGAAGCACATCACCACGACACAAGTATTTATAGTGGTTCGGCTACAAGGACACCTTCCTTGCCCTACTCCACTCCCCGAGTCACCTACTCGAGAGTTCGTAAACACTACACCAATCTCCTTATGGCGGAGAAGCCTTCACAACGTCGCTTAACCTTTTTCCGGTACAAAGCTAAATACCGAGTTCTTTCACACCAAGGCGAACCACACCTATCACAACGTCGCCTACCCTTTATACGGTGCTAGGCTAACCACCGGGTTCTTTCACACCAAGGTGAACCACACCTACACAACGTCGCCTACCCTTTATTAGGTACTAGGCTAAGCACCTAGTTCCATTGCAATGGAGGAACTACTACCACATTACACCAACGACTAATCCTAAAGGAGATCTACTCCTTTACAACATCATCAAGGATATCAATATCCTTGGATCTAATACTAGTCTATCTTGTACATCGAAACACACCATATCGAATGTACATCTAAGGCACCTTTCACTAATGCCTTTGACTAGATCTACAAGACACCTTTCACTAATATCTTGTGTCTTGACTTCTAAGCACCTTTCACTAATGCTTCTTTGTCTTGACTTCTAAGCACCTACCACAAGTGCTTATCCTATAGACGATAGATACCCTTCACTAATATCTTCGTCTTGACACTTGAGACATCTTTCACTAATGTCTTCAACACTACACTTCTTTGAAGAAAGAAAGGAATCATCAACAAGAAGACTTCAGTAGCCTTGATGATGAGGAAGCATGGCAACTCATGGACTTGAGCTTGCTCGACTTCAAGGGTGGTGATCTTGCCTTTAAGAGGAACCTAAAAGATCACACAAAAACAAAACTACAAACATAGATCTCTTGGATCTGAGGTTAGTGAGTTTTTAACTCAGGGAGAAAGTGTGTTAGAAAGGGGTGAGAAATAATGAAGAAATGGCTCACTATTTATAGAGGAAAAATCCTACTGTTCCCCGGATCCCACGGATCCCTACCATAAGGGATCCGGCTAGCACAAAGCTAGGGATCCATGGAACGCTCCTCTTTGCCCATGGGTATTTTGGTTATGGGTCATGGGTCATGGGTTGAACCATGGATCTTTGGCTAGATACAATGTATCTTTGAGTGCAATGCACTTAGTCACTTGGGTATGGGTTGATCCATGGGTTATGGGTATTATCCATATGTGATATAAGCATGATGTCATGCAATGGGTTATGGGTCAAGATCCATGGGTTATGGGTTATGGGCTTTGGGTTGTACCCAATTACATTCAATGTATTTGCCCAATGGGTTGTGATACTTAAGTTTCTATCCATTTATATTACCCAATATACTACATACTAGTTATGTGTATATTTTATCCAAATATGTAAACACTAGTTGTTGTACATATGTATTACTAAATCATAAAATCACTTATACTTGTTTTAGTGTTTTATGTGAAAATGTGAATATGTTAGAAACTATTAGTTCAAACCATTTACGTATTTTATTTGTTTTGTTAATACGATTTTACGTTTGTTATCGACAAAACATTAGAAGATCGTAAAATATAAATAAACGTTTTTACGGTTTATTTGTATTAACAATCTTCCCCTTTTTGTTGATGACAAAACATAAAATTATTTTAAGGAAAAGCTAAAATTCGTAAAAGTTTGAATTTGTAGTTTTTACTTTCTTCTCCCCCTTTTTGTCGAAACAAAAAGTGTTTGAAGGAAAGCAACACATCGTTTTTAAGAAAAACATGTGAAAGAAGTAAAAGTAAAAAGAAATAGAGAGCAAGTAACGGGAAAGGATCTCGTATTTACTCCCCCTTGACGAGTCCATCCCTATGTAAGGGCGTCAAGTAAGTGATACTAATCTAGTTTGTTTGCAAATAAGTTTGCAAAAGATAAATGTGCTCCCCCTTGATGATTGCAATTTTGCAAGGGGATGTCACGAAATGTAAACCTAATATTGCAAGTAATTTGCAATGTATTGCTTTGACATAAAGCTCCCCCTAGCTTTAAGATGTCAAAGTCTTCATGTGTAAATTGAATAACTACAAAACAAATGTTAGAGAGCAAGTATAATTCACAATTTCCTGCAAATGTGGTTCAAGTTAGTAGAAAATAACTTTCTGTCTCACGGTTCCCTCCTAGTAGGGATCCGCCTAGGCAATTCTAAGGGATCCGTATTAACTGATTAATTTCAGCAAAGGTGATATAACAAGTAATATTATCACAAAGATGATATATGAATACAAGGTAATCATATGCTCAAAAAAATAACAAGTGGCATGTAATTTCATTTAATAAAACTAGAGTTATGATATACATGACTCTAAAAACTAAGAAAATAAGAAAATACATGACTAGGAATTTCTAAACCAACTATCGCTTGATGCTAGGACACCACTAAAATTTTCTAGCTCAAGTTTTGTTTATGTTTGATCTTGTCGAAACGTTCGAGGAGATGATAGAACATGAAACGTTGGTCTTCTCGTACTTCATGTATCAAACTTTCAACATGTTGACAATGATAGCAATCTTTGTCATGGCTAGGTAGTGGTGGTGGAAAAAGTGAAATGACTTGATTCGAAGGATCAAGTGAAGCGGCTTGTGGAGCTTCAAACGATGGAGGGATTGGTGGAGGCGCATTTGAGAATGGCTCGACTAAGAATGATGGTGGTGGTAGAGAAGTGTCAACTTCCATATGGTCGGGTGGTTGACTTTGATGATTTCTCATAATCCAAATGGGATTATATGATGGAAACGGCGAAAAGGAAGCCGGAGCAAGTGTTGACTCAACACCTTGATTTTGTATCATTATTCCTCCTAATGAGGAAAATGTTGTCGGCGGAAGCGGATGAGACGGCCTAGGAGGCAAATCCTTTAAATTGTAGAGGTTTGGTGATGACAGTGGCGATGTAAATGAAATAGCTCTAGGAACCAATGGTGATGGTTTAGTGGAGATGATATTGTTTGGCCTAGGAGGTATGGTGGTGTTTGGCATTGGTAGTTTTGTGGGTATTATCCTTTTAGGAATTGGTTTGATTGGATGAGGAAGGATCCTATCATTTGTTGGCTTGACCGGAGATGATTCGGTTGAAGAGATTTCGTGTATAACACGCGCCTTTTTCATGGGTAGTTCTTTGGTGGATAAGTTACTACTTGGGGTTTTCCTCATGATGAGATGATTTCAAGAGGTTTGCAAAGGTTTCTAAAGTGCTGAAAGTTAGGATGAGAGTGATGACTATGGTGGTCCTAACAAAGTGGTTTATAAACTAAGAGATTTGGCAAGTGCATTTAAGCCTTAAGCCACTAGGATTCATTGGGATGTGATGATTAACATGCACAAGAGTCAACTTCAGAGTTTGTACTGATCTAGGAACTCATTTAAGATGAGATTGAGTAAGTCAGGAAGATGAGTTGAAATGATTGTTTTAGCAAGATTGACATAAACTGTCATCCGGATCCCACGGTTCCCTTCTCAAAGGGATCCGTCTAGGCTAATCCTAGGGATCCGGATCTCAGCAGTTATGAAAGAGTGGAAATGATGTTTCTAAGGTCTAAGATCTATATCATCTTGAGTGTTTCAGTCCTCCTAAGTGTCTTTAAATGAAGGGGTGCTTAAGTGCTTGAAGGTAATGAGTAATGTAGCTAATGATTGCCTTTTATGGAAGAGATTGGAACCTTCATGAGTACCAATGAATGAACAAAGATGACACTAAAGATCTTTAGAGTGTCAAGTGAAGCTAAATGATCCTAGAGATCAGATAGTGACTTAGAAAAATGTTTTGGAAAGTATCCTAAAGGCTTTAAGATGGGAAAACTAGAATTTGATCAATTTTGGAGTAAGGATGATTATGATCAATTTTGCTACAAAAGATTTCCAACGTTTAGATATGAGGGATCATGTGAAACATGATGTGTGAGCTTAAGAGTGGAAGAGTAATGGATTAAAATGAAACGATAGATCTACAAACTTCTTAGAATGTGATCTAGGTGAGTTATGTGTGAGTAGGAAGGATCTACTTAACTTGATAAGGACTTAATTTGCCTTAAGACACTATGTTTAGCTTAGTGTGAGGTGTTCTAAGGACATGTTTGAAATACAATGATTGCAATTGCTTTTTCTGTTGGCCGGATCCCACGGTTCCCTCAGAGTAGGGATCCGTCAAGAACAAATTTTAGGATCCGTCTATCTGCTAAGCAGAACCTTTACAAAAGGTATGCAATGACTTTGACAATGCATCATATTTCAAGTTTAAGAGGTTCTAACACTAAGATATTGATGTGCTACGTGTGTACAAGTTTTAAATTTATAAAAGGTGAATTACCAATATTACCAATAACACATACGAGCAAGTATACTCGTCTGTTATAACAAGATTATGAAGGTAAGTCGGGATCGTTCGCAGGGATTTGAGTGAATCTAAGCACAAGTTTGAATCAACAGAGTCTATCCAAAACATATAACAAAGCAAATAGATATAATGAAATTCAAATGATTAAAAACTACACTTGCTTAAACTAGTTTCATATCATAAATTAATGTGATTGTGTTAACCTCTTAACATGTTGGTTATGATAATTAGTTGGTGGAATAATCTATTGTTCTTACAAGTTAAACCTTCGTCAAGATTTTAGTTCATAAAAACAAGCATTACGTTTAACCAATCAATTCAAGATCAATTCAAGTTTCATAAGTCTACATACATAAACTTAAACACAAAAACATCCACTTGTTTCATCAAATTGCTTAAGAAATGGTCAATACAAAAGGTAACCGATCATAGACAAAAGGCTACAATTGATTCTCAACAACTAATCTTACGACCTTTTAGATGTTTCCAACCAATCCAATTTGATAATCAAAAAGCGTTTCTATTACAACCACACCTTAGTTCCTTTGTATAATCAAGAATAATGGGTAAAAACAATCATCCATAGATAAAATGATTATGACTAGTTGAATAACAATAAGTTCTTTCGACCTCTACGATTACTATCAACTAATCAAACTTGATTAACAAATGTCACTACGAAACTTTAGCACAATTGGATCTTAGAATCAACTTGAAATTGAATTAAAACATGTTAACACAATCACTAACTAATCATATGATAATCAACATCATTTAAGCAAGTGTATAAAGAAACTAGCCACTCATAGCAAACATGAACATAAACTCAGAACTTTGAACATTAGAAAACATGATTAAAAGTCTTACAATGCTTGGAATAAGATTAAAAATGATGAAGTAATGATTCCCAAAGTATTGGGGTAGACTTCTTGTTGATTTGGCCTCCAAATGTGGAACTTCTGGAACTCCAAACTTTCCTGGACTTCTAAGGACAAATTTGAGAGCTTAAAGCTTTGTTTGATGAGTAGAGAGATTTATATTTTGAAGTGTGTGTCTCATATGCTCACAAATGGCCTCTATTTATACTAATTCCAAAGCCTAGAGTATTAATTGCTGAACTTGGCCTCCAAGGAGTAAGGAAGGGACTAGAATACACCAAGAGAAGGACCTAGAATCGTTTGGATGCAAAGGGGAAACTTAGTGATGAAGATTTGGCAGATGCAGCTTCTCCAACCGGATCGGTTATATGACCAACCGATCCGGTTGGTCTTCTACAAAAGGGCCAACCGTTCCGGTTGCGGGTGGCGACCGAACGGTTGGTGATGGCATTTGGCGTTTCTGGTCATATTCCAACCGATCCGGTTGGATTTCTTGAGTTACGGAAACTTGATATTTTCTTACTTAATCTTGTAGAACTTGGTTCTTCAATCACTATGGTCTTCAAAGGTCCTTGAGATACTGATTTATGCCTCACTGAAACGGGAATCTTCCATTTGCTGAACATTTCTTTACCTTCCTTCCGTTTCCCTACACTTGGTTATAAACACTAGACAAACATCTTTTGATGCGTTTAAGCACTATAATCACGCAAATATAACCAAATAACATATACAAAAGCACACATAACGCTACTAAAAACATGCACAATCTGAGCGTTATCAAATTCCCCCACACTTAAACTTTGCTTGCCCTCAAGCAAATCTAGGAAAAACATCCACTGGTACAAGATCGTGATTATGAAAAATGTGATGCAAATCAACCAAGTATAAATACGGGAGAAGATTCATCAATTATACTTTATAAAGGTGAAACATCAAGATGTTTGACAATATCCAATGATTTTCTTGCATGATTAACATTTCAAAACACCTCACGAAAAAGGAACGAAATATAATTCACTCAATCACTCATTTTAGTGGAGTAACAAGATAAATCACACTCATTGCTCAGTCATGATTAGATTATTACCATAAGCTTGTACAAGAAACAAAACTCCACCGACGTGGCGTGAACACCAAGTAAAAACATCTAAAGAGGACTTTTATTCGGGTTATAATGATATGGCTTAGGGTTAAGGGTATGGATGAGGCATGGGAATGTATATGAAATTGGTGTTAAAAGAAAAATGAAATCAAGTCTAACACCCGTGTTGCCAGCTACCAAACATTCCACGAACCAATAAATGATTATAGCTTCAATTTCTTCTTTTCTGCTTTCCACAGCTTTTTGCTTTGCCATGACGATTGTTCTTCGATCATAGCACATTGGCTATTATTTTCATACTTTTGACACATTTTTTTTGAACATATAACATAACGCATGGCTCAATCAATCTCACAGGATGTGGTACTCATAATCATTTGAACAATCTCCACTTTCCAGGCGACTAGCAACCAACCGTTAGACATTGATACGGGGTAGGCTAAGGTTTAAAGTGTAAAATCTTTTTGTATTTTCTGGTGAAGCAAAAATGAAAAGGAAGGCTCAGAGGGTGTAACTAGGGGTATCTAGTGCTAAAAATTAGCACTACAAATGGGTCCATGTGGGTGGTTAACTAACCAATGCGGTTAGCTAATATATCATTAGATGTAAAATGGAAGGCTATTTGGGTAAAATCCTAAGGTGCCTCTTTATCACACGAATTCACTTATATCGCACGAGTGCAATCTCACTGTGGTCTGGTAATGATTTACAAGTACAAGTTCTAGAATAAATAAAATCACCGGCACACTCATAGCAAAAGATCCAAGCATAAAAGATGTATGCTTTATAGAACAGGATTCAAATCCTCACAATTTGTGGAAAAGGGTTATAATATGTGCTAGCAAATGTTTATCGATCCCAGAATGGATTGCAATAGTAATCGGAACACATCTCGAAGTTTCAAATATTACCAGTTTTACCAGTGGTTTGATCCAGTTATTCTAATATATAATCCTAAAAGTGTGAAAACAACTAGATCACAAGGGCAAACAAAATTTAAAATTTAAGCATGAAATCTCTAATTTTTCCTATTTCACCCCACACTTAAGTTAGACATTGTCCTCAATGAAAAACGAACTTCAAAGCATAGAAATAGGGAAAATAGAGATGAAACCAGATATGTCAATGAGTTGTCAGCTTAAAATTCTTTTCTTCATTCCTAGCGTCCATATGGAGAAATCATTACCTGCACAAAATTTTATAAACAAACAAAAGGTTTTATTAAAAGGTGGCACCCCCCCCCCCCACACTTAAGTTCAACCAAAGGTTTAAACTTTGGGGAGTGACCATAGAAAATCAAATCTAAAACACACGGGTTGCCTCCCGAGAAGCGCTTGTTTTATTACCGAGTCATCAGCCTGACTCGAATCTTCCTCGAGTTAGGATACTTTGACCATACGGTTCAAATGGGGAATTTCAGCTCTTAAACATTGAGGGTATGGAATCTTTGGTTTGTACTCCACAATGGATGGGAATACATTTGATTCTTTTGGTTTGACCATGTTATAGTCTCTTTTCGTTATTTCGAACATTTGGTCAATTTCATTAGAAATTAGGACAAGTGGCGGATCTTTTTGATTTTTCAAAGGGTCATTAGACTTTCCACTCCCAGTGAATATTGCATCCACATTCTCAAGGTGAGTTGTAGGAGGTGGCTTAGTCCTTTGATTTAAAGAAACTGGATTTTGTGGCTCAGCCCATTTGTCTATCTTTCTTTCTAGTTCTCCATTCCAGTTGCTACTGATTTTGTTGAACTTCTTATCATCAACATGATTCGGAAATACATTGTGTTCAGAACCTTTTAATTGAGTCATTGGGATATGCATGGTGCAATCCTCAAGAAAAGGTAACACGGTTGGCGAGTTAGACATGATTTGGTTCAGATTTGGCGTGGTTGGAATGTGCTCGGTCTCGTCCTCTTTGATAAATTCAACCTCACCCTTATCGTTCTCGTTTTGAATTGAGGGTTTTTTGTAGACAAATTCATGTCCCGAGTTGGAATCTGTGGTGTAAGGAAGAGATTCAGCGTGATGGACTTCCTGTTCCTTACTTAATCTTTCTATCCTCCTTTCCAAGTCTTGGCTTATCGCTTGTTGGTTCCTTCTTCCTTGATCGACTTTATGTTCCAATTCAACCAATAGGTTCGTCATATTCTCATTGGATTTTGTTTGACTGGCCATCCATTCTCTCATCATCTCCTCCGGTGAGGTTTTAGGTGTATTGAAATGTTGTGATGGATGTGGTATTGTATTCCATGGCTGATATCAAGGATATGTATGGGTTGGTTTGTGGTATGGAAAGGAGTACAAATTTCTGGAATTTTGGTCATAATATCTGTCGTGATATCCTAGGTGATATCCTTCATGTTGGGCGTGGTTCGCTTCCATGGGATCACACATCGGCGTGTCATCCTCGGCATCGTGGTTTGAAGCATGGTGATTATTTCGCAGTTCCATCATCTCCCTCCGTATGCTTATGAATTGGGTATCGATGTTTGTGGAGAGAGCTTCCAATTTCTCGATCAATGAGGCATGATCGGTATTGATATTGCTTCTACCGGTGGAAACAACGGCTTTTGGATTGGAATCATTCGAGAGACCACTTCTTGTGAAGATAGTATTGACATACTCGTTTTTCGTTTGTGGTGGACGGTACGTCTTATCATTTGATGGTTTTGGGTTGGATTGGGTATTACTTGGCAATGAACCAGACGGTCTAGAGGAATGTTGGTCAGAAAGTCTGCCAAACTTGTTTTCAAGATCTTGGATAGATGCTTGATGATTTTTCTGTCCTTGCTCAACTTTGGCTTTGAGATTGAAAAATTGATTTTTGATAAAATCATTGGAAGATTTTTGAGCAGCCACGAATTCTCTCATGGTTTTCTCGAATTCGGTTTCTTCCATCTTTTTGTCAGGGTTTTGTGGTGGTGGATCGTCAGTTCGTGGTTGAGAATCACGGTTGTCATCCCTTGGTCGGCGATCTTGCCAATTTCTAGAATTTCGACCGTAATAATTACTACGATATCCTCCTCCACGGTATCCTCCTTGAGTGTAACTCGCTTCTCCTTCCTTCGGTCCACCCATAGGCTTATCGTCGCACTCAGACGATGGATGATTTCCTCCACAATTGTTGCATCCGTCTCGCATTTCCTTCATTTCATCTTTGATATCTTTGTATTGTGAGTCGATTTTTGAGGTTAACGCTTCCATCTTCTCCATGAGTTTTGAAGTATCGGTGTTTTCGACAAAAGCAACAGTTTTTCGGAGAGGTTTAATTTTGGAATATTTGGACCAATCGAGTTTGAGAAGTACTCGATCTTCGAGCAATTGATGTGCATCGTTGGGAGTCTTATAGAGAAAAATTCCTCCAGCATCAAGGATGCCTTGAGAGATTTCATCTAGTCCATGGTAAAAGATTTGGATAATGGTTCCTTTGGATAGTCCATGTCCATGACAACTACGAAGCAAATCTTTCATTCGAAGCCAAGCTTCGACAAGTGATTCGTTTGGGTTTTGGGTGAAAGCACGAATTTCTCCCATTAATCGATCAAACATGGCAGGTGGAAAGAATCGGCTTACAAAAGCTTTCCTCGTCTCCTCCCAAGTATTGATGATTCCTGGGGTTAATTCATTGTACCATACTTTAGCATCTCCGGCGAGTGATGATGGGAAAAGTTTGAGTTTGATGGCATTGACATCGGTGTCGCCATAACGGAACATGCCGCAAATTTCAATGAATTCGGCAATGTGCTTGTGTGGATCGGCCCGCGCACGGCCATCGAATTGATGGTCTTTGATCATAGAAAGGTGATGTCCCTTCACGGTGAAGTTATCACCAAGATTTACAGCAACAATAGCACTTTCGGGGGTTGGTGCTACGGCTCGGTTGGTTCCCCACATGGGTTGATCGTCCGCCATGGGAAAAGGTAAATTGGTGAAAGGGTTGTAAACAACTTTGGCTTCTACGAGGTTATCAAATGGTGGGTTTGGTACTCTTGGCACACGATTTTCCAATGGTATGAAAAGTGTTCTTCTTCTTCTTCGAATCAAACATTCGGGGTTGGTAAGAGGTGTAATTGGTTTTATTCCCGCTGCTCGAGTGCTCATACAATGTCCTAGAGAATCCAGGAAATATCTAAACACACAGACAAACAACGAAAATAGTTTTTCGGGACAGAAAGGGTAACCGGATCGGTTGCGGGTTGCGACCGATCGGTTAAACCAGTTGGGTAATGGGTAAAATCGTAACCGATTCGGTTGAAGGACAACCGGATCCGGTTAAGGTTTCTGAGAGAAAAATTTTGGTTGAATCGACTGAGGGAAATTCAAAAACTTGCTCAAACACAATCAAATCCCCGACAGCGGCGCCAAAAACTTGATGTGCTACGTGTGTATAAGTTTTAAATTTATAAAAGGTGAATTACCAATATTACCAATAACACATACGAGCAAGTATACTCGTCCGTTATAACAAGATTATGAAGGTAAGTCGGGATCGTTCGCAGGGATTTGAGTGAATCTAAGCACAAGTTTGAATCAACAGAGTCTATCCAAAACATATAACAAAGCAAATAGATATAATGAAATTCAAATGATTAAAAACTACACTTGCTTAAACTAGTTTCATATCATAGATTAATGTGATTGTGTTAACCTCTTAACATGTTGGTTATGATAATTAGTTGGTGGACTAATCTATTGTTCTTACAAGTTAAACCTTCGTCAAGATTTTAGTTCATAAAAACAAGCATTACGTTTAACCAATCAATTCAAGATCAATTCAAGTTTCATAAGTCTACATACATAAACTTAAACACAAAAACATCCACTTGTTTCATCAAATTGCTTAAGAAATGGTCAATACAAAAGGTAACCGATCATAGACAAAAGGCTACAATTGATTCTCAACAACTAATCTTACGACCTTTTAGATGTTTCCAACCAATCCAATTTGATAATCAAAAGCGTTTCTATTACAACCACACCTTAGTTCCTTTGTATAATCAAGAATAATGGGTAAAACAATCATCCATAGACAAAATGATTATGACTAGTTGAATAACAATAAGTTCTTTCAACCTCTACAATTACTATCAACTAATCAAACTTGATTAACAAATGTCACTATGAAACTTTAGCACAATTGGATCTTAGAATCAACTTGAAATTGAATTAAAACATGTTAACACAATCACTAACTAATCATATGATAATCAACATCATTTAAGCAAGTGTATAAAGAAACTAGCCACTCATAGCAAACATGAACATTAACTCAGAACTTTGAACATTAGAAAACATGATTAAAAGTCTTACAATGCTTGGAATAAGATTACAAATGATGAAGTAATGATTCCCAAAGTATTGGGGTAGACTTCTTGTTGATTTGGCCTCCAAATGTGGAACTTCTGGAACTCCAAACTTTCCTGGACTTCTAAGGACAAATTTGAGAGCTTAAAGCTTTGTTTGATGAGTAGAGAGATTTATATTTTGAAGTGTGTGTCTCATATGCTCACAAATGGCCTCTATTTATACTAATTCTAAAGCCTAGGGTATTAATTGCTGAACTTGGCCTCCAAGGAGTAAGGAAGGGACTAGAATACACCAAGAGAAGGACCTAGAATCGTTTGGATGCAAAGGGGAAACTTAGTGATGAAGATTTGGCAGATGCAGCTTCTCCAACCGGATCGGTTATATGACCAACCGATCCGGTTGGTCTTCTACAAAAGGGCCAACCGTTCCGGTTTCGGGTGGCGACCGAACGGTTGTTGATGGCATTTGGCGTTTCTGGTCATATTCCAACCGATCCGGTTGCACTTGCAACCGATCCGGTCGGATTTCCTAAGTTACGGAAGCTTGATCTTTTCTTACTTAATCTTGTAGAACTTGGTTCTTCAATCACTATGGTCTTCAAAGGTCCTTGAGATACTGATTTATGCCTCACTGAAATGGGAATCTTCCATTTGCTGAACATTTCTTTACTTTCCTTTCGTTTCCCTGCAGTTGGTTATAAACACTAGACAAACATCTTTTGATGCGTTTAAGCACTATAATCACGCAAATATAACCAAATAACATATACAAAAGCACACATAACGCTACTAAAAACATGCACAATCTGAGCGTTAGCAGATATCAAATGAGATCGAACTCACAAATAACAAAGATGTTTATCAAACTTAACAAGCACTATTCAAGAAACTCAAAACATATTTACGATCTAGATTAGTAAATCGTTTGTATTAACAATGACGTCCAAGGTATGTGTCTTGAAAGAAAAGAGCACATGATGGTGTTCAAGACAAGAGAGTTGCGAGGTGCTAGTTTAGGACAATCTAGTTATTACGGATGATGATTATCATACAATGAGCTTCGTCCTTGAAGTCATGTAGCTCTTCTCGATAAAAGAAAGATAATCGCTTGATGAGGCAAGTGGTTGTGATTAACTAAAAGAAAAATTAATTTTACAACTTGTTTGATTAGTAATCCTAAGACAATGCAAAGTATTTCCATTGTAAATTTACTTTAGGAAAACATAGGAGTATAAATTTCTCAAGTAAGAGAATGAATATGAGACTATTACTAGCGGTGCTCAATTATGGTAAACACGACCATTTTTACGGGCGATTCCACATACCCAACTTCTCTCAAGGAAGCAATTCAACCGTTAGGTCAAATTGAGTTTCTAGTGCAATAAGTTCTCCAGTATTCATTATCAAGTTAGGAAAATTTATATTCCTATAATGGCCTATCGAAGAGTAACAATGATGATACTTTGCTTCGTTTATATTAATATTATACTTGAAACAACTAAGGTGACGAAGGTGTCAAAAAATTAAAAGTTGTCCGTATGGTGAACAAAAAAAATGGTTGGATGAGCTAGTTCAACATATGTTGTTGGAAAGCTCGAGTTTGGACTTTCGGATATGAGCAATTATATTTGTGTTGCAAAATAATTTACTTGAGTATATCGGATGAAATAATCAAGTTGTCAATCCTACTATGAAGCTTGGAGAGCGATCATGAAAAGGAAAACGGGAGAGTACATCATCAATACAAGTGTAGGTTATGATCCGATGTACATTCATATTGTTTTTAGAAAACGATACAAGAAAATATGAAATCAAGAAATCATATAGGCACATAAAACATTTATGTTGCACACATGACAAACTCAATCAAAAATCAATTTTAGTGTGTTATACGTTTTAAACATTTTTCAACTTATAAAACTAACATTTTCGACACAACTAGATGTTATCCCAAACACTCTTTCAAGTAGCACATTGATTATTAGAAAATTACTAAATCGACAAGCAAGAGAATGAATAGCAAGGTAAGGAAACCACATATGTTAATTAATCAAATAAGCACAAAAGCTATTTGAGATAAGCAAATAATCAAGTAATACAAGGGAAACAATTTATCATTTAGCATAGCATACGAAAGTTCTTTTTATTGCTTTGTGTTAAGCATGTATACCAAGCTTGATTAGTTTCCTTTATAAATATGATCAAAACTTTAATTTCAAAAGAGGACACATTGTTATTCAAAGATGACAACATCCATCTCCAATTAGATCAAAATTTTGTGCAAAAGTTATGACCGAAAAAATGACTTTCTATTATAAATCAATGATTCTATAAATTTTTGTTTTGAATCAGTTTATGAAATCATTTTTAAATGAAATTAGACTCAAATACCTTTAAAACGATAGGTGGCACGACTTCTAACGACTTACGGTTAATTAGTTACGAATTTTTGAAATTCAGACAAAAACTGTCTTCTGTACCACGGATCCCACGGAACCCTTGCTTGAGGGATCCGTCCAGTGTAAACTGAGGGATCCGCGGATCTGACACAGAAATACAAAAATGCATGTTTTGACCTGACGAAAAGGTTTAACCTTTGTAGACTTTTTAGTGAATTTATATTACCCATTTTTACCTTTATTCAAGCTTGATTAACAAGATGTCTAACAACAAAACTTTAAAGAAAACAAAAATCAACAAAACACTTTTCATAATATGCTTATTATAAGAGATAAGCATATATCACCATTTTATCCTCAAGAAATTAGCATGTTTTTGACCAACTAATTGTAACTAAGAGAACATACCTTTGCTATATTCCCTTTGTATGGTTTTAGAAACCATGGACGCGAAAAACTTCATGAGCTTAAAAAATACTTAATCGTATTTTGGAAAAGCAAGTTGTGGTCACTTAGTATTCTTCTTTGGGTATTGACTTCTTTTTCTTCGGATAGAATGAGGTCATTGGAAGAATTCTAGTATGAATATTTCTCAAAAGAAAATGTTATGTGGAAAACTAGAAGGGGGGGTTGAATAGTTTTGCCGATTTTAAGTTGATTTCAAAAACTTTTAGATTCGATATTATGTGAAATCGTATGGATGTTGAGAACGTATAGATCTAATGATAATGCAAGCAAATAGATAAAGTTAAGGGATAGAAATGACACAACCGATTTATAGTGGTTCGGCTACAAGGTCACCTTCCTTGCCCTACTCCACTCCCCGAGTCACCTACTCGAGAGTTCAAGCACTATGTCAACAAAATCCTTCACTTGGCGGAGAAGCCTTCACAACGTTGCTTACACTTTTTCCGGTACAAAGCTAGATACCGAGTCCGTAGCACGGTGGACCAAACCAACACAACTATTACACAACAAATATGTGAAATATCAAATACAAGATCTTCGCTACAGAAATCTTGCGGAGTGACAAATCAATCAAGGACCCCTTGCTTGGATGACTTGTAGAATGCTTGTGATCTCGCCTTAGAGAAGGACCTATATGAGGATCACAAATAGAAAGAAAGAAGAACAACTCTCTAGATCAAGTGATTTATATGTTAGAAGAGAATGAGAGTGTATGAGAGATTTAGTAAGAAGAGGGGTAAGTTAGAATGAAGAAATGGCTCTCTATTTATAGGAAAATTTCTCCTCTGTTCCACGGACCCCTTCCACTTGGGATCCGGCTAGTGTAATCCTAGGGATCCGTGGTACGTTCCTCTTTGCCCATGGGTTTTTTGGTTATAGGTCATGGGTTATGGGTTGGTCCATGGGTTTTCTCTAGATTCAATGTATCTAAGTATACATTGTATCCAGTTTTCTTTGGTATGGGTTTAAGATCCACGGGTTATGGTCCATGGGTTATAGTTTTTACCCATCCTAATAAACTATTACAACAAATGCTTAATTATTACATTTTTGTATTTAAATGGCTATATGTAAATGCTTTACAAAAATAACATGTATCCTTATAATTTGACTTAAGATAACATTACATTTGTTATCAACAAAACACAAAAAGATCGCAAAATATTAATAAACGTTTTTACGGTTTATTTGTATTAACAATCTCCCCCTTTTTGTTGATGACAAAACATAATGTTATGATGAGTAAAACTTAAAAATAGATATAAGTTTTGAAAGCCCCTAAGTTTTACTTCTTCTCCCCTTTTGTTGAAACAAAAGTTAACCCTTGGAAGAAATAAACAAACTCCTAACTCCCCCTTGACGGTAGCTCCCCCTTGTTTGGGGCGTCAAGAGAAGAAAAAATAAAAATTCCTATAAAAAAAAGTTAGTAACATGCTTATATAATCTTGTGGTTGTCGAGAATCAAGATTAGGAGCCAAGGTATGTAAACAAGGCCTTGTAATAAAACAACAAATTGTAGTGGTATGTATGCCACTTACAAGCATGTAAAAATAAGAACAAGACTTGTTCTTGAAAATGACTTCAAAAGAAAAATAATACTAAATGTAGAAAAGTAGTAGTAGTGATTCCTTCCATGCTTGCATAAGGTTATGGATGGAGATTTTGATGAGTAATGGTATTGATGCGATCAAGGATGAGGTTGAGTTTGAAACGCATTTCTTCCCTAACTTCTATTGCAATTTCCCTAGTGGATTGGCAATGTTCACAATGTAAATGATGTGGGTAATGAGTGCGGAAGTTTTCCGGGTTGTTTTGATTTGAGTTTTGCGGAAGTTGTGGTGGAAAAATAGGAAAATATGGATCACTATCCGGAATGTTAATAAGTGGTGGTGGAAAAGAACCTAGATGTTCTTGTAATGTGATGGGAGCTAATGGTGGTGATGTTTCAAGATCTTGAAAGATAGTATTTGGAGATGTGGGGGTGTTGAAAAGACTAATTCTTTTTCTTTAGGTTGGTTAGATCTTGTTGGAGTCTTAAGGAGTTCCAAAAGAGTTATTTTAGGTGGTGATGAAGTTGGTGTACTTGTTGGTGATGAGGGTGGTGCTATAATGGAAGCATCTTATGGTGAGTTATTTGTTGAGGATGAACCATTTGAGGTTGGTTTTGCTAAACAACAAGATCGGATACTAATCCGTGCGGATATCCTTGCATTTGATTGTGGTATTTTGGATGGTGGAAGTACAAAGGTTTGGATATCATGATTGTTTGTACTAGATGATTCTCCTAAAGGGTTTTTGGATGACATGATGAAGTGTGTTTGTGAGAAGGAGATGGAGTATGCAAGCATTTTGGGAGTTATATATATAGAAAAACAAAGCATTGTAATGAATGCTTGACCCAAAATGTGGATTAAAATATAATTATTAGATATGAATTCAAGGCATGTGATCATGAGAACACAAGCATTAAAGATCATACTCCCAAAAATGAAGCAAATGTGGATTTTTCATCCAAAGTGAAAGAATAGAAGTTGAAAACAGCTTCTGTTACACGGATCCCACGGATCCTTCCCTTGAGGGATCCGTCCGGCATAAAGGCTGGGATCCGTGGGTGCAGTGTTCAGGCAGCACAAAATTTTCCTTTTTGGAAACATTTTGCCTAGTGTGTGCCTATATGCAAACTATTTGGAGTTTCGGTTATCTCGACCCCTAAAAGGAATAGAAAATAAACTAGAAGTGTAAAAGCATCCTATTGAGATAACCCGAAAACACATATTTAGTACATGAGTACGTAATTTTGTGTTATCAATGCTCCTAATTCATTGTTGCTTAAATGAATGTACCCGAAAACACATATTAGTTATGTGTCCCCTTTAGCATTCAAAAGAAATGAGATGCAATGAAAACGGGTTTTTGCTTTGTATTAATAATGAAAAAGCGATTTGTCCTAGACGTGAGAAATTGATTTTTTGAAATTGATACGGGAAGGTATCATCCTTTTAGAAAACATTGTGAAAGTAGGCTTAAAAAATAAGAAAACTATAAGTGTAAAAACTCATCTTGGGTTTTGAAAATTCCAGTATTGTTTGTGAGTTGTGCGTGAAATAGAAATCCTAGACTCAGAAAGAAGAAGGCTAGTGTTTACATACCTTGTAGAGTCAATTAAATTACGACGTTTGTTCCATTAGACCAAGACCAAGGCGAAGTAGGTTGAATTGTTCCGCTTCAACGGTTTGGTGAGGACGTCGGCTATGTTGTCTTCGGATGCTACCTTCTCAATAGAGATGTTCCCCTTTTGAACATTGTCTCTTAGGAAGTGATGACGAATCTCTATATGCTTTGTGCGAGAATGCAATACCGGATTCTTGCTTAAGTCGATTGCACCTTTGTTGTCACATAGGATGGCTATGTCGCTTAAATGGATGTCGTAGTCTACTAACGCTTGTTTCATCCATAGTGCTTGTTGGCATGCTTTGCCGGCGGAGACGTACTCGGCTTCGGTTGTTGATATTGCAAGTGCCGTTTGTTTCTTAGAAAACCATGATGTTAAACAACATCCCATAAAAGTACATACCCCACTTGTACTTTTTCTATCAACGTAATCACCTGCATGGTCAGAATCTGCATATACAATTGTTTCTACTCCGTGCCCTTAGGATACCATAATCCTAATTGTGTTGTACCCTTAATATATCTAAATATCCTTTTACGGCTTCTAGGTGTGATATTTTGGGGTCTTCTTGAAACCTAGCACATAAGCAAACACTAAACATGATATCCGGCCTACTTGCCGTGAGGTAGAGAAGGCTACCTATCATGCCACGATATTTAGTATTATCTACGAATTCTCCGTCCTCGTCTTTTGTGAGTTTGGTGTCGGATGACATTGGAGTCCTAATTGGTTTTGACTCTTCTAGACCGAATTTCTTTAACATCTCCTTGATGTACTTAGATTGATTAAAGAAGATACCATCTTCTACTTGTTTTATTTGTAGACCAAGAAAGAAACTAAGTTCTCCCATCATACTCATCTCGAACTCGTCATGCATGATTTTAGAGAAATCATCACACATGTCTTGACAAGTGGATTCGAATATAATATCATCTACATATATTTGTACTATGATTATATGTGACTCTCTTTTCTTAGTAAAAGTGTGTTGTCAACTAACCCCATGGTGTAGTTGTGTTTAACTAGAAATGACTTGAGTCTATCATACCAAGCTTTTGGAGCTTGTTTAAGACCGTAAAGGGCTTTCTTTAATTTATACACATGTTTGGGTTTTTCAAAATCAATGAAGCCGGAGGTTGAGCTACATATACTTCTTCATTTATGACACCATTTAGAAAAGCGCTTTTGACATCCATTTGATAAAGCTTTAGATCATTAGCACAAGCATACGCAAGAAGTATTCTTATAGACTCTAATCTAGCCACGGGGCGTAGGTCTCATCAAAGTCTATTCCCTCTTGTTGGTTATACCCTTGAGCAACGAGTCTAGCCTTGTTCCTAGACACTACTCCGTTTGCATCTAATTTGTTTTATAAACCCATTTGGTTCCTATTATGGTTTGATTACTAGGTGGAGGGACAAGTGTCCAAACATCATTAGAAACAAATTGATTTAGTTCTTCTTGCATAGCCATTACCCAAATTTCATCTTTTATGGCTTCTTGTGTATTCTTAGGTTCTAAGGTTGAAACGAAACAAAACAAGCTACTTTGGTTTTGAACTTGAGATCTTAATGTTCGTTCGTTTAGTTTTCCTATGACTTTATCTACGGGGTGATCTTTGGACTCTTTAATGTTTACTATTTCATCACTTAGAGGTTCTTCTTCTTCACTTATCTTTTTCTTTATTACTATGGCTTCACTTTCTATAATCTCGTCATCGACAAGAGGTGGAGAGGGTTTGGGTGGACTTTCATCAAATTTTATATTTAATGACTCTTCTACCTTCATTGTTTCTTTGTTTAATATGACGTAAGCTTTGCTATTTGGCGAATAACCTAAAAAGATACCTTCGGTTGATTTAGGATCAAATTTTGTAAGGTAATCTTTAGTGTTAAGAATAAAACATTTACTACCAAAGACTCTAAAATGATTTAACGTAGGCTTTTTGCCTCCAAGTAACTCATATGGAGTTTTTCCTAAGATTGGTCTAATCAAGACTCGATTGAGTATATACGTTGAAGTATCAACGGCATTACACCAAAATTTTTGAGGTATGGATTGTTCATTAAGCATGGTTCGACTCATTTCTTGTAGAGTTCTATTCTTTCTTTCTACTACCCCATTCGATTGTGGAGTGCGTGGAGCCGAGAAGTTGTGAGTAATACCATTAGCGTCACAAAAGCTCCGAATTGCACTTCATTATCGAATTCCCTACCATGATCCGTCCTAATAGACACTATGGGACTTCCTAGTTGTCTTTGGATCTTTTTGCTTAATATTTCAAAATAGTTAAAGGTTTCGTTTTGTTCTTTAAAAATTTTGTCCATGTATACCTAGAGTAGTCATCCACTATTACCAAAGTGTAGTAGTTGCCTCCATAACTTTGGATAGCGGATGGACCAAATAAATCCATATGTAGTAATTCTAGACACCTAGTTGTGGACACCATGTTTTTAGCTTTATGACTCGAATGAGCTTGTTTTCCTACATTACAAGCATCACAAAATGATGTTCATATTTTAACTTAGGTAGATCTCTTACTAGATCTTTGGATGATAGCGATTGAAGAAGTCGCATGTTGGCGTGACCCAATCTTCGATGCCATAAGGTCGAAGTATCATCCATAGAGGTAAGACATAATTTTTCTTTAGGTTCATTACCGATTTTAATGACATAGACTCAATGTTTCCTAATTCCTCTTCCTATGGTTATGCCATTTTTAAGTATCTTACTACCGGTTTCGGTAAAAGTACATTGCACTTTTTATCACATATTTGTCCTATACTTAAGAGATTAAAGTTTAGGTTTTCTACGTGACACACATCGTTAATGGTTAGAGATTTGTTAGAAATCGTACCTTTACCGATGATTCTACTTTGCTATTTCCAAACACCACATTACCTCCATTAATGGATTCATATGTGGAGAATAGATCCTATTCGGTCATGTGCCTTGTGCACCCGCTATCCTTGACCCATTCATCGGGGTCTAGGTCGACCTTTAAGCACACCTAAAACAATAATAAACTCAAAAGTTTGGTCCCCATTTGTTCATGGGTCCATTAGTGTTAAACATTCCATTCATGTTAGACATGTATGGATAAGATGATTATGCATTCCATGGAGCAAAGTTTTGAAAACGAAAACCGTTTTGCATGTTTTGATTCCATCCCATTTGATGGTTAATTTTCGGGTAAACGCTATTAGGTCTCCTAAATGAATTAGGTTTTGAAAAAGATGGAGCTTTGTTTCTTGCAAAAGTAGGATTATATTTTAGAGGTGGTTGTTAAGTGGTAACATGATTTGGTTTCTTCCTATTAACTATGACAAATTCAGTTCTAGATGAAGAAGCTACATTATTGCTAATGTTTGCTACAGCAGATCCACGGATCCCTTTTTCTACACTAGCCGGTTCCCTTTTTAGGGGATCCGTGGGATCCGCCACAACAGTGGCTGGTTTTTCTAGTTCTTTAACAAATTTTGTTTCTTTACTTTCACTAGTTGATGGATCAAGTTGTTGACTACCTAGACCCTTTTGATTGTTACCGGTTTTAACGCTATCGAGTATTGTATCTAAAGTGTTCGTGCTCATTCTAGCAATTTTAGAATCTAAGTGATCCACTAGTGTTTGAAGTTGAACGCAAAGTTCACATTCACCACTTGCTATTTTACCTTTCTCTAAGCGTTTTAGTTTTGCTTTTAATTCTATGACTTCTTTATCTAAACGTTTATTTTGACTCTTTAAAAACTTGTTTTTGTTAACTAGTTTTAAGCTAATATTGCATAGTTTATCATATTCATTATGCAATGAGTCGTCATCAAGTGATGAGCTACTATAGTATTCAGGACATACCTCGTCATTTGCCATAAGACAAATTTCTTCATCCTCCTCGTCGCTCATTCCCCACGTGGCGCTCACGAACGCCTTTTGATCATCCCGTTTGGGACACTTACTAATAAAGTGGTTTGGGTCCCCACACTTAAAGCAAGTACGATCATCCTTTGGCTTCTCGTCCTCTTTGCTTTTCCGAAAGCCTTTCTTATCATCATACGGTTGTTTGACGTATCTACCCTTTCTTCTAAAGAACTTTTTAAAGTCCCTTACCGCCATAGCGTACTCTTCGTCATCACTACTCGAAGATGAGTTCTCCTCATCGCTCGAAGCCTTTTGGCTTTAAGGGCAAGAGATTTGTGTTTCTCTTTCACCTTTGAGGCTTCGGAATCTTTAGCAAGGACAAGCTCGTAGACTTTTAGGTTGCCTATGAGTTCATCGAGGGTGAGGATTGTCAAATCTTTTGACTCTTCGACTGCCGTCACCTTGGATCTCCACTTCGATGGAAGTGCCCTTAGATATCTCCTAACATGGTTACGGCTAGAAAAAGATTCATCAAGTGCTTGTAAAGATGTAATAATAGTATTAAAGTTAGCAAATGAATGATCTATAGTTTCCTCATCCGATATTGAAAATTGTTCATATTGTTGAACAAATAAATCAATTTTATTATTTTTAACTTGTTGGTTGCCTTGATGAGTTACAACTAAAGAATTCCAAATTTCTTTAGAGGTTTTAAGCATAGAAATTCTTTGGAATTCCTTTTTCGGTAAAGCATTATATAAAACCATTTTTGCTTCACTATTTTTAGAAAGCTTTTTCTTCATTTCATCATTTAGTTTATCATGAGGTATGTGAACTAAATTTCCTTTATCATCATTTGAGGTAGCCTCAAAATCACCTTCAACAATAATGTACCAAAGATCAATATCTTTAGACTTCACATATGTTTCGAATCTATTTTTCCAATATATAAAACCATTAGTTTCAAGTAGTGGTGGTCATTGCATAGATTGCCCTTCCTTATAATTTTCAGAACCCATAATGATCGAAAAGTTTTTAAAATAGAATTTTATTTTAAAACTTTTATAAACTTAGCTCTTGATGCCAATTGTGGAAAACTAGAAGGGGGGGTTGAATAGTTTTGCCGATTTTAAGTTGATTTCAAAAACTTTTAGATTCGATATTATGTGAAATCTTATGGATGTTGAGAACGTATAGATCTAATGATAATGCAATCAAATAGATAAAGTTAAGGGATAGAAATGACACAACCGATTTATAGTGGTTCGGCTACAAGGTCACCTTCCTTGCCCTACTCCACTCCCCGAGTCACCTACTCGAGAGTTCAAGCACTATGTCAACAAACTCCTTCACTTGGCGAAGAAGCCTTCACAACGTTGCTTACACTTTTTCTGGTACAAAGCTAGATACCGAGTCCGTAGCACGGTGGACCAAACCAACACAACTATTACACAACAAATATGTAAAATATCAAATACAAGATCTTCGCTACAGAAATCTTGAGGAGTGACAAATCAATCAAGGACCCCTTGCTTGGATGACTTGTAGAATGCTCGTGATCTCGCCTTAGAGAAGGACCTATATGAGGATCACAAATAGAAAGAAAGAAGAACAACTCTCTAGATCAAGTGATCTATATGTTAGAAGAGAATGAGAGTGTATGAGAGATTTAGTAAGAAGAGGGGTAAGTTAGAATGAAGAAATGGCTCTCTATTTATAGGCAAATTTCTCCTCTGTTCCACGGATCCCTTCCACTTGGGATCCGGCTAGTGTAATCCTAGGGATCCGTGGTACGCTCCTCTTTGCCCATGGGTTTTTCGGTTATGGGTTGGTCCATGGGTTTTCTCTAGATTCAATGTATCTAAGTATACATTGTATCAAGTTTTCTTTGGTATGGGTTTAAGATCCATGGGTTATGGTCCATGGGTTATAGTTTTTACCCATCCTAATAAACTATTACAACAAATGCTTAATTATTACATTTTTGTATATAAATGGCTATATGTAAATGCTTTACAAAAATAACATGTATCCTTATAATTTGACTTAAGATAACATTACATTTGTTATCAACAAAACACAAAGAGATCGCAAAATATTAATAAACGTTTTTACGGTTTATTTGTATTAACATGTTAGAATGATCTATCAATGTCCAACAAAATGATTTAAAGGAAAACATGACTTTGAAAAATCCTTCTTTGTAGTTTTCAAACATACAAGGATCGTATCAAGTTTTTAAAGTACAACATACTTTAAGAAACTTGGTAACGAAGCTCTGATGCCAATTGTGGAAAACTAGAAGGGAGGTTGAATAGTTTTACCAATTAAAACTTCGTTTTAAAACAATTAGATTATCTTATGTCAATCTATTTGCTTGTTTATGTTGGACGTTGATAGATAGATATATAAAAGTATAATGAAAGATAGAGAGTAAGAAGCACATCACCACGACACAAGTATTTATAGTGGTTCGGCTACAAGGACACCTTCCTTGCCCTACTCCACTCCCCGAGTCACCTACTCGAGAGTTCGTAAACACTACACCAATCTCCTTATGACGGAGAAGCCTTCACAACGTCGCTTAACCTTTTTCCGGTACAAAGCTAAATACCGAGTTCTTTCACACCAAGGCGAACCACACCTATCACAACGTCGCCTACCCTTTATACGGTGCTAGGCTAACCCCCGGGTTCTTTCACACCAAGGTGAACCACACCTACACAACGTCGCCTACCCTTTATTAGGTACTAGGCTAAGCACCTAGTTCCATTGCAATGGAGGAACTACTACCACACTACACCAACGACTAATCCCAAAGGAGATCTACTCCTTTACAACATCATCAAGGATATCAATATCCTTGGATCTAATACTAGTCTATCTTGTACATCGAAACACACCATATCGAATGTACATCTAAGGCACCTTTCACTAATGCCTTTGACTAGATCTACGAGACACCTTTCACTAATGCCTTTAACTAGATCTACGAGACACCTTTCACTAATGTCTTGTGTCTTCACTTCTAAGCACCTTTCAATAATGCTTCTTTGTCTTGACTTCTAAGCACCTACCACAAGTGCTTATCCTATAGACGATAGATTCCCTTTACTAATATCTTCGTCTTGTCACTTGAGACATCTTTCACTAATGTCTTCAACACTACACTTCTTTGAAGAAAGAAAGGAATCATCAACAAGAAGACTTCAGTAGCCTTGATGATGAGGAAGCATGGCAACTCATGGACTTGAGCTTGCTCGACTTCAAGGGTGGTGATCTTGCCTTTAAGAGGAACCTAAAAGATCACACAAAAACAAAACTACAAACATAGATCTCTTGGATCTGAGGTTAGTGAGTTTTTAACTCAGGGAGAAAGTGTGTTAGAAAGGGGTGAGAAATAATGAAGAAATGGCTCACTATTTATAGAGGAAAAATCCTACTGTTCCCCGGATCCCACGGATCCCTACCACAAGGGATCCGGCTAGCACAAAGCTAGGGATCCGTGGAACGCTTCTCTTTGCCCATGGGTATTTTGGTTATGGGTCATGGGTCATGAGTTGAACCATGGATCTTTGGCTAGATACAATGTATCTTTGAGTGCAATGCACTTAGTCACTTGGGTATGGGTTGATCCATGGGTTATAGGTATTATCCATATGTGATATAAGCATGATGTCATGCAATGGGTTATGGGTCAAGATCCATGGGTTATGGGCTTTGGGTTGTACCCAACTACATTCAATGTATTTGCCCAATGGGTTGTGATACTTAAGTTTCTACCCATTTATATTACCCAATATACTACATACTAGTTATGTGTATATTTTATCCAAATATGTAAACACTAGTTGTTGTACATATGTATTACTAAATCATAAAATCACTTATACTTGTTTTAGTGTTTTATGTAAAAATGTGAATATGTTAGAAACTATTAGTTCAAACCATTTACGTATTTTATTTGTTTCGTTAATATGATTTTGCGTTTGTTATCGACAAAACATTAGAAGATCGTAAAATATAAATAAACGTTTTTACGGCTTATTTGTATTAACAAATTGCAAGCTTCTTCTCCATGTTTGGTATCTTGATGATGGGAAAGTTATTGGAGATGCGGAAGAGGTGGCCAGGGTGTTAGACATTGTAAAGGTAAGTGGTCCAAGTTTGGGTCTTGAACTTAATATCAAGAAAATAGAGATATTTTGGCCCTCGTGTGATGGTACGAAGCTTCATGATGGTTTATTCCCTGTTGATATTCGAAGGCCGTCATTGGGTATGAAGCTTCTTGGGGGAGCTGTTAGTAGAGATGCAGATTTTATTAGTGGGTTGGCTATAAGAAGAGCTGTGAATGTTGTTGACTTAATGAGTCTTCTTCCACAGTTACGTGACCCGCAGAGTGAGCTCCTTTTTCTTTGATCATGTATGGGTATTGCGAAACTTTTTTTTGGTTTAAGGACTTGTCAACCTGTACACATGGAAGCGACGACCTTGTTCTTTAACAAAGGTTTGCGTGGGCCGATTGAGAACATAGTGGTTAGTGGAGGGCCTTTCTTTGGAGACTTACAGTTGCGACTCGCTTCTTTACCCATTCGATTTGGTGGTTTGGGTTTGTACTCGACAAAAGTGGTTTCCTTTGTGCTTTTGTGGCCTCACGTGCTCAATCTTGGGTGCTACAAGACCACATCTTACGGGATAGTGGCATATGTGGTATGGATGATGACTATGTTTGTGCTTTGGCTTATCTTCGTGACACGATTCCAAGATTTGATTTTAGTGGTTTCACTAATAAGGACACCGCCCCCTCAAAACCCCAATAAACATTGGCGAGTGCACTTTTTAGTGAAATCGTCAAGGATATGAAAGTTAACTTTGACATAACTGTGAGACAGAAAGTCGTTTTTGAGTGTCTACGAGCTCCACATGCCCAAGATTTCCTACTAGCTATCCCCATAGACGGGCTTGATCAACATATGTCACCGGTGGAATATCGTACTATCCTTAAGTATCACCTTATGATTTCTTTATTTCCGGTCGATGTGACATGTCCAGTTTGTCGGAAGGCATGTTTGGATTCTTTTGGGGAGCATGCGGTTCATTGCAAAGAGCTCCCGGGCTTCAAATACAGACACAATATGGTTAGGGATGTCCTTTTTGACATTTGTAGGCGTGTTGGGATCTCCGCCAAGAAAGAAGCACATGTGAACTTTTTGACCGACCCGTTGGATGGAAGATCCACACTTAGGGGGCATATGTTCTGGTGTTTGGATGGGTTGGAGGGAAACATGCGTGTGTGGATCTGACTGGGGTTTCTCCTCTCGTGGGTTTGAGCAGCCGGGGTTTTACAGTAGGGCAGGCTCCTTTGAAAGCCGGTTCGTACAAAGTGGCAAAACACGAGAAAGCGTGCATTGAAAATCAACATGTTTTTATCCCTTTCGCGTTTCATACTTTTGGTTTCCTTGCACCTGAGGCAATAGAGTTCCTCAAGAGAGTTCAACGGTTATGCATAGTAATATTATGACACCTAGATCTATAGATCTAGTTTTCAAAATGATTAGTTCTGCTATTCAAAGTGGGCTAGCGACGCAGCTTGTTGCCCGTTTGCTGTCCACCTCTTTGTAAATGTCATAAATGATTAATCCAAATGAAAGAAAAAAAACTTATTAAAAAAATAAAAAATAATAATTTCAATACGCTAGAAAAGTGGAAGATTTACAAGTATTTGTTATAAGAGGCTAAAGGCTTGCAAATTTGGGGATCTATTGCAAAGTGGGTAAAATTAAAAAGTGTAGAAAGCCATTCATAGTGTGACACGTGTCATTCATTTAAATTATACATAAAATCCGTCCAGGGGTAATATGGTCTTTTGACCCATTTTTTCTTTTCCACCTCAAATTTCAAACGCACATATCTCTTAAACCACAAACTTTTAGAAAAAACCGATTTCACCATAATTTTTAAAATTCGATTCTCTTTAATTTGGTATAAATATTTTTAATTATTTCGAAACTTTTTTTTTGACATATTCATTGGGTCATGATTTTCTTGATGGTTTTGCTATTTTCGATCCTATTTTTTACCTTAATAATTGTCGAATCATAAAATGCCTAAAACACAAAAGTTTTAGATTTTGATTCACTCTTTACCCAGGAATTTGAATCACTCAAATCCGATATGATATGAGTGAGATATCGCACGTTAAAAATGACGTTTTAGTCATATTTGTTGCACACAAGGTGTTTGATGAAATGTCTAACTTAGATTTTTAGTGTTAAAATTGAGCTAAATGAACTAACTTTTGTCCCACAACGCATTATTAATCATTTTATTAATGTAAAACTCAAAAGGTGATGTTTTTTAATAGTTAAAGTTTTAAACTATTAAAACTGATGAACCAAACTGATGAACTGATAAACCAAACCAAAACTGATGAACCAAATCAAACATAGTTCATCAGTTTATTTGGTTCATCAATCATAGTTTCAGCTTAACATGTTGGTGTTTATTTTGTTTTGTTCATCAGTTTATTTTGGTTCATCAATCATAGTTTCAGTTTTGGTTTGGTTCATCAGTTTTGGTTTTATGCTTTTTTTTAAACAGTTTGGTTTGGTTCATCAGTTTTGGTTTGGTTCATCAGTTCATCAGTTTGGTTCATCAGTTTTAATAATTAAAAACATTAACTATTAAAAAACATCATTTTTTGAATCTTACATTAATAAAATGATTAATGATGCGTTGTGGGACAAAAAGTAGAGCATTTAGCTCAACTTTAACACTAAAATCTAAGCTAGACATTTCATCAAACACCTTGTATGCAACAAATATGAGTAAAACACCATCTTTAACGTGTGATATCTTACCTATATGACATCGAATTAGAGTGATTTAAATTTCTGGGTAAAGAGTGAACAAAAATCTATAACTTTAATGTTTTAAGTTTTTCACAATTCGACATTTATGAAGGTAAAAAATAGGGCCGAAAATGCCAAAAAAAATAAAGAAAATCAAGAACTATTTTATATGTAAAAAAAAATCGAAATATTTATCAATATTTATACCAGATTAAAGAGAATCGAATTTTAAAAATTATGGTGAAATCGGTTTTTCATAAAAGTTTTTCGTTTGAAAGTTATTTGCGTTTGAAATTTGGGGTGTGTTAATACAAATATCGTCATTAAACGTTATTTATATTTTTGATCTTTACCTAAGTTTTGTTAACGATAAAAGTAAATTTAATTTTTATAAAGCTTAAAGCTTGTCAAGTTTAATAGATATTAAAACAAGCTTTTTCAAACAATATCTTCATCATTTAAGCATTTACATTGTGACTAATCATATCTTAATATGAGTCTAAGCATAATGTATGATAGTAGTTTTTAGAATGTTTTAGTTTCTTAAAAACTAAACATTACTTATGTATTTGCATATTTCTAAAAATAGAAAAACAACACATGACATCATGTGATGCATCATGGAAATCATTGAAAGATTTCATTGGATATTTTGTGTAGATTTGTACTCTTCATATCTTACACAATCTTGCATAGATATGGTTGACTTTGGCAAGATCTTGATATCTTGCTGTCAGACCCCGGCGGCACCAAAATGTATAACGGACGGAACCCTTTCAAGGGGTCCACCGTCCGTGGTGCCTGCTGATGGTTTTGGCTATAAATAGCAAAGCCAAACCAAGTAGTTTTTCATCCCTTTCTATCATACTCTCATACATATCTTCTCTCTAATCTTTCTAACTCAGTTTCATATCATATTAGTGATCTCTTTTGTAGCAAAGAAGATCAAGTCACATTCAAGCTTCAACGAGAAGTTGGAAGCCTTGTTTGTTTAGTGTTGTATGATCTTGTCTTGATTCATACTTCATTGTTGTACTAAACTATCATAATCTTGTGAGTGTGAGTGGTTAGTATTTTAGCCCTCAAAATACATTGTGTGTGGGAGTGGTTGTACCCTTGGAAAGAACTCGACATCTAGCTTAGTGTCGGAAATAGTGTAAGCGAAGTGTAAAGGTTTCTCCACCGGTGAAAGGAGCTTGTTGACTAGTGAAGTTAAACTCTCGAGTGTGAGACTCGGGGAGTGGAGTAGGGCAAAGAGAAACAGTCCTTGTAGACCGAACCACTATAAACAACTTGTTGTGGTTTGATCATTTCTTTCCTTATTTACTCTTTACATATTGCTTACTTATTTCATCAACATATCTAAGATCAATATCAATTGATCCTTCAATAAGTTTCAAAACAAAGTTTTTTAAGTGGTAAACTATTCAACCCCCCTTCTAGTTTTCTACAGGGTGGAATATAAAAAACGGGTTAAAATGACAAAAATACCCTCTAACCGAATTTAATAAGAAAAAAAGGAGGGAGTGAATGAGGGACACTTGTCACATTGTGAGTGGCTTTCTAGCCTTTTTAATTTTACTTACTTTGTAAAGGATCGCATCTCAGGGTTGCAAACCTATTCAAGCCTTTCAGGTCGAATGATTTAGACCTATGAACAATCCAATTAAAAGATACTAGCATTTTTACATCTTTTATGAGGGTGTTTTTCCTTGGTTTCTTTAACGCAAATCGCAACGCCCCAAACCAAATGCTTATTTTTTTTGTTTTTATTTATTTAACTGATCCTATACGCCGTATAAAGATAACCTATACGTCGTATAAGGTTATCCCTATACGCCCGTATAGGGTTCTATAACTCCAAAAACACATTTTCTGGAAAAGGTACTTGCACGACTCAATAATTCACGAGACTCTTAAAACATGCTTCAACCATCATATATAGTATGTTTATACAAAGTTTTGACATTAAGAACGCGGGGAAGTCTAATATGCCCAAAATGCAGGTGTTGTTCCAAACATCCCTTTTTACCCATTTTCAAAATGTACACTTAACATCATCATATACATAACCAAATCTGAAAGCCTGAACTTGAAAGCGTATAAGTACCAAACTACAACATTTACAAACACTTGGGGAGTTGAACTTCTACCGTGGTACTAAGTTCACTACTTGCCTACTAATACAAAACGACAAGTAACTTCCAACATGCTTCATTTCTTAAGCTTTCTTTATGCAAATAAGTAGATTAGGGTTGAGGCTAAACTACCAACATGGACGTGACGCGAATTTGTACCCTTATGGAAAAGGCGTGGGTATAGAACCGACCCGACCAAGAATCGAAATGTTCCAAAATATGGAACTAATAGCCGAACCACGGGTCTAAACTTCGGTTTGTTTTGGATTTGTTTGGCTTCGTTCTTGGTTTTGGTTTTGGTTTTGGTTTTGGTTCGGGTTTCCAACGCATAGTTCTACTTGTGGGTACGAACTTTGGTATTAAGTGAAAAATCGCAATAGTTTAATTTGGTCCAAAGATTTCTTTTGAGTCGATAGAACTTTACCTATTTGAACTGGCATTTGAATAAGAGAAATGCTATATCCACTGAGGCCATCCGGAGTGGTGGGTGACCGGCTCACCATTAGTGTCAAATGGATGGTGCTCACCAAAACAGAAGTGAGATGTCACGCTCAAATTGCATAAGTTTGGTGATCGGCTCACCAAAGTGACGTGCAAAAAAAGTGAGGCTCAATTCCAAGAAGTAAATGTTTTTTATTTGTTTTGTGAGTGTGTGGGATATTTATTGAGGTATATTTGTATAAAGTGGGTATTTTAATGAAAGGTGAGTGCAAGGTGACCAAAACGGGTGAAATATGAAAGGGATTGAGTGGAAGTAAGAAGAGAGAAAGCTGATGTGGATAGTGAGTCGGTCACCACCACTCCCTTTAGCCCAAGGCTAATGATTTGCACACTCCAATTTCTTATTTGGACACTAAATCTGTGCATTTAACAGTTGTACATTTATTATATGTTGCTTTACCGGTTTGTACATTTAAGTGTGCAAATAACAAATGAGAGTGTGTCAATCAATTCTCTTAGCCTAAAAGTTTACAAAACTTTGGCCACACAATGACATGTCAAGTAAATATAGTGGGTGAGAAAGATGAAAGAGAAAAAATCGTATAAGATGATTGGTTCAAATCACTTATCATGTCTGTGAACAAACTTTTGTAAACTTTTAGTAGACATTACATTTCTCTTTAAATAAATAAAGTTTCAACTTGACATATAATAATATCTAGCTAAAAGATAGCATATCACAGATGAAAAAGAAAAAAGATCAAAATGAAGGCGTCGTACCGCTCACTTGGGGCATTCTTACTCGAGCCGTTAGTTTTGCGGAAAAAAAAATGACTAGTCCAAACACTTGGTCTGTCTAAACACGTTTTTGCATGTCATTCTGGTAAAAAGTTAAAAGCTTGAGCTAAAACTTTGAGACATATACAATTATGATATCGAACTGGTATTACGCGTGTACACGATTCAGTTTTGATACTCATATTTTCATAATATTGGTACTTATACTGTTGTTGCACCTGTAGCTTTCGATTCTAGTTCATTTGTTAAGGTGAAGTTCGAGTAAGGTAGCTGATAAAGTAATTACTACAGTATTTGAATATCATAAGAAAAAGACTAGAGATGTGTCAGAAGAAATGAAGCAAACTACAAAATGTAAGTACTGAAACATAACGTTACAAAGAAGTTAATTGGACTCAGATACAAATAAAATTATTTCTAAGGTCATATAATATTTATTTTTGTAGCTTCTAAAGCTAATTATCGCTCAAGGTAGGCAATGAGTCTCGCAACAATAATGTCGCATTTTTTGTACACTCCATAAGTTCTGCAACTTCAGGGGGTGTTTCATTTACATATTGCAACAACTCTATAACTCGTTTAGATAATTTGTGATCATTGCGTCATCGTTAAGATTTCATGAAAGCAACACATTATAGTTTGGCTTTGGCAGTTACAATGAAGAAAGCAACTGTCTTGGTGGCTCTTGATTTGGTAACGCGCTGGGTCGGTTGAGTGGACCGCCAACACTTTTTTCTGGCTTTTTGGATTTTGTAGAAAACGCCCATTCGCTTAATAAGGTCACAGCCCACAGGCCCGGAGCTAAGAGCACATCTAACATTATCAGCATTAAGGATGTATCTCAGGTTTTTAACATCAATATAACCCACTTATTATTCTCAAACTCAAACTCAATTTTATCCATTTGACCAGAAGAGTCGAAACAAAGTCACTAGTAAGCTTGACCTTGGATTCCTATTTTCCCTGGAACCATTTGACCATTGCTGCATACCCTGTAATGTATATAAGATGTTTTGGATTGTGCTATTTTAACAACATTCAGGGTCGATTAATATAATAGTAGGTTCATATTACTCGCTTATGTTTATATTCAAATATTCTAATTAACTTTGGATGCTTTGGAGACATATCAAACGATCGTGCCAGGGTACATGCTATAGAATTTGTCGATAGCTCTCTGTAGGAAAAATAACTGCATCACAAAATGGTAGTATGCCAAGTTGCTTAGCTAAGCGCTTATGAGCTTATTTTTTTAGCAGATAGGCAATTTTCAGTGTTTGAATGGAACTCCACAGTTGCTTAATTACTCTTGTTAAGCGCTTCAAACAAGGAATCACAACATACTCCTATTAATTTTCAAATATAACTTTTGCTTATTGATAAAATATCACTCTCTAGTAAATGAAGAACGGAACACAAAACCGATAGAATAGATAAAATAGAAACATCCAACCCAAATTATAGGCAACAACCAAACCGGGCCAAGTTCATCCAGTTGCGAGGTGCAGGAGTGAACAAAATGTTATGAAATGTAATTCAGACACGGAAAGATGAAAACAATGTAACCTGTATTTGATGAAGAATATCTCATGTCTAATATAAAAGTGGATATATTTATAGTACTCCGTAATATTCGGCAACTACATAAT